>CM076579.1:738016869-738616869 GCA_034641835.2 Pinus albicaulis
AGACCATTCTTCAAAGGACGATTGATAAAGCTCGATCCAACTGGCATATCATGCTGTATCCTGCACTTTGGGCATACCGGACGTCAGTGAAAACTGAAACTGGATTTACTCCATTTCAACTAGCTTACGGGCTGGAATCCATAATCCCCATTGAATGTGAGATTCCTTCTCTCAAGTTATCTGTTGAGCTTCTTCTTGACACTTCTAGTCTCGAAGAACGTCTCCTTCATTTGGAACATCTTGATGAGCAGCGTCCAGATGTTGCTACAATGAATTAGGCACATAAGAAACGAGTCAAAGTTCAGTACGATAAGGCGGTCAAACCTAGGGTTTTCTCGGAAGGTGACCTCGTTTTGGTCTATGCCCAAGAGAAAGATGCCATGGGAGCAGGAAAGTTTAAATCTATGTGGTATGGCCCCTTCATTGTTAAAAAAGTCCTTAAAAAAGGAGCATATGCCTTGGTTGATTTTGAAGGAAATGAGTTGGCGGAGCCCAGAAATGGGCTCTATTTGAAAAGGTATTATGCCTAGGCTTCGGCCTGGCATCTTGCTTTTGTATATAGGTAGTTTTGTTTTGTACATATCTGGTTTTTTGGTCTTTGATGTGATGGTGATGTTTTTGATCTTCTTTGGCAGGTTGTGTCGAATGTCATGAGTCATTATGGTTTCGCCAATGGTGCTAGTAGACACACCCGGAACTTGGCTTCCGCGGCTTGGGTGCTTCATCACCCATCCGGTCAGTTGTTAGTATCAAGAGGAGTCTGCATTGGTCCTACTTCCAATAATATAGCGGAGTACACTGCATTTATTTATCTACTCTTGGAGGCAATATCTTTGGGTGTTGATTCGTTGGTAGTTTTCTTGGACTCCCAACTGGTGGTGTCGCAGTTGAACAATACTTATTGGGTTCGAGATCCATTTTTACTCCGGTTGTTTTTGAGGGTACGTTTGTTACAAAGATCATTTCAGTTTTTAGCATTCATTCATATTCCTCAATCAGACAATTGGATGGCAGACTCATTAGCTAATCAAGCAATTGATTGGCATATTAATCATTCCATACATTAAAATTTAATCATCAAAAACATAATGCATTTTTTATACATTTGTCACATCACATCATAAATCGTTGTATATATATATATCATCAGAGTGTTCAAAAAACTATACAAAATTTGGATCCATAAGTCATACAAAATTAGGGCTTATGCCCGATCATGTTCGGTATCAAAAATATACAATCATCCAATAATCATGTCTATCTACTCCTGTGGTCCCTGCCCAATATTCGTGTTCCTATAGAACACGATCGCAGTAGCGACACGGCGGAATAATCGCACCCAGTCATGTGGTACTCCCACTACCCGTCTCTGGATAGCCTCAGGTAGATCTTCCACAGCAGCCATAGGCACTTGGCAAGTCAAACTCTCCAAGTTCCTCTGAATAGCATGGAGGGTCCTGCCTGGGTCTTTAGTATCTGCCTCGCCTCTGTGGCGTTATGCCGTGGGTAGCCCTCAGGACGGACTGGTCCAATATCTGTATCATGGTCATCATAATATTGTAAGTCATTTTGAATCCAATCAAAAAACGTGTTTTGTTTTCACATTTTTTCACATATATTGAAAAAATCATCAAAAAAATCATATAACTAAAAAATTGCAATCTCACTGATTGCGCCCCATGCCGCGCCAGGTGGAAGGATGAGGTCTGGATCACTGTGAAAATCCATCCCGACATAGGGGTAGTCTTCCACTACTATGACTTGTTCCTCCCACCATTGGAAGAACTCGTCATCCCAGGTGGTTCGAGGAACTTCACTTCCCCCCAGTCTCTTCATCAGATCAGCCCATCAGGCAATTCTTGGGTCTCTAGGGTTGTTGATTGAGGAGATCACTTTAGGTCGAAGCCCAGGAATATTCTCAAAGAAGAATGTCATCAAAATGGTTCCATACCCGAAATTCTTTGTTTTAGCTTTTCGGATGGAGGTAACTTGTTGCTTCATATTGGTTAACAGAGTTGTACACCAATCATACAGGTGGACTAGGCATTCCACAACTATGCTCATCTAGGTCCTGGATGCCTGATGTAAGGAAGCAGATCCTGCTACCCTGCCAATGATAAATAGAAGAATTTTCATGTGCAGATCTCTCAAATCTTTTATGGAAATCTGAGTCCCTGATTTTTTGGATCCCTCTACACAGTAGACGTGGACATAGTCATCCATCGTAAGCCCTCCCACAGGATTGCCGTGCAAATCTACTGGGTCTCCCCTCCGTGAGAGTCCAGTAATGAATTAAATGTCTTCTACATCTATGTGTATAGGCATTTGATCTATCATGAAGCAATCTTCCTCCGGTTCCCAATAATTTACCAGCATTTCAAGCAACCGGACGTTACTTTTCATGTTTGGCATTTTGAAAAAATTTAGCAGTCTGCAATTTCGAAGGACATTGAGCGATTGTTGATCTTGCATCACTTAATTATCAATTGCACTATGCTCATGTTCCCTCCAAGTGATGGTCATCCTGAAAAAATTCATTTATTTGTTCATTAGATGCATTTTTTTTACATCACGGGTTGCGCATATGCGACTTACCCTGTAGACAGTCGCGTATCATACGCGGTTTGGTCCGTACGAACCCGCGTATGTGCAGAGCCCTAAATCAAAACAAATGTTTTTACGGTGATATTTCCAAATTTTAACTCTATTAATGGACAAAATTGATAATAATGATGGATTAAGAGCTTACCTGACTAATTCGGCGAAGTTTGACCGCTGATTGCTCCTGTTTTGACGAAAGAGGGTTTTTCTCCAGAGCTCTTTTTCCAAAATCAGCAAGTAACAATGAACCAAATATGAGGTAACATGTCTATTTATGCCCAGAAATTGAAAATTTTTGCAAAAAATTTTTATGCCTATTTTTTCAATCTATCTTAAGCTGCATAACCCGGATGCTTGTAAGTGTCAAGATTGGTATATTCTCAGGTACATTTTGATGAAGTTGAGGTTGTTTCGGTTTTTGATCCATGACTGCTGATCCATGGCAGGTATATGATCTTCACTGGCATATAGGTTAGGAAATCCATTTTTCGTTGCATTTTGCATACTAGCCTCCATTATGATCACTTGCCATAGGGTCGATCCCATCAGGTCATGAGTATTTCACCCATTTCACTCGCCGATTATTTAACCATGACTTGGTGGTAGAGCCTTCCTTTACATGGGCTTCCTAGTTAGTTCCTCGCTAGTACTTGTTGCCCATGCTGCATTTCATGTAGGCTCAGGAGTCCTCTTTAGTCCCGCATGACTTATGTGTTAAAGCTTCATTCTTCTTCTTCTTCACTATAATTTTTTCTGGCTATTACCCTAGAGGCTCCCTGGTGTCATTGAGTTGTATTAATGCATTGCATATTGGCTACTTGTTTATCCTGGCCTTTAGCCGGCTTCATTTGGACTCGATGTTTAAGCCATATTTTGACCTTGACTGTCTGTACAAGTTAACCATTGCATGCACTTAGCTATTGTGACTTGACACCCTTTTTACCCATGGATGGAACATTCCTTTGAGTATCGCTTACCAGTTTCCGCCACCTTGCATTGAGCATAGGATCATTCCTATCCCAGGAACTAGTGCATCTATTTCTTGATACTCGTTCTATCCATTGTACCATAGAATTATTTTATTCTCTTTCAGGCTTATTATATGAAAAAGACAAAAAAATTGAAAATGACAAAAAGAGCAGGAACGAGATGTTACTTCATAATTTGATGGCAGTACAGTATCAGTTTGTTGCCCTTGAACAAAGCACATACAATCATATATTTCCTTCATTTGGGATGGTTTTAGTTTTGACCTAGGTTCAACTTTTTCCCTTGTTTCACTGGTCAGTCCTCCCCCGGTTGGTTATCTCTTCCAATCATATGGAGAGTTTGTTTTTGCCTCCTGCATAACAGACTTATACAGTGTCATTTTTACTGCCATGGTCATCACGAGTCATGCTTTTGTTCAAGGGAATTTTAACCAGAGTTGGCCATTCTGCGGTGTCTCTTGACTCATTATTCATTCGGCCTTCTCGGTACTGTCAGTATCTTGTTCTATCACATCAGATGTTTTGGTCTTCTGCTCGTGCTAGTTTGAGAAGGTCTCCATTGACTTCTTGCTGGTGGGTTTGTCTCTTATCGACTACGACATATTTCTCTGAGAGTAAACCTAGAGCCGCACCTTGGCCCTATTTCCATCATTGATAGGTGACCTTGTGCTCAGCATTTGATCATCATTATGGGTCTTTGAATGAGTTTTTTTCCTTGTGTTCAACGTCAGCATACATTATCACACTTGGGATTCGTGCAGTACCTTGATCTCCATTTGACCCTATTGGTGGATATCTCGCCTCTGTGTCAGCTTTCAATATTGGTTGGTTCAGAGGGTTTCTTCCATGCACTAGCTTCATCTTTTGCATGTCGGAAACGTACTTTAGTTTGGTTCCGTCACTCTACTTCATTTGATTCCTTCCAAATCTTGGCTTGCGGGTTACACTCACACTAGATTGATGTGGGATGCCTTAATGCCTTCCTTCCAGTAGATCTTTTCCCATCAAATCCGACTCATTTCTCTGGGAATAAGGTCTAGAGTCTTTTGTCAGTACCTTAGGGTTTGCAGTCATCAGTGGAAAACTCTTCGCTATCGGCAGTGGGGATTCATCATTGCCTCCTGATTGGTAGATTCTTCCAAGTGTTCGACTTCAACTCATCCATTCGCACTTGTTAGATTGTACTGGGGAACCTTGGCACTCATTTTCATTATCGGTGGGTTGTCTCGCGTTTGTTAACGGTATACATTATTAACCAGTAATCAAACGATTTCTCACATGGTCAACTTCAGCTCATTTATTCCCATTGTGTAGAATTGTGCCATAGCGATCGGTGAAGACCTCGGGTTGCATCAACATCTTTCGGTTCACTTTTGACAGTCCTTTTAGTTTCTTCCAGTGATGTCGTCCACCCCTATATGTTGCAGTGTTAGTATAGCAGCATCCTATATGTTGGCTCCCGAGTTTCGTGATTGTACCATCTATTCCACCCCTTATGATTTGGTACCTGGAGATTCAGTTACTTTTGTGATCAGATATCCATTTTCAGCATTATTGATCAGTTTTTCTATATGTGATACTTGGACATCGATTCTGACTTGTACTTCCGGGCCGTGCTCAGATGATTCATTATGTACTTTTAGTTCAGCTATACTTGTATACATTCTGGATCTATTTTGTACTTTCTATATGGATATATTTTTTACTGAGCATGGGTATGCCCGCCTCAGACATGATTTGACTCTCTATTTTCTTTCATTGGTTTTTGGCAGGCTGAAATCTGGTGAAGTCCTCTCTTGTCCTTGCAAAGTTCATTCTATGCACATAATACATTTCGGCCATCATGTACCCCTTCTGACCTCATATATTAGGGGGCATATGTTATAGCATCATTTTTCACCCTTATGTGATTCATGATTGTCTCTTTGGCCTTGGGCACCCATTCCCACAGACTTGAATAAAGTTCATGAAAAACAATGTTTAAAATCCCATACGCAGATATGCCCAGACTTTTCCGCGTGTATATGTGATTCCAGAGATACTTTTCCGCGTATTCCATTAAAATCATTAAAAAATATACAAAAATCCCTATTTTCAAGGCTGGGTTGAGGGTTATTCCTGTAATTCAACCACCCCAGCCCATGGCCAACTGTTTCCAACTAATTGAAACTACTTTGAGGGAGTATAAAAGCCCCTCATATGCATGGCCTAAGGAGGGGAGGAAAATTATAGATATTATACTCTGTTGGAGCCCGATTCAAGTTTGATTTCCCATGCCTCCTGCACTTCCCATATTTTTACAGGAAACCCTTGTTTCCTGGAGATGTTCATCAGCTTATATGTCATATCGTGTGCACAAGTCTTGAAAGAATCCTAGCAAGGCAAGGGCGGGACGGATCCGGACGACAGTTTGTTCGAAGATCGTGGAAGGATTTAGGTGATCTCTCCACCTTTCTATTATTGTACATCTTGTTCGTAATGAAGAAGAACCATCTTGTTTCTGAATTCACAGGTTAATATCTTCTTGCATATGTGAAAATATTGTTAATTAAACATTTATTATTGTTTATATGATGTTTCACATGGATTACACTGACATTTAGGAAAGATATATGTTGTACAACTAGATTTCTGTGCATGTCTCTTCTTGATTTCCAGGTTGAAAAGAAAGAAGAGTTGCTGGGGTTTTGGACCTCGCGGGATCTACATCAAGCGTAGGATCTACGGGTGAGTTCTAAAATCTGTAATATCTAGTTTTTAGTGTACAAGTTTGATTTTGTGAGTCCTTCTTGAATAGCATGCCCCGATCTGTGGAGGTTTTTGACCCAACGACCTCTACGGAGTTATTTCTCGAAACACACCTCATCACTTTTACATGAAATAAATGCATCACACGATTTATAAAACAAAGCCAAAATATCATTATTTCCTAACAAGTGATGGAAAAACACATCATCACTTTTACAATTAAAAATGCAACATATGATTTACAAACACGACCATGGCAAGCTAACATACCTAGAAAAATAATATAGAAAAACCATCTCTCACATATCAAAGTGAATGCATCATCTCCCTGTGGCAAGTTTTAATATCGAATAATTGTTTCAACCGGTTCACGCAACAACGCTTTGTCCATAAGGTGTTTCTCTGGATGAGGCCTCAAACACGTGTCTCTTTTATGGCCACTTTGGTTGCACTGGATGAAAAAATTCTTCTTCCTCCAGACCTGCTTAACCAATTTCTTTCCCTGTTATGGAGAAGGATTTCCATGCCTCATCTTCCTTTGTGCTACCAATATTTTCCAACACTTAGAAATGACATGGTTATGTAAACCACAAAAATGACAATTTTCTGATGCCATGATTTACAACCATGATTAATAGCATTTTTATAATCGAAATGAACTCTAGAATAATGAGACTTATTATACCTTCTATGGTGGTCTTTGGTGTGATGATGGTGATGAGAGCTTGCCTCAACTCTTTCACTGCAACATGCACTTCCATGGGATGACGGTGAAGTGTTCCCATCAATCCTTTCTCATGATGAGTTCAACAATATCTTTTTTCCTTTGATGTCCTTCGAGTATCCTCCTTCAGTGTATCCCAAACCTTCATAGTGAGGTCTCTACACAACCTCCAATGGTTGGATTAAGCCTTGGTCATGAATGCCAAGTCCTCCTCCTTTCTACCCCATATTAGTAAGGAGTCTCATGCCGGTTCATGTAATGGGTATCTTCACACTCCCAACATAAATGATATCAGGTGAAGATGAAACCAAAGATAAATCAACACTATTTACCTTAGTTGTTGATTTTGAAACAAGTGAAAATGACTTCTCTTAGCCTTCGTTGTGCTTCACTTCCTCCAAGGTGTCTGTTGCGGCTTATAGCTGAAGCTGCAATTGGTACTTCTCCTCCTTCTCTTAATGTAGGAGTTTCTTAAATGCATCATGATCTGCTTGAAGACTTTCGTAATGGTGTTTCAATTCTTCCAATGCCTCTATCGTGGCTTGCAATTGAGGTTGCACTCACTATTTGTCCTCCTTCTCATCCTGTAGGAGTGTCTTCAATTCAGCCTTGTCTGCTTCTTGTTTCTCATAATATTCGTACAACATGTCCACTTTCTCGGACACTCTAAGCATGGTCTCATACATGTCCTTGACATCCTCCATTTCTTAACTTAGCGAACATTCAATGGTTCATGCTTGCAATCCAAATTAGCAAGAAGATTGCTCTGATACCACTTGATCCAGATAAATTCCCGATACCCTTTTAAACCAAAGCCTTTTTCTTCGGCTAATGTGTTAGAATTTCATCAAAGAATTAATGAACATAAATGAACATATCTGCATGCTATAAATAAGGGGAACATAACAAGAATTAGCAACATAAGAGATTGATGACAGAGTTCGTCCAGGAGGGACTATGTCTCCAGGCCTCGGTGTTAAGATGGTGTAGGCCACTGCATTAAGTGTTGTAATTAGTGATGGTGTACATAGATGGTATTTTCTATTTCATACAAGGAAAATGACCTCACGCAGGAGCGAATGGACCTATCCATGAGATGTTCCACTACAGGAACTCTCATTCACAAAAAAGGACTCCTATCAGTATGATAATAACTCACACATAATGACTATGAGTATCTCGCCAACATGGCAACAAAGGGATCCCAATCAAACAAGCATGCGACAATGAGTATCCTGCCAACATGGCAACAAAAGGATCTTAAACCAAATAAAAAAATCCATGATAGAAATTAAATCTCACATCAAGAACAAAACAAGATCCCTCGTCAAACATCAATAGGGATCTATACAACACAATGCACCTCAAAGCAAAGAATTACATGATCACACTACATATACCTCACATCCTGGAGCTATATGAAGAAAAGGATGATAAAATGTTGGATCTGGCTACACCATCAATCTTGTGGCATCGAATATCCTAAAAACGACTGCTCACACATTGAATGTTGACACCTCCAACTACACTTTGAAAATTGGCCGAAAAACATAAGGCCCATATGGAAAATATAGCTGCAACGTTGAACTCGTGTCACTGAGAGGTGTAGGATCGATTGCCAATTTTCTAAATTATGAAAAAGTGAAAATCTAGGCCTTAGGGAATATTTTATATTCACCCTAGATTCCTCAAAGATTCTGCTCCATAGGGAATCTAGAAATCTGCAACTCAAAATAGGAATCTGATCTCACCTTTGAGATGCTTGAAAAATTTCAAGAAGAATGAGTATAAAGGTGACCTCATTCTGACACCAATGAATTTCAGCCTCCAAGCAATCTGAAAGATTCCCTCAATATTCCTGAAGATTATCCTCCACAGGGAATCTGCAAAAATTCTTCTCCAATGGAAAATCTAGGCACTCCATCGTGTTCCATGCAAAATTTTGGTTAAAATGCATCTAAATTTTAATACGTTATGCAAATTTTACCTCCTTGGGATCAAAATATTCTCTTGGCATCAAATAGGAATCTATCTCGAATTGCATGCACCATCCCTGCCTCGAACTGCCTTTCCGGTATGCTCTGTCTACCTAGGCGCACTGGTGAAAATTCGAGTTTAAAAAATAAAATGGTGTCATACTTATCAATGAGTTTGTTGGGTGCATTGGTTAAAAATGTGTAACAATAGGCATGGGGCAGGGGATCAAATCCAACCCATGCTAATCCTGATTGATTAGTTTTAAAACCCAAATTTTGTTTTGAAATAGGCCACCGTTGAATTTTTTTGGGGGGCCAGACCTGCATTGGGCGGCCCGCCCATTTTTGTTATGCCACTTGGTGGCATGGGGTGGCATGGGTTGGGTCCACCGAAGGTGGCTTGACCACCCACGACTCTTATTAGAAAGGGTTATGGTGGTCACTCTAGGGGTGGCAGGATCATGGCCCTCGACCCCCCATATTTAATGAAAATATAATATGCATGTTGTAGTGTGTGGGTGGGGTGGTGGTGGTGGTAGCCCGTCACCCCCCTTTTTTAATTATTCTATTTCTTTTATATTAACAAATGAGTCATTTTTGAAAAATTCGAATTTGGACCGCAGGAGACATTTTAAGTGTCCCACAATTTCGCTCGGAATCCAGCTGGAGTTGGCTGGAATCCAGCAGCTAGATTTCAGCAAAATTGCGACTTCTTTAACCTGCCAAGTCACTCGGGTAACCCCTCAACTTTGACTGGCTCTAACTTTCACATACAAGCTCGGTTTGATGAATCGTTTACACCGTTACGATCATGGCGATGAGATATTCAAGTTGAACCTAGTTTTAGAGTAGTCCAAAAACTTTGATTTTTTGAGCTTTCATCAGCCCACTTTGTCCTGTGTCTGTCTCTGAAGCCACTTGGATCAGAAATAATGGATGTGGGCAACCAAAAATATTGCCATACATTTTGAAAGAAAACTGTACAGTCTATTCAACTGTAACCTACTTCTTACAAGATATCAAACTCTCTTGGGGAGAATTCTTCCCTCTTGATTCTAAATGTGTTTCATGTACACAAAATTCATCTAGATTTATAGGGTTGAACATCAGAATTGTGTCTCAAATAAATTTGTAAACCTCCAACATATTTGAGTAGAGTGCCTTGAGAGGATAAATGTACACCCAAAATCAAAGCTCTTCTTCCAAAGTCTTGGGTATAACTTTGCACACTTTGACCCTTAGCTTGCCTAAAGTTTTTCCAGTCCATTATAGCTTTATGCATGTATGCTAATGGATAAAATTGTCTTCTTAATGCAGCTACAATATCATTCCAAGAATCATTCCAAGAATTCTCTTGGGGAGCATTCTTCTCTCTTGATTCTGAATATGTTTCATGTACAGAAACTTCATCTAGATTTGTAGGGTTGAACATGAGAATTGTGTGTCTCAAATAACTATGTAAACCTCCAACGTATTTGAGTATAGTGCCTTGAGAGGATAAATTTACACCTAAAATAAAATATCTTCTTTTAAACTCTTGGGTATAACTTTGCACACTCTGACCCTTAGCTTGCTTAAAGTTTTTCCAGTCCATTACAACTTTATGCATGTATGCTAATGGATAAAATTGTCTTCTTAATGCATCTACAAAATATTTTGCCCTAATTCTCACAAATCTTTCAAAGAGTATTGGGAATTTACCCCTGATGATGGACTCACTTAAGAATTCTGAAACGTTGGGTTATTAAAAAATACTTGGAACAGGTTATTCCTCTATTTTGAAAACTTATTCACCTGTATGGACTCTCTTTTTAAAAAGATTCAGTCCTACCATGGAAGGGACTTGATGGACAACACTAACCTCTTTGAAAATTTGCGATTATCTAGGGAAAAACTCCTTTCCACAACCTTATTATTCTTTTTCCCTAATCCTTACAAATATTTCAAAGAATATTGGGCATTTACGCTTGTTGATGGCCACACTTAAGAAGTCCGAAATGTTGGGTAATTAAAAAATACTCAAAACAGGTTATTCCTCTATTTTGAAAACTTATTCACCTATATGGATTCTCTTTTTAAAAAGATTCATTCCTACCATGGAAGGGACTAGATGGAAAACACTAACCTCTTTGAAAAATTGTGATTATCTAGGGAAAAACTCCTTTCCGAAACCTTATTATTATTTCTCCCTAATCCTCACAAATCTATCAAAAAATATTGGGCGTTTACCCTTGATGATGGACTCACTTAAGAAGTCTGAAACGTTGGGTTATTAAAAAATACTCAAAACAGGTTATTCCTCTATTTTGAAAATTTATTCACCTATATGGACTCTTTTTTTTAAAAGATTCAGTCCTATCATGGAAGGGACTTGATGGACAACGCTACCCTCTTTGAAAAATGTGATTATCTAGGGAAAAACTCCTTTCCACAACCTTATTATTCTTTTTCCCTAATCCTCACAAATCTTTCAAAGAATATTGGGCATTTACCCCTAATGATGGAATCACTTAAGAAGTATGAATGTTGGGTTATTAAAAAATACTCGGAACATGTTATTCCTCTATTTTGAAAACTTATTGACCTCTATGGACTCTCTTTTTAAAAGATTCAGTCCTACCATGGAAGGGAATTGATGGACGACACTACCATCTTTGAAAAATTGCAATTATCTAGGGAAAAGCTCATTTCTGCAACATTATTATTCTTTTGCCTTAATCCTCACAAATATTTCAAAGAATATTGGGCATTTACCCCTGATTATGGACTGACTTAAGATATCTGAAACATTGGGTTATTAAAAAATACTCGGAACAGGTTATTCCTCTATTTTGAAAAGTTATTCACCTATATGGACTCTCTTTTTAAAAAGATTCAGTCCTACCATGGAAGGGACTTGATGGACAACGCTACCCTCTTTGAAAAATTCTGATTATCCAGGGAAAAATTTCTTTCCGCAACCTTATTATTATTTTTCCCTAATCCTCACAAATATTTCAAAGAATATTGGGCATTTATCCCTGATGATGGACTCACTTAAGAAGTCAGAAACGTTGGGTAATTAGAAAATACCTGGAATAGGTTATTCCTCTATTTTGAAAACTTATTCACCTGTATGGACTCTCTTTCGAAAAAGATTCAGTCCTACCATGGAAGGGACTTGATGGATAGCGGATTATCTAGGGAAAAACTCCTTTCTGCAACCTTATTATTCTTTTTCCCTAATCCTTAGAAATATTTCAAAGAATATTGGAAGTTTACCCCTGATGATGGACTCACTTAAAAATTTCGAAACATTGTGTTATTAAAAAATACTCGGAACATGTTATTCCTCTATTTTGAAAACTTATTCACCTATATAGACTCTCTTTTTAAAAATATTCATTCCTACCATGGAAGGAACTTGAAGGAAAACACTACCTTCTTTGAAAAATTGTGATTATCCAGGGAAAAACTCCTATCCACGATCTTATTAATATTTTTCCCTAATGCTAAAAAATATCTCAAACAATATTGGGAATTTACCCCTGATGATGGACTCACTTAAGAAGTCTGAAACATTGGGTTATTAAAAAATACTCGGAACAGGTTATTCCTCTATTTTGAAAACTTATTCACCTGTATGGACTCTCTTTTTAAAAAGATTCAGTCCTACCATGGAAGGGACTTGATGGACATCGCTACCCTCTTTGAAAAATTGCGATTATCTAGGGAAAAACTCCTTTCCGCAACCTTATTATTATGGTTCCCTAATCCTCACAAATCTTTCAAAGAATATTGGGAATTTACCCCTGATGATGGACTCACTGAAGAATTCTGAAACGTTGGGTTATTAACAATTACTTGGAATAGGTTATTCCTCTATTTTGAAAACTTATTCACCTATATGGACTCTCTTTTTAAAAAGATTCAATACTACCATTGAAGGGACTTGATGGAAAATGCTACCCTCTTTGAAAAATTGTGATTATCTAGGGAAAAACTCCTTTCCACAACCTTATTATTATTTTTCCTTAATCCTCACAAATATTTCAAAGAATATTAGGCGTTTACCCCTGATGATGGACTCACTTAAGAATTTTGAAACATTGGGTTATTAAAAAATACTGGGAACAAGTTATTCCTTTATTTTGAAAACTTATTCACCTATATGGACTCTCTTTTTAAAAAAATTCAGTCCTACCATGGAAGGGACTTGATGGACAACACTACCGTCTTTGAAAAATTGTGATTATCTAGGGAAAAACTCCTTTCCGCAACCTTATTATTATATTTCCCTAATCCTCACAAATATTTCAAAGAATATTGGGCGTTTACCCCTGATGATGGACTCACTTAAGAAGTTTGAAATGTTGGGTTATTAAAAAATACTCAGAACAAGTTATTCCTCTATTTTGAAAAATTATAATCTTACTTATTTTTTTGAGGTATTCTTGAGCTTTGGCCTACCACAAAAGGAGTGCTGCACTTTCTAGCCTTAGAGAAGAAATATGATTCTTGGCCTCATCATATTTTATTCTTTATATCCTACAATACACTTCAATATGATAAAACCAATTATCCAATTTCTCAGCATTTACCTCTCCATTATACATAGGAAATTGAAATTTTATGTCAAGCTTTAACAAAGGAGTTTTACCATTTCCCTTTGGAGATATTGGAAGACTTTTTGCAAGGGTAGATGTAGAAGAAGACAAGGGTGAAGATGGAGGTGTAGGAAAATGTGGAGGTAGAGGTCGTGGTTTGTCACCATTTCCTCCATTCCCTTTTGGATGATATTTATAACTATTTCCTCCATTTCCCTTTGGATGATTTGAGCTCTCTCCGATTGCAACGTTGAGTTCCTCTCCTCATAAAGAACTTTCACCATTTCAGTAATTTAAAATAATTCTTTTATGAAATTCCTCTCATCCTTAGACATAGTGTCAGGGCCCCCTTCATGTTCCATGACTAGAGAAGCTTTGGGTGAAACTTGTGGTGATACTTGAGGTGAAACTTGAGGTGAATGTGCTCACCTTGAACTAGCTTGAGGACTAGTTCCCACAAACTTTCCTTCTCCTCTTTTGAGCTTCAACCTTTTAAGCATCAAAAAACAGTTGCAACAAATTTAACCCTTCAAAACAACCAAAGCTATGATACCAAACTAGTTTGTAATTGTAAACTTTAATTTTTTATGAAATGTGCAAGTAAAATTTATGTATTTTATGAAATTTACCAATTTTCAAAAGAACATAAATAAAGGTTTTTATCTCAGTTTGCAACATAAAAATAGAGACAATAATACCATACACAACAACACAAAACAAAAAAATGATAAAGGAGTTCACCCCTCCTAGGCTACATCTCCTTGTCCAGCTTCCAATATTGAGCCTCTTTCATTAAGTGCTCAAATATGTGATTTCAATTATTATACTGCCCACAATGCAAAAATAATGTCTCCAACAGCTCGAGAACAACAAAAAACCCAAATTTGGGCTCTTGTTGGGCTCAATTTGGTCAAAAAATGAAGAAATTATGCTCTAGAGAAGTTATGCTGCTAACTGCTCTAAAAATTGGACTCCCTTGTTAACTGTTATACAAATTTTCCTTTTCGGAACTGCCAAGCTACATTTTCTCCTAGCACTGGTGATATTCACGCTGAATTGGTTGAAAATTGTTACTTCATTTAAATCTATAATGATCCATGTGAGCATAAAAATTGGGCCACATGGGCCATTCTCCCAACGTTACGCAAAAAAATATGCATCATTTCGCGACCCTTAACTATTCCAAGTGCCTATGGTTTAGTGGGTTTCAAAGTGACGGTAGGCCAGGGCTTGGCCTTACTCCCATCCCCCATATACAAAAAAACGAAACTTAAAATATGGGTTGCGCTACGATAGAGCACTACCCTGTCCTATGCTTGGCCTCATGTTCGATCCCTGTGGAGGTTAGTTTAGACTTAAGAAAAAAATTTCACCACCCTTGGGAGGCTTTGTGGCTACGAACCATTCAGCCACATGGCTCCCATTCATAGGTCCACAAAAATCGCCTATCAAACAATAAAATAACATCAAGCCCAAACCAATTTGGTCAGGCCATTTGGAAGCTTGACATTGGCCTGCAAAGTATAATCAGTTTACCTAGTCACCCTGCCCAATCAACATACACGCTTCCTAGTCGGCAGTCCTGCATCCAACCTGCAAAATTTTTAATTGTTTAGGAAAATGATCAGAATGCAATATAAAGAGCATATGATATTATTTTTCAATGATTCAAGTAGCATTGGATTCAGGGAGATGAGATCTACTTTTTGGAACTAGTTTTGAGCACTTCTGAACGCTTTGAATTTTGAGCACTTTACTAATCCATTGGATCACCTAGTCATGGATGCAATCAATGACATGATTGATTATCGATATATAAAATAAACAATGATGAACTAATGAGTATGCCAATGACCAAAGAAATTTTGTCAATCACATTAATTAGTTGTGAGAGTGGACATGGTACAACTCCATATAGTATTTTGCACAAAATATTGTAGGGGATATAGGAACAGTTAGTAGAATGTATGTTAAATTTTCTTTCTATATAAGTGATACACTTTTATATGCTTTATGATAACCAGGTTGGGTCATTCGAGGCTAGATTGAAAATTAAGGGGAAGGTTCTATAGTTTCTAATTTCAAAATCATTTTTGTAATTGTAGTTTATTTCTTTGTAATCACGAATACCAATTTATTTCTTCGTAAAAATTTACATTACTTGAGGAAGAAAAGAAAAAGACTACAATTGATCTCATTTTTGTGTAAAGAGTTTTTATCATTTTTACTTTATCACCATATATACGTCGTATTCCATACAATGTTATTATATAGATTATGTCTATAGGTTCTACATTTGAAGTTTCTCTTTGCTTGAGGATATTTTTTTAGATGAACATAATAAAATGGACATATAATTTAATTTAGAATTGTAATGTTGATGAATATAAAATCTAATTATAAAATTTATCTTTTATTCTATTTGTTTTAAAAATTTAATAAAGAAATAAAGTAGAATAGTGTGGAAGGAACTCAACATTCTTTATATGGATGTTTCTTCAACCATATTAACAAATCGAAATAGTGGGCATTCCTTCAATCAGATTAACTAATCGTGAGAGTGGACATGGTAGAACTTCATATATTATCTTGCACAAAAATATTGTATGGAAGAGAGCAACATCTAGTAGAATCTATCCTAAATTTTATTTGTATAAGTGTTACATTGTATATGGTTTGCAATAATTAGATTGGGGTAATTGAAGGAGAAGGCTCTAATCTCTAATTCCAAAATTAATTATGAATTTGTAGTTTATTTCTTTGTAATCATGAATAATAATTTATTTGTTTTTGAAACTTTAAATTATTTTAAGAAGAAATAGAAAATACTATATTTAATATTTTAATTTTTCAATATTTTTTATCATCATTATATATATATATATATATACACACACACACACACAATGGTGTCTCTATAAATTTTACGACGATATCAGAACCGACATATTGATGAATATTAAAATTGTATTTATAAAAGGATCAATAATGCTTAGGTTGACCTTACTTAAACATACTTGTAAGAGCTTGTGGTACTTGATTCTATTTCTTGGTGATTTTTTTATTCCCTAGGAGAAAAACACCATGTGTAGTTAAGACACTTGAACGAAACACGATGTATAGGTGGAATAAGGGAACACAATATGTTAAAGAATTTCATGGTTCATTTTCTTCATCGTTAATTTCCCTAAGGATCCACGAATAGATATGCATAATCATGCTCCTCTGTGGAATTTTTCACTTCCATAATAAAAAACCCATAAATACAAATCTCCTCTCATTGCTAACTATCTTAGTTATCCCCTAAAAATAAAATTAATTGATTGAACACCATAATATGTATAACCCTAGTTTAGTTTTGAAAACCTTCTCACTCCTATGCTAGCATATAATATATCAATTAAAAATTATTTTTATTATTTTTAAACGAGAATATGAACCCATTTACTTCTATATTGGTTTGTGATTGAACCATATGAGAGAGAAGCTTACAATGTCTCACATTAAAATCATGTAACTATTCTTTATGGTCTTTGATGATTTCACTGTCAAAAAATAAATCACATAAAGAGGGAAAATATAGGTGATAGAAAACTTATTGTAAGTAGAAAGGAGAATTCTATCCATTAACCATAAGATAGTTTATTATCTTAATATTTTATTATATATCAAATAAATACAAATTAATAAATAATCTCAATGCAAACTTTGTATAGGTAGTGAAATAATAAAGAACAATATGGGAAATAAATATTCGACAATAAGATTTGAATAGAGTAAATGGAAAACATGCAAACACACTTTCTAGTGTTACTATCATAACAATATTTATCAACAAGACAAAATATAAAACAAGCATCACATTCAAATATCTATCAAAATAATAGGGAATCAATAGCTCTACAGTGATGACATAAACAATGCAAGAACCAAATTGAAGCATTATGCAAGTCAACCATTATCATGAAAAATTTGTAAAAATGAAAAACATATCAAAGCCAAAAGTATTCAAATGAGGCAGAAATTGATTAAAGGGATTACTCTCCTCAAATTTTATCTTCCAATATAAACCTCCATTTAAGAAAGTACTAGTTTTGAAAAATATAAGAAAAGTGGATGCTTCGATTGACAAGATGAATATAAATTTTCAAATACTTCTTTCAAGTTATCCATGGAAGAAAAATAAGATACACTAAAAATCTCCTTCTAACGGAATATAAATTCATCCATTATTTATGGAACAAAAACAACTCTACAACATAGTTATGGATAATTTTAAGGACAAATGAAAGTTACATGTAGACTTCAAAATTGTCATAGGTAATGTTGTCTCCTTGTCCAATATTCCCCTCTTACACCAATGCTCATAGAAAAATCACATACGAAGACAAATATGGAATCAAAATGGAGTTTCATAGTCATGTTCAACAAACTCTTATAATGTGGGATTTGAATCCCATGAGACAAGGTACACGTGAAATGATAGACACTTGATAAAGATCATAATAATTGACTGAAATGAGAATATCATGATTCCTTTCACCTATCCTAAACTCAATTATAGGTCATGAGCTCAAACATCAATGCACACATAAATTATTTTCATGGTCAGGGGATGGGAATGGAGAGGAGAGATATAATCTTTTTTCATAACAACATTGTTATTTGTGACATTGTAAAATTCAATCTTCTTTGTTCTATATTTGTGAAAACATAATTTCAAGGAAAAAAAATATTAATGAAAAAAAATTAAAATGGTATAAATGAAGGCCATGTAAACCCATTTGCATCCCTTGAGAAGGTTTGAGGGTTATGGGTGTCTTTACTAAAAATATTGCACCCATGTTGTTGAGTGTATAACCATCAGTAAAATAGTAAGAGCAACAAAGGTTATGTGAACAATTATTTTCAAGCCTAGATAGGCTACACTTTTTAGATGTTAATGATTATTGTTGTGGATTATCTCTATTAAATAAATTTAAGAGTTGATAAGAACACATAATTTACTTAATTAATTGAAAAATATACATCATTATAAAGAACATGCTTTATAAAAGATGAATGTAACAATATTATGAATGCATGATTTTACTTATGTTAATATAAAATGCTAAAGCTACATACTTGATTCAATCATAAACCTAAAATAACAAGAACCCTAGACTAATAGCATTAATGATAATAATAAAAAATACCATAAAAAATTCATTATACACATGTCCAAGGTCCTATATTTATCTGGATTGCCTAAGGAATGAGACAAAAATATCAACAACATAATATGTTAGGAGTGTATATACATCACACGCACATAGAAATAATGTAGAGGAAATATAACATGAAAATAACTTAATGATTTCTATTAGATGGTACAAATACATAATATTGCACCATGAGAAAACCTTGTGGATTTTACAAATGTGAAGGCCCATATTTATATTACTTACAAAATCCCTGTCACTTGGGAGACGCACACATGATTTTTTTTATTATTAAATACCATGGGTGGATACCATGGATAAATATCATGATGAATTCCATAGGTGAATACTATGGGGAGATACTATATTGAATAACATGGTTTTTCAAAACCACCCTTGTAACCATGAATTGAAAAAATCCAAGATTCACCATATTGGTTCAATGGAAAAGGTGGATTGCCACCAATTTCCACTCAAATCACATTACACGAGTTAAACATTAAATGGGGAATTTCATATTTATGAGATCCACTAAAAAATATATATTCATTTTCCAAGCTTCAATTGTGGAGGATTTTCATATTTTACTGTCGATTTATTCCTCTACTTCAATTTCTTTTCAATATTTTCATCATACTGATAAGAAACACTCAATGAGGAGATGTCTAAGAAATACATATTTATTTTGATGTACCTATGTAGGAAAATATGGTATTTTAGAACCAAGTGTCACTTAGAGTCTCTGATTCCAAACTTTTAGTACAAGGTATGGAAAATATTAGAGTAGTATAACACTATCTAGTCTCTCTCCTATCGTAGAGTGGTCCATCTTATGTAATGGACATTATAGTACCACCACAGGGTATAATTTCACCTTAAGGGCATCAAAATATGTTTTCCCAAGTGGTTTCTTTCTTATATGACACAAATTCATCCAATATGTATCCATCCAAGTAACCTTCCCACCAAGAATTGAAATGGGGAAGGGTTTTAAGAGTGCAAAACTGATATTTTCACTATCATAAATTTTTGGATAGGGTAATAACCCTCAAGCATGTTAAACCATTTCTCTAGGACATATGCATCTATCTATCCTTTAAATAAAGGGGTATGAAAGTTAACTTCCACCTAGAAGGGTGTCACAACATCAATTTTTTTTCTTGTTCAACATTCCTTGACCATTGTAGGCAATTGTCAAAGGATCTAGGAATTTTTTCCATTATCTCATTTCTAAGTTATATGAGTGCTTCCTCAAAAAATAAATTGTTTATATATCCTCCTCTATCACTCCATTTTTATTTCGCCATGGGAAGTTTCTTGTGTTATTAAGAGTGGTTTTCTGTAAGTGAAACTACCTTGAGATTCAACTCTCTATATCATGACCTCGTTGAGGGCATGTGCTAGAAAATCACAAGGAGAAAAATGCTCTAGTACCACTGATTCAAACTTCAAGAGGAATGAAATAAAATACCGACAACAGAATATGTCACAAGTGTATAAGAAAAATAATGTAGAGAAAATATCAACTATTGAACACATCACGATTGCATAGAAGATAATGTAGAGAAACATTAATATGAAAATATATTGATTTTTTTATTAGATCATCATCATAAAATTCATGGTTTTTAAAAATGTGAAGGCTCATATTTATATTATTTACAAGGGCCTTTTCACTTAGGGTTCATGTACTTGCATTATTATTTTTTGTTGGCATTATGGCCCAGTTTTTTTTGTTGGCATTGATGATAACCTAATAGCTTTTTTGTTCGAGATCGTATTGGTGTTGGTTGGCATTGATGTCAACTTAGTAGTATCTGATTGATTATGAACATGGTTGATTTGCACATGGTTTAATGGTTGATTAGTTAGGTCTCTAGTGTGTGTGTGTGTGTATGGATGAGCTACTACATGGTTGATTGGTATAGGACTGGACCTATGCTAGTGATATGGTTTTCATCTTGTATGATTATTTTCAAGGCCTGCCATTGATGGTTGCATATGTTGGAGTAGTTGTGGTAAAGTTTGATGGCTTGAGTGTTGGAGTAGCTAATGGATGTAATTAAAGTCAACCTAGTGTGACTTCTGGTGATGATGGAGTTGCTACAATATATTATTACAGTGTTTCAGAGGTTACAGTGGCTTCCTCAAGACTTACTAATGATGGTTAAATAGTGGAGCAAGTTTGAGCAGGTTCTGAGCAGGGGAAAGATGATTTTGAGCATCCTCTGCCACACTCACTTGCATGATAGTGTTATGGGAGTTGCTGAAAGCTTTATTCATCGGCATGAATGCATATGGGAGAAACTAAGGAGTTACACTTAGATGGAGCCTATTTTTTGGGAGCAGTCAAGGTTTTTCACAAGAATTTCTCCACATTCCCCATGCTCATCAGGTGCTTATTTTTTTTTCCAACGTGTCTTGTTTGAGAGTCATTATGTAAAGGTAATAAAAAGGTAATTGTGATTCTAGATGATTTTTAAAATAGAGTATTCATTAGTAAATTAATTTAGTGGCTAGATTGAGTGAAGAATCATTGAACCAAACCACTTTCAATATATGAACAGAGCTCCACTACGGGATTGCAATTAATTGATTTAATCATCTTCAAAAATACATATATGTGGAGAAATGTTTGCTCATTTTCTTGGTTCTATTATTTGAGAAAATTATCATAGTTTTTTGGAGAGCCAATGGTAAGGAGCGTGAATTTTTTGTAGCAAAGTTTGTAGGGAGGTTTAGTTGCGAAAGAGACAAGAGTATGCATGGTTGAACACTGAATTTTTATAATGCATTTGTGATTGTAGGGGCATAATTTTAATTTGGTTTTATATGTGTTGCTGATATGATTGTGATAGATTTGTTGCTGCAATATCTCATTTTTTATATGGATGTTATTGCATCGTTGAGTTTCTACATCTAGTTTATTTTCAAAAACTATATTTAGGCCATGTGAGTTGATGAATGTGAGAGAGGGGTGCGATTTTAGTTTGATTCAATGATTGATGTTTTGAATTGTGAGTTTTGATTTATGTTATGAAGATATTGTTGTTGTGATGTTCATGTTGAGAAGTTCAAGGGTTCCATTTTAAAAATGCATGAAAGTTGAACCACATAAAGAAGAATGGTGGGTTCTCTAGAAAAACAAGGATTGAGAACAAATTTATTCATAAGTACAATGGGTGTTGGGAAAGGCTTGTTGACCAGATTGGTTTCTATAAATTTGTGAGATGGAGATCATAGTTCCTTTTAGATATTTTCCATATTGTAATTTTTATGTATCTATTTTCTTGACAAATTATAAAATATATTGAGCAGCGCAACAACAACAAGGGTGTTTTTTTCCCCAAAGGGGGGTTTTCCACTAGATATATTGTGTTCCTAAGTGATGTGATGATTTTTTTCATTGTGCATGTTTATTTCTTATGATTGTGGCTCTCATGTGTTAATTCTAGTGGAAATTGCATGTTCGGATCTAATGCATATTTGTTAAGAGATGAATTGATTAATATATTGGAGAAAAAACTTTAATTATTGTGAAATTGTTATCACTACTGATTTTACCCCCTCCACCCCCCCTCCCCCTCTCAATAGTGATCATGGTTCCAACAATTTGTATTAGAGCACAGTTCCTTCTAGTGCGAAGGAAGGATAAATTTGAATCATTTCTTTTAACTCTTGATGTGGATATCTTTCTCTCAATTTAATATGGTACAAAGAATGAGTTTAATGAGGAAGCCAAGAAGATAATTTTGAGGGATTTTAAAATTATGATGTATCAAAAGTGAGACAATGCAATACTGTAAACGAAATTATGGATAAGCTACATATTTTGTATGGAAGAGAAATGGTTCAAGTTTTTTACATTATTGAAAAGCCCCATTTCATTATTTAAGATAAAGAAAATGATAAAAATGACTCCACATTCATAGCAGTAGCATATCCAATTTTATGTAAAGAGTATAGTGAGAGTAGCCATGAGATTAATGACATGCAAATCATTCATCTAAAATTGCAGCATGAGGAAATCATCAAGGCAAATGAGAATTTGTCAAATCAACTGCAAAACTAGGAATCCTATTTGGAAATCATAGAAAATGAAATAACATCTTTAAGATGTGAGCTTGAAAAGGAAAATAATCATCTATCTCATTATTGAAAGTTGTAGAAAAGCACCAAAAGTTTGGATGAAATCTTCATCAGTCAAATATCTCCACTTATTAAAATTGGATTGGGTTTTGAAGAAGAATCATGCTTGTGAAAGAAAAAGAAAAAGTGGAGGATATCCAAATAGCAAACAATAATAATTCCACCACCTCTAAAATGAATCAAGGTTCTAGGAAGAAGCATCATCAAAGGAAGAACAAGAAGAAAATATATTATCAACAGAAGCAAAGAAAACAAGATCACAATCAAAACATCCAACAATTCAACAAGATAAGAAAGCAACCAAGCATTCATGGTCCAGCAAAGAAAAACACAAGGTATCCAAGTCTATTTTATCGGTATTTTTTTTCTTCCAATCATTATGGTCATCGTGCTAGAGAATGTTTTTTTTTTGTTGCAAGAAAACAAATTTTGTGGACAACTGTTGTTTCAAGTGTGGAAAATATGACCACAAAGCATTAGATTTCATATATAACAAGCTCAATCCAAAAAAAGAGCAAGCCCACCATTGAAGACAAAGAAGGTATGGAGGATAAAATATGAGATGCAAAGAACTATCTCTTCAAAGGACATCAAGGAAGAATGTTTTCTTTTGCAAAGGGATATTATACTCAAGGGGAGTAGCTATTTGTCTTGTGCATAGTATGAGATGTCTTCAACATAAGCCAAACTTGATATGTGCATGTGATTAAAAGGAGGAAATTTCAGCCTCATGCATCTATTCATTTCAAGTCCACAATATCGTTTTGAGGCATAAAAGGAGAGTGTATGATTCCAAGGGGATTTCTACAAGGTTGATGCATTAGCTACCATTTTATCCTTTTGACTAGTGATTTTTGATAGTTGCATCCATGTTGTGAGAATATTAATTTTCTATTTTATGCACACTAACAAAATATCATGCAACAAGCAATAGTTGTTGATGGAAATATGGCATATGCTTAGGGGGAATTTGATATGGCTTTATGATTTTATTGTATAACATTTATGCCATGCACGACACTATGTCTTCCATGGGAATTTTGGTGATAGTTTGAGAGAATGATGTTAATCTCATTGAAACACTCACTCTTGTATTTCATTAGAGAGTCATTTTTCACATGAGGAAGGGTCATTGAGACATGTATTTGTATTAGGAAGTTGTTGGTCAATTTTACTAAGTTGTTTTAATAAAATTGCTACATCATTCAGTACATTACTAAGTTCATGTTTCTAGTTGTAGCATGGTCAAGAGTTCATTTCATGCATATTCACATGAGCCGCATATCTTACATTGCATTATCATGAATCAATGCATCATATTTTCATATCATATTGGCATCATGATCTCACCTTGAATATTATTACATACATTTTTTAATGATGATGAGGATTGTGCTTGATGATGCACATATGATATCTAGAGAGTGTAGATGAAGTTTGTATTGCAGATTTCTTACTTTGTTGGTGTCCATCATATCCTTAGAGGTTGTGCTACAAAAACAAGGTTGTGTGGTTACTGTTGCTGATTAATTTTTAGGATTACTTACATATACTACTGTTGCATTAATTTTTTTAGATTACATGATGGAAGATGAGTCATTGGTGATATTATTATTCATGATGTATGTGTGTTGTTGTTGTCGGATAAAGCAAGGTTGTGTTGATGGCATATATATGTTATTTCATATGATAATTTCCCGATGATTAGAGGCATGTTGTTGCTTGATATTTATCTAGAGGCTTGTGTTGTTGGGGCTGCTAACATTGGTTTTGTAGATTGTTAGCTCAGGACATGTTTTGGAAAATGTTTGGAGAGAGTCTTACACACTTTTTTGGCATGCAATTACTCACTTTTGATCATCGATCAAAGCCTTGTATTGTCAGTTCTTATCTTGATTGTGTTGATTGAGCAATCTATGAAATGGATTGTATGTATCATCATGAGTCAAGGTTTTCTTGAGAGAGAGCATCATGAGATTTATTTCAACCTTATATCAGCTAGTATATGCTATGTTTTGCAGTCATGTGTGGGATTTCAGAATTATTTTGTAGCCATTTAACATCATGTATCACTTTTGGGGCATTGGTAGATTCATATGATTGATGGTCATGTATATGTGAGGAGTCGTATTTCAGGTTTGATGAAGAATTGTACAATCATAGTCTATCATTCTTTTAGCCATGTAGTAGGATTAGGAAGCCTTGTACTTTCATTACAATATTTTGAGTCATAGTTGTTGGTTCTTTTGAGTAGCCTCCTGCTTGTCACATGGAGGAAATTATTTATTGTTTCTCACACCATATTGGATGATCGTAATCATATTATTTGTTTCTATTGTTGTCAGTTATGATATGTTGTTGCATGGGAGGATGTTTTTTGTTTTTTTGTTGTTGGTAATTTAGGTTAAAATATACTAAATCCAAGAAAAAACATTACATAGGCAACAGGCTGAGATCGTAAGATGTGCTTATTTAATCACAACCTTCATTGCTTTCAGAGTAGTGCAGGTATGGGGGTGCCTCCTTGGAGGAAACCAACCCTGTAGTAGCTTCAGACAATTAAAAATTATGAGGTGTGTTGTGACACATGAAAAATAAAAAGTTCTATAATATGCTCTAAAAAAAAAAAAAGAGCCGAGAGACCTCGCAATCATGGTGTTCCTGCATCGTCCTCGGTGACAGGGTCCTCCTCCTCGATGACGCAACCATACTCTTGTGCTATGGTCTCCTCCTTAGTAGTAGGAAAGTGCAGGGGCTTTGAAGAAGGTGTACAAAGAATGGGAGTGACCATGTACTCAGCATCCAGTTCACACGTCCAAACACCCTCCAAGTCCATAATCCACACCTCGATATCTTCCCCCGCAGCCTCTTTCACTGGAAGAGGCTCATATTTGCGAGGAGTGGGATGCTTTGAGTGCTTGATGGTGGATTTCCTATGACCCCTTATGCCACTCTGAGTCTCTTGAGTTGGGGAATCCTTCTCCTAGGTGCACATAGGTCGTTGTGATGCCTCCCTCTCATGGCTACCATAAGAGGAGCCATCGAAGGATTTTAAATGATTTTATGGACCTCGCTAATAATTTCCTGAGAACATGCCTCTTTGGCCTCACCTAATGGTTCTTTGGTGCAGATGTGAAGCCATGAGTGGGGAGGAGCATTAAAGCGGTGGGGGGCGATTCAAGAATGGATTCTTTCTCTTTAGGGGAGTGCTCAACAGATAAGCAGGACAGGTATGTGCACAATTGAGTACTATGCAGCAGGGGGGGTGTGCAGGTGGGGGAAGGGGGGGTGGGGTAGGGGCGCAGCGGGGGGGTTGACCACTAAATGTGCACAACCATGGGGATCTGTGAATGCAAGGATATTCAGGGGGAGCGCGCAGCTTGGGAGGTGCACCACAAGGTGGGTTCCCAACGACCTGGTGCTAGTATGGAGGTGCGCAGGAGGGATGACACACAACTGGTGGAGCACTTGAAGAGACTGAGGCAGAAGAATAATAGCTAGGGGGGTAGAGAGGGCTCTGGATACCAACATGAGTAGGATGAGGATAACACAATGAGGAGGGACCTCATCTTTTGAAGACCTGTGGCACAAGCGCAGATGTTGTGCATTATTGTGACACGCTCATAGGTGCAGGCTACGATAATTATCATGGAGTGGCATGTGATTCAGCGTATGGAAGTGGATCAGATGCATCATGGAGCTCATGTAAATGATTTCAGAGGGGAGGTTCCACACAAGGTAAAATCTGGTGATTCATGTATTCGTCTGCCCATGCATGGGAAGAACTGATTTCATACGTAGGCATCCTATCACCCACATCCGAGGGCATGGGAGGATGTTTTTTCTATTATCTACACTATATTATTAATGATATAAGCCCGATGTGATATAAGATTGTAAATATTGAAGAGAAAAGTATGTTGGTGGGGACAAATAATGGTGGATAATGATGCATGAATGAATTTGAGTACTTATGTAACAATTGTGGTATGTAAAGGAATAAGACTACTTCATACACACCTCAACATCATGAAGTTGTAGAAAGGATAAGCAAGACATTGATGGTGCAAGCAAGGAACATGATCAATGGTGCTAGGTTATGACAAGAATTCTAGGTAGAGGCAGTGAAAATTGCATGTTAGCAAGTAAATTGATTAACCTCATCAGTGTTGCAAAATATCAAGATTCAAAGTTTCATGACATGTGTTTATAGTAAGTATGTGAAAAATAGTTTTCACCCCATGGTAATGCATTTAACGTTGTATAGGTTAGGATATACACCATTGGATTTAAATTATGTTTATCCAAGTGCATATCACAACTTATATAGCGTTGATTGCCCTATTTTTGGGTACTATTGTTTTTCATAAGTATATAGGCCTTTATATGGGTATTATATTTAGCATATTTTGTATTTAAGATGTAAACATTCCACATTTCATGATAGATATTTATGATTATGGTAAGTGGAAAGGTTTTAAGACAATTGTTTATGGTAATTTTATTTTTTGAACCTATTGCGTATAAATCATCAAACATGTCCCAACACTTTATGGATATCATCATCCATCCATCACATCATCTATGAAAGGGAATGTAAAGGCTCAAGCATTAGAGGACCACATAGGGCACCAACAAAAGGTTCTTAAATTATTGAAAGACAACTTGGTTATATAAAAAATAGGATGAAATGACAAGTGGATCAGAATCATAGTTAACTTTAACTTTAACTACAACCGGAAAAATGTAAACTTAAATTTATAAATATAATAAAATAATATTTTTAAATTTTTAAGAAATAACCTTTAACTTTAACTACAACTAGAAAAATGTAAACTCATTGAAAAAACTATATCAATGTGGAACGAACTCAAATTTCCTCAAATTATATAATAATTTAATTTAAAATTTTAATTTTAATTAATATAAAATTTATTTATTTAGAAAAATTAATAAAGAAATAAAACATAATTTTATCTTAAAAAAAACACTATATTGAAGTTGTTAATTAATAGATTTATGAAATTAAAAAAATACTATATTGAAGTCGTTAGTTGACAGATTTATGAAAAAAAAAACTATATTGAAGTTGTTAGTTAACAAATTTATGAAATGTGTCTTGATGGTTGTAATAAAACGTACAGTTTAATTTTTATTTTATTTGTATTGAAAAATTAACAAGGAAACAAAACCTATAGATATAAACTCAACAAACCTATAGAACTACATACTTGAACTTTCTCAATTATATTTCCATTCCATACAATGTGTGCATTCCTTCAAAATACCGTTATTTGAGCTAATAGGGCTTAGGGTTTCTACTCCACACAAAAAATTATATTTTAATATATTCGCATAAAACTTATAACTAAAAAGGTTGGCTACTAAAGCCATCAAGTCCCTGCCTTTAGTGTTGTACGAGGACAAATCTGTTATACCTGATTTGTTTATACTTTGAAGATCCTTCTGGTTTTTCCGCTACAGCTCCCCATGGACAAAGAAGTGAACATGAGCCAACTATAAAAAAAGTGATGATGTGAGATTGAAGAATTATGATTGTAAAAATAGAAAAATTTGATTGATTTCTTCTTCCTATGTTGTTATGGATTAAAGCGCTAAGATTAGGAATAAATATGGTCATCTTGTGTTCTTTTATGGCAAAAGTTTCATTTCAAAATGAGGATAATAAATATACTAGTAAGTGCCTATTTAGCATGGTGATTTAATGTAAATTAAGAAGAGTAAATAGAAAAATCATAACCATTAGCAAAACATTATGTAAATATAATTGTTACTTTGTCAAATTTCGTTACCACTAAAACATAAATAAGTCTATTGATTACATTCTTGAGACAATGTTTCCAAAAACTCAGTTATTGATTACATTCGATCTTTCATTTCATGTAATGGAGTTTTTATTTCTGCATTGCTTATAACTATATTAAATATATCTTTAACAAACTAGACAGTTTCTGCATCCAAATTAATAGTCCACATTAAATATATATGTGATAGACTAGACAGTTTATGTATCCAAAGTAATAGACATCAGTAGATGCTTATAGCTTTATGCAATAATATTTCTATCCTTGTCTGTAAATAAGAAGCATAAATAAAAAAAATTAGAAATCATAAATATACAAATTTTAGATTGAAAGACTACTTGAAAGATGAACCGATAAATGATAATTATTTAATGAAAAAGATAGAACATGCATAAACAGGTTACACTGTGCAAAATTAGAGGAAAAAGTATTTATAGATACGTGATTGTCATATATCTGCAGCAATTTCAGTAGATTCTCTAGTTACAGGAAACGAAAGAGTGAAACTTGGTAGCCATGATGCCTTAAAACCAAATGCCTAGGGAAGTGGATATTAGACCTTAGGAATAGAGGCCAACATGGTCTTAGATAAAGAAAAACTTATTAAGGACTTGAAATTAAACATAAAAAATAAATTTGTATTTTTGATGGAAGAGATCTACATTAAATCTCTTCAAGTCATGTTATTTGAAACAGAAGGTTCAAAGTACAACTAAAGCAATTAAAGAAACTTTATTAATAAGTAACCCGCTCTACTATTTGCAAGTTGTCATCCAAGGCAACTCAGAACCCCAAAATAAGAGAAAGCACAAAATGAAGGCATTAAAGAGAAAAGTAGATGTACAAGGATTCAAAAAAGAGAGGTACGATCTTTGGTTTATGGGTTGTAGATTTCAGCATTTTGGGGATAGTCATGATCAGTTACTATCAGTACTATTAAGCCTATTATTTGTTTACAGAACATTTGTCATTAGGTTTAGATGACTTCCACCATGTCAAGGTGATCTCTATTTCTAAAGAAGGGAGTAAAGACATCATGACTTGACATTTCTAGAAGCCTAGTTGAACGACCAAAACTACAGAGAAAATAACAACTAGAAACATGTGCCATAAAAGGTTTCCAGAATTTTGCAAATTCGGTGACTGAGAAACCTGTTCATGAGAGGTTTGAAAATTTGGTGACTGAGAAACTTTCTCATGAAAAAAAAGAAATTCATGTTAGAACATTCATATCTAACTTTGACTCTGCATCTAGAGTGAGTTTTTAATTTAAAATTGAGTGCTAGATATGATCCATGAGTTGTCAGTTCCAAAAATAGGAAAATTGCATGCTAATATCCTAGAAGGGCTAGTAACTTGAAGATAAACCAGGGAATTCTTTAAAAGTTTAAAATTCTCTGCAATGTTGGTAAGATATTAAAAAATTTAAGCCAATTATATGGTCCAATGCATCAAAATACTCAAATTTCCCTAATTTAACCAATGGGCATGCAAAAAAGATGGATATTGCAATACCCTTTTGTACACATAGTAGGAAATTTCAAAAGACTTTATACTATGGATAAATACTCAGGAAAAGGGAATATTAATTATGCTAATCAATAAATGAAAAGCACTGGAAAAAGACACCCATCAAATAATACATATAAAGCAAGTAAACTACTATAATTCAGAGGTAAATATAAGGGTTGTTACCAGCTATTAGTTGCTTTGATTCCCTGTTTCTATTCTTGTTGTTGTAGTTGCTGTATATTCTGTTGGATGGAAGTAGTTGCTTTGATTCTCTGCTATTTTTGTTCCTTCAAGTCACTAGTTACCTTCATTTATTGGAAATGTTAGCTTGAATAAGTGAGAATGAATTGTCAAGGAAAATTTAGTTTCTTCTAGGCTAGCAAGCATAGTGCAAATGAATCTCAGTATGTGGGTTGATTCATAGGGGCCGTTTCAGCTGGCAACGTAGCAATAATAAGTGTTTCTATCAACTTTAATAACAAAACTCTTAACAGTAAATGCTACAACCACCACACTTAATTTTTCGGCTTATGGAAAGTCCTAAAAGAAATCATGTAGTTGGTAGTTGAAATCAAGAGATTGTTCTGTAGCGATAAGGGTTTTTACCGAAAATCGATTGTGCAGATGATTATCAGATAATTGCTATTATGCCATAAAGAGTATTTTTGTTGAAAATGGATTGTGCAAATGATTGTCATATAACTATTCTTATGCCATAAAGAGTTGTCGCCACCCAATGATATAAACAACCTGGATACTAGGTAGTGACATATAAATTTCTTGAGAATCTGAGACTTAGCACTCATGTCTTATCCAATTGTAATAACTATTCAAATTGATAAAGACATCACCAGCATATCATGTCAGAGATGATTGTATTGGAATCAGTTCTGTTCTATCGGGGGAAAAATTGACGGAAAAACTAGGATGGAGAAGAGAGTTGACGAAAAAACTAGTAGACAGATATTTGTTTATAGTTAACCTAGAACAGAAAAACTAGGATGGCGTAGAGATTTGGAAAAAAAACTAGTGGATGGATATTCTTCTACGGTTAACCTGGAAATTTATTGATGAGTGAAATTAACGACCATCACCAATCCATACTACATCTGACAATAATAGGAACAATAACATCATGTGCGGTGCGACCATTGAGAATAGAACTGGATACCAAATCTTTACAGAGATGTCTTTACTGACTCAGTGAAACTAGTGAGCATTACCAATCCATATTACACATGACAACAATAACAGCAACAACATCTTGTGCAATGCCACCACCGGAAATAGAACTAGAAACCAAAGTCTTTACATGGACATGAAATAATGAAGGAATCGATCCACCTATGCCACAATATTGTCCATTTGGAATGAGTTGAGGAATAATGTGAATCGGGAAGCTTGGTTGTTTCATGTATCAGGGGCTTATTTCCGTGATTTTTCATTCGAGCGTCTGTAATTATCCTCAATGTATGTCCTAAAAATGGAAGCAAGAATTATTCCTGATATCATAGCCAATATCCCTATCAGAATAACCTCTCCACATCAGTCTGGAACCATAGTGCACTAAAAATCCCACAGACTAGCACCTCACTTCGATGGGTATTGCATTGAGACACTTTGTGAATGAAAACAACACATATTTCAAAAGATCTTAAAGAGCCAATAATTGCATCCCCAAGACCACTAAAAGAAGTACTTGTGGCTATTTACTGGTGCATGTTGCTTGGAAATGAAGCTCTTACAATGTAAACTATGAGAAGTGGTCAATATGCTGAATCGATGAAACTAATGACCATTACCAATCCATATTACATATGACAACAACAACCACCACCGAAAACAGAACTGGAAACCAAAGTCTTTACAGGTACATGAAATAATGAAGGAAGTGATCCACTTATGCCACAAGATTGTCCATCTAGAATGAGTTGAGGAATAATGTGAATCAGTAAGCTTGGTTGTTTCAACCATAGTGTACTAAAAATCCCACAGACTAGCACCTCACTCCAATGGGTATCAAATTGACACAGTTTGTGAATGAAAAAAACACATATTTCAAAATATCTTAAATATCTAATACTTGCATCTCCAAGACCACTATACACTCACTAGTTTCATTCGAAAGATCAATAAAAGTAGTACTTGTGGCTATTTACTGGTGCGTGTTGCTTGCAAACGAAGAATACGCTAGAGATACTTGTAGTTGCAAGAGTAGGTTCAAAGATAAAAAATCGTTTGAAGACATGCCAGGTTCCTTGCATTGGCTAGTCACTATGTAACTATCATTTTCTATGTTTCAAATCCACTATCAGCTCTTACTAGGGAAGCCATATATCATCCATTTTAAAAAATTCAAATAATAACGTGAAACATGGGTGATATGGGTGAAAAAATGCACAATTAGAGCATTCGTCATATGAGTCTTATATTGTGTTGAAATAATGGTTTAGTGCTAAATGGTGTAAAATGCAGTCAACATGTCACTTCAGCAAGATGATCCAAATCTGGAAATTCTTTAGCAAATGGAAATTACAGGGTTTGTACGAGTGCCAAGTTTAGTTAGATGTCAAAAATTAGGTTTCATTTCGTACGTGTGCAATATAGATTCATAAGATTTGAATATCTCCTAAGATGGATGATAATTTTGTCTTGTTTTACATTAAATTAGTGTCAGAAAGAAATTTGAAATCAGTCAGAAATACTTAATGACCCATCCTATTGCCCCATTCACATAAACCACTGCAAAAAGGGTAATTATGACAACCTATTTCTGAGTAAAAAACAATGCTGGATAGCAAGTTTATTTTGCTGATTTTATCATTCATGACACTAAATTGTTGTTTTTGCACACTAAATTAGTGAGATATATCATAAAATGGATGACAAATTTGTGTTGTTTTAGACTAAATTAGTGTGAGACAGCAAGTTGAAATCAGTCAAAAAGAACCTAAAATTGATGCACCAAATATATAATTTGGCACATAAACCACTGCGAAAAGGGTAATTTTGACAAATTTCATAATTAGACAACCTGATCGCTGCTACTGCACACTAAATTAGTGAGACAGCAAGTTGAAATCAATGAGACAATAAATACAGGAATAATACAGACATTGTTGTATTCAATCATGGGGAAAGTGCCATTGTGTTTCAAAAAAAATGTTGTACATTTGTTGTTAATTTACATTTATGGTTCCATGGAATTGTTTTCTATAGCATCCCAAAGCATCCATGAAATATTGATTAATTTTATATTCGGGTTTGTATTGATACCAAGCCTAGTACCGTTGGCAATAAAACAGGTCTGGTAGAGAGCGCACGACCTAAATCTTCCGGTGGGAAATGAACAAGTCTTTAGAGTGATAACAACTATAAAGCCATTGATTGATTCAAATGTGAATTCTAAACCATCCGCATGCATTCATTGAATGCAAGTGGGTATAGTTATGGGTTGGGGGAAGGAAATTTCTCAAGTCTACACTTTTGAGTAAATCCAAATCCAAGCACGGCACAATCAACTTATTCACTATGTCTACCTACTACTGTACCCAACTTGGATTTTGTGTTTTAATTATTTGATTCTCATGTTACATTGAGGACCTTAATGCCCATTCTAATTTGGGAAACAATATGATTACCTGATTTTAAGTCACAAAACTTTAACATCATCAACATGGTTATGTTTCGAAATCAAAAAACTGGAGACCTTTGTATAGGATACTAATACAGCACTAGTAGCATGAAGCATTGATGCCACAAAAAACACAATAGATATTAATTATCGCATAATAATAATATACGTGTATAAAAAGCAAACTAATCTAAAAACATTTGAGCATCCAAGCTAAAAAGTTGGTCCAATAGCTAATTTTGTAAATTATAGATTCATAAAGGCAGATCACATCACATGATCCCATATGTCTGATAATTTTTGGAAGAAATGGAAAGGTTTTTGAGTAATGATGAACATGACCTAAATTAGTTATTCTGAGAACATGTATTGATTTTTTTGACATACAAAGTAACATTGTATGAGTATTTGTAACCATGTTCAAATTCCATCCAAAAAGTATTTTTACTATTTATGCACAATATTTAGCCTTTAACGTTATCAATATTTCAAAGTTTCACTATCTCTATTTCTAAATAAAGGGAGTAAAGACATCATGAATTTCCATTTCGGAAAGTCGAGTTGAACGACCAAAACTACAGAGCAAAGAACAACTGCAAACATGTGCCATAAAATCTTTCCAGAAGTTTGCAAATTCGATGACTGATAAACCTGATCATGAACAAAAAGAAGTTCATGTTAGAATATTCAAATCTAACTTTCACTCTACACCTAGAGTGAGTTTTTAATTTAAACTTGAGTGCTAGATGTCATCCTTGAGTTGTCAGTTCCAGAAATAGAAAATTTTCATGCTAATATCAATTTGAGTTGTGAAAAAAATGTAGAAAAATACGTACATTATCACACCAAGATAAACATTAAAGAAACTAAAATTTCTTCAAAATATGTCCCCTAGAAGGGTTAGTAACTTGAAGTGAAACCAGAGAATTCTCGAAAAGTTTATGAGATCAATTCTGGGAGACCAATGACTTGCAAACAACATTTGATATCCTGACATGCATAGAGAATAGACAACCTGTAATGTATGTATCCCTGCAATATTATAAGTTTAACTTAGACTAACAATAGTTTCCTTTTTATACATACATATATAACAACTATACATGACTAACATGCTTAAATGACAAAGAAAGGCTACATTTATAAGGCAACTTAGCTTCATCATTCATAAATCAATATCAATCAATATCAAACTGAGTCAAAAAAATGATAGTGAGATAATGTATATAACAGGCTACTTACACTTGTCAAATAGGCTTAACAAAAATAGTGGATGACCTCTTAAACCCTATTTTTATATGTAAGAGTAAGGATGCAGTAATGTAAAAGAAACCCTTGTTCAAAAAATGAAATATGTCCACATTTATAAGAGAATACCAACCAAAGCCTAAGAGGATGTTGAGAGAGCAATGAGAGATATAACATAATTGAAGTTAAGAGATTGAATGGTCCCAACTACCAATAAAATAAAATAATGAATAACAAATCAAGCATAGTGAATCACAGTATGGAAGTCAAATACATATTAATTAGAAGATAAGTCAAGGGCCAATATTACACTGTATCGACATGCCCTATACATGATCTTCTTCGGAGATAGACAAGATTCATGATCTAAAACATTACCAGACAATAAATATTAAACATGAGACATAGATATATACCATTATTGATCATACTAATAACATAGTAGGAGACTTCAAAGGACTTTCTACTATGGATAAATACTCAGGAAAAGGAATATGATAGAACTTTGTAAAATTTTTGAGATCAGTCACTCAGGACAACGCTTGTTTGTACTGCTACCATATAATGTAAAATTTCATTATAATATCAGTTTGAGTAGTGAAGAAAATGCAGAAAAATCCATACATTATCACACCAAGATAAAAATTAAATAAACTAAAATTTCTTCAAAATATGTCCCTTAGAAGGGCTAGTAACTTGAAGATAAACCAGAGAATTCTTAAAAAGTTTATGATATCAATTATGGGAGACCAATCACTTGCAAACAACGTTTGATAGCATGATGTGCATAGAGAATAGACAACCTGTAATGTATGTATCCCTGCAATATTATAAGTTTAACTTAGACTTACAATAGTTTTCATTTTATACATACATATATAACAACAGTACATGACTAACATGCTTAAATGACAAAGCAAGGCTACATTGATAAGGCAGCTTAACTTCATCATTCATAAATCAATATTAATCAATATCAAACTGAGGCAAAAAAATGATAGTGCGATAATGTATATAACAGGCTACTTACACTTGTCAAATAGGCTTACCAAAAACAGTGGATGACCTCTTAAACCCTATTTTTATATGTAAGAGTAAGGATGTAGTAGTGTAAAAGAAACCCTTGTTCAAAAAATGAAATATATCTACATTTATAAGAGAAGACCAACCAAAGCCTAAGAGGATGTTCAGAGAGCAATGAGAGATATAACATAATTGACGTTAAGATATTGAATGTTACCAAATACCAATAAAATAAAATAAAAAATAAAAAATCAAGCATATTGAATCACAGTCTGGAGGTCAAATACATATTAATTAGAAGATAATTCAAGGACCAAGATCACACTATATCAACATGCCCTATACATGATCTTCTTTGAAGATAGACAAGATTCATGATCTAAACCATTACCAGACAAGAAATATTGAACATCGGACATAGATATCTACCATTATTTATCATACTAATAACATAGTAGGAGACTTCAAAGGACTCTCTACTATGGATAAATACTCAGGAAAAGGAATATGATAGAACTTCGTAAAATTTTTGAGATCAGTCACTCAGGACAACGCTTGTTTGTACTGTTACCATATAATTTAATTGAAACAAGGTAATTTAAAACCTCTTCCAAAGGTGGTACAATACAAACTTTCTTGTAGTTCCAAATGCTAAGATTGACTGGCGATAACGAGACCAATTCCTAATGAGATTGATCACTTACAAAAATGTCACATGGTTCAAAGTGCATAGAACGTAGAAGATATTTGTAAGTCCAAATGGTTTGATTTACGAGCTATTATGAGATCAATTATGGGAGACCAATCACTTGGAAACAACGTTTGGTAGCCTGACATGCATAGAGAATATACAACCTGTAATGTATGATCCCTACAATATTATAAGTTTAACTTAGACTTACAATAGTTTCCTTTTGAGACATACATATATAACAACAGTACATGACTAACATGCTTAAATGACAAAGAAAGGCTACATTGATAAGGCAACTTAACTTCATCATTCATAAATCAATATCAATCAATATCAAACTGAGGCAAAAAAATAATAGTGCGATAATGTATGTAACAGGCTACTTACAGTTGTCAAATAGGCTTACCACAAATAGTGGATGATCTCTTAAACCCTATTTTTATATGTAAGAGTAAGGATGCAGTAATGTAAAAGAAACCCTTGTTCAAAAAACTAAATATATCTACATTTATAAGAGAAGACCAACCAAAGCCTAAGAGTATATTCAGAGGGCAATGAGAGATATAACATAAGTGACATTAAGAGATTGAATGGTCCCAACTACCAATAAAAGAAAATAATAAATAACAAATCAAGCATAGTGAATCACAGTCTAGAGGTCAAATACATATTAATTAGAAGATAAGTCAAGGACCAACGTCACACTGTATCGACATGCCCTATACATGATCTTCTTCGGATATAGACAAGATTCATGATCTAAAACATAACCATACAATAAATATTGAACATGGGACATAGATGTCTACCATTATTGATCATACTAATAACAATGTTGTGTTAAATGTGTGAAAAAATAAATGGATCTTTGGGTTTGTTAAATCCCATCCAATCCTTAAGTCATTTTATGTCTTATTAATCTAACATAAGGCTAAAATTATTAAGTGATTTAGTATTAATATATAAGAAGATAAGGCAGATTTGTTGCTATCTTTATAGTTGTCATAATGTAAAAGATCTATTTTATGCATGATATGATTGCCCTAGAGAGCTGAAACTTGTTGCCATACTTCGATACTTTTTCTCTTGGATTTCCTTGTTGATTGGGGTTGTTAAACAGGTCAAATGTTGATTGGGATTGTTAAACAGGTCAAATAATACTCAATCGAGAGTGAAGTGAGTAAACAAATTATATGCATAAAGAATATATCTCATCTATGCAGATAGAATCATGTGGGAAGCCTTACTCTTCAAGAAAGAAGCTTTCACATGCCCATGTTTAAAATAGTATCTACAATGAGAGGCTATAATATTAGCCATGTTTCTCGCTTTCCACTGTTTCCCTTTCCACTGTTATTTTACCTCAGTTCTTCAAGAATGAAAAAATCACAAAAATAATGTATGTAACATCAATATCTCTATAACCAGTTAACTTTATGTGAGATTTGTTGAACTCGGAAAATGACAAGCTCAAGAAGTCTAAATGTGGCTTTGGCATTTCTGCATCTAAATTTATGTTTTTTGTTAACATTCAAACGGAAATGAAACTCAAGCAAACAATACCTATGTGATGATTTTATCCATAAATCCGGAAGGGCCTGTAGGTATGACTAACCTGATTCAGGCTACGCGACTTGATTAAAAACGAATAAAAAACTTTGCAAAATGATAATCACAATAAATTTCACAAAATCAACAATAAACACCACAGTAGCAGAGACAATTCCATCACTGTTAATGTCTTTAGAGGATAATTCAAATGATGTTACCGTCATTTGTATTATTATTAAAAGTGAAGAAATTAGAAAACCATAAATTTATATTATAAAAAAAGTTAATCGTTTGCTTATTAGGTCTAAATAATACAGAAATCCACATTTATAACAAGTATCCAAAACCATAGTACAAATCTAAATATTTTTATATTATAAAATTTGAAACAAAAAATCAGATAACCATGCAAATTTATATTATAAAAGATTGGGATGAGTCCGACTGGTAGAACGAAAGTCACTGGATTACAAGCGATCAATCACATCAAATTCAAATTTGATTTCCTTCCATACTTCACAAGCAGTAGCTAGTTCAGGACTCCATTTACAAGCTTCACGGATCACTTCATTACCTTCACAAGCAAGATATAATTAACAATGAGTGTAAAGTTGCATCATCCTGTATGCAAAATGAAATTTTCATTATCGAGAATGAAATTTTCATTATCGAGAATGAAATTTCCGTGTATATGGAAATCTCGAAGGCTGTAAGCAACATCAGCTATATCTTCTAGATACTTTTCATAGGTTAAGTCTTTTAGACAGGGACAAAGCCGAACTAATAAACTGTCTTTTAAAATGGACTCATATTGGGCATTTGCTTTTGTTTGGATAATACATTGTAATTGGAGACAATGTCGATATGATGTTTCTTTATTGCATATAGAGCAATGTAACTGGTCACTAGAAACTGTTCCAAATGTATCAGCTGGTAAATTGCAGTGGTTACAAATTACAGCAAATGGGTCTCGGTGTATTTTTGCTATAGTCAACATTCCCTGTACCTGGTTCATGTTGCAATATGTTTGAAGGGTTAGTTATTCAATTTATTTGAAGTATTAGTTATTACATTTATAGTAACCTATATTAAATAAATTTGTAACATTTATATTTAGTACAATTAATCATTACCTTTTTTGTTGAGGCAATAAATTTGTTGAGATTTGCAAGTGCCCTTCCTGAATTTACAGTAGTTGCAAATGTGGATTCGCAACTCTGCAGTTATTTTCTCATGTCATTTGATTTAACAAGATTTCGCAACAATATCATTGGAGTTCTTTGCCTCAGAAGTTGTTGCTGAATTGAATTGTAAAAAGACTGAAATGTATGGAATAGAATAACCTGAAGCATAAAATGCAATACTATTAGAAATATTTTCTTTAAAATGTATTCAAGTAAATATGCAAAGATATAGATAATTCAATTTATAAGTACCATTGCTTTGTCTTCTTCTGCTTGGCCATATTTGACCTCTAATGCATATTGTGAACCGGTTTGTCTTGTAGATGTTACAAGAACAACAATTGTACCTATTTCAAATGGTGATCATGCGCTTTTTAGCTGTCTAATTGTTGTTGTTGGCACGAACTTGTATACTTTGTAGACTGAAGGTATTGTTTCTATGATACTTGTATCATGTAACATTAATATGCAATCACAGTCTCCGTGGTCATAGACTTTTTTTTTAGAAATTGTAAAGTTTTTAATACAAAATCCTTGACCTACAAGGAGCATGGGTTCAAAACGTGAGATTAGATTGTGGCTCACATTTAGGGTAATTGTCATTTTGCCTTTTGTGTCCACCAAATCTGCACGTAGCAATTCCAGTCTATGTACTCAATCAATGACTTTTTTATAAATTACTAGTATGTCTCCATGAAAGGTTGTCCCAACTTTGATACTTTTGAGTTCCTGAATTGTTATTCCAGTGCACTCTTGATGTGGGTCCCTTGTTTCAAGACCTTATTGCGATTTTTTTCTGGAATACAGTATTGAGTGAATTAGCATGTTGTTTTCCTGAGGAAAACTTTAAGAAATGTAGGTAGTAGAGATGTTTGATTACCTTTTTCTACCTTGAGAAGAGCTATCTGCATCCGATATATCTAATGCATTTTCTTGTTGTCTTTTCATGTTTTTAATCTATACGAAATAGTAGTAGAAGATATTAGATTTGTAATCAAAATAGGTTGTATTTAATAGTAAGTATGTGGATAACAAGATTGAATGTGTTGTTATGTACCTTGATGAGCTTGAAAAAGTGTGTACTTAGACTAATATGCCCATTTGGAAAAGTATACATAAAGTTTTGATTAGAGCTATAGTAGAACATAGAATATGCTATGATCAGACTAGTATGCCCATGAGACATTGATTTCACATTGTTCAATAGGAAAATTTGTCCAAATGTGATCTATTATTGTGTTTTGGTGTGGGGATAACTTGCTTGTTATTTCTTGTAAGTTTTCTGTTTCCATGTATTGTAAAAAGGTTCTAGTACAAGTTGTTTGTTGTTGGATGTCAATGTTCAAGTCACCAATGACTAAGAAAACACAACTAGTATGTGTATTTTGTGATTTTGTTTCTCTAATCATTTTTATTATTGTAGATACTTGTTCATATGGGGCTGCATAGATGTTAATTGAACAGATTGGTCATTGAAAGTACATGTCCATTAGAGTAAGTTCAGTTTTTTTGTTGCGTAATGTTTTTGTTGCTTGGATTGTTATTTTATTTTCTATACAAGTGAGTATTCCATGTATAGAATGTGCTATTGCAAAGTTGAATGGGAAGAATTGTTTATTTGTTGGAGGGATCTGCAAATGATTTTCTTGAAAACAAAGAATCATATTGTCCATTAGATCTGTATGATGCACAACATCAGAAATATGTGCATATAGACTACGTGTGTTTAGAGTTGCAATTGATAAAACATTTTTGTTATTAAATATCTTTTTCCCAAATTCTAGTTCCCATGTAGCAATTGTTGTTAACCTTGTCCTTTCATCTAGTACCTTGTCTTTCACATGAAAAATTTTGTGACTTACTTTGCTAAGAAAATATAATGAGTTAATATTTTTGACACGTGATAGTGCAGTATAGACTAGAACATGTTTTGTCATGCCAGTTGGATTGAATGCAAGTTTATCCAATGTCAATGCTTATGTTCGATGTGTTGTTCGTGCACAAGCCAATTGTATTGGAAATTATTTTCGAATTGTTATTTCTAGTTTGTTATGGGACATTGCCAGTGGTTTTTCAATTCGCAAGATTGGTGTCCAAGAGGGAAAAATATTCGTTTCATATAGTTCTTTGTATTTTTTTCTTTGTTCTTTACCAATGTCTGTATCTGAAAACTCTATCCAGACAACGTCATTAGATGAATATAATTTGAAAGTGCCTTCAACATCATTAACTAATCCATCATTGGTATTATAGTTTCCTGCATATAGTTCAACTAACATGTTTTGTTTCAGTCTAATTGTTAATGGCAATGAAATTGTTTTATCAAAAGAGAAATAGTTTGATCCAGTAGTCTCATAATTATCAATGGCAATAAGTAATATTTTTTGTCCCATTTTTCGTGAAAGCATTTTTGCAGTGTGATTTTGGACATCCTTGTTTCTATAGAAAATGTATGGGAAAAGTGGACTTAAAGGAGGGGAGCTATGGAAATTTTCATTTATGTATGCAATATATTTGTCTTTTTGCATATTTAATCTCATCCTATTTAGAACATCAGTGAACAATGGATCATTTTGACACATTGTTTTGTATAGTTGATAAAATTTTATTTTCTCTGTCCAAAATTGATATGGAATTGTGTCTTTATTGATTTTTGGGCTTCAAATATAAGAGAGTCTCTAACAGGATTTGCCTAATAGAGATCGCCAGAGAATATCATGTTGACATTCCCGAAATATGAAGTTGGTGTGTGTAAGATTTGTCGAAGTCGCTTATCAGTTTGATATAGTGTTGTTGCACCTACAAGTGATGCTTCTTCTATGAGAACTACACGCAATTGTTGGAAATGCTTTGACAATGTGTTTAGTTTTTCATTGTTTAGGGAAGGGAAATTTTCTTTGTTAAAGGGAAAATAGAATGCAGAATGCAATGTCACACCACCAACATTAATTGCAGCCTTTCTTGTATATGCAGTGATTATTCCTTTTAGTTGTGATGGGTTATAAGGAAATTCCTAATTATGTATACATAAAAATGACTAAAAATTTTCCTTAGCTGTGTGTGTCTCTCTTGTTCCTCCGCCTCGTGCTAATAGAAAATAGATAAGTTCATCTGGCCTATATAGTTTTCTTGTTACAACATCATTGACTATTCTTGCTTGTTCTGTGTTTAATTGTCGCATATAGTTATAATACTCTTGGTATTCAAGTACATGTGGTTGCTTTACAATTTCGTATCGTCTTATAGATCGTGAAGTAAAGTTCTTTGTATCTTGGAAATGCTACAAATCAATTTGAAAGTCATAGATTTCGTATTTGTCATCTATGCATTTAGGTATTCTTGTAGCTTTTGTTTCATTTGATTTTAAATTTTTTATGTTGAATATTTGTTTAGGTTCTGTTTCTATTGTATTAATTGCATCTTCTATGTCACCCCATGTAGGTGTTGTGACAAACTTGAACTTTTGTTCATTTCGCTTAACAGTACTCTCAAATGCAATATATGCAGATTCCCAAGTTGCATGGTGTTGTTTGATTGTAAGGTCACTTAGTCAATATGGCTAGTATAACATTAGTTGTTCTCTACAAACAATGTTACCGATGAAATAGGTAACCGCACTGTTACCTTTTTTTTTGGTAGCATAAAAAGCACCCGATTTTGAAAAGTGGTGATGCAGAATCACCTCTCTTTTTTTTTAGCACATTTTTGACACTCTAATATTTTTATTTATGAAGTATGAATATTTGTTTTAAAATGTTAGTGATTTTCATGCTAATTTTGAAACGTATTGATGCAGCATCAACTCTTTTTTTTTTAGAGCGGTGATTTTCATACTAATTTTGAAACGTATTGATGTAGCATCAACATTTTTTTTTAGAGTGGTGATTTTCATGTTGGGAATAAAACTTTAGCTTAGATAATATATATATATATATATATATATATATATATATATATATATATATATATATATATATATGTATATATATATAAACAATATAAAAACTCCCGGATGCGGGTGGATTGGGGGATTAATGGTGCACAGGGGGGCACATGGGTCGGCGCGTGGCTCACCACCACCGCCACCCACCCTCGCATGCATAGCAACATAAATGACTCTGTCCGACCATTAAATGAGAAAGCAAGGGAGCTCTATCCCCGATACCCGAGCATTTCAACTTCAGCGATGGAGGATTCTGGAATTTGTTTGTGTGTTCCGCCCATCCGAGCTAGTTGTTCCTCTGCTGCAGCTGAGCGCTGCTCACGCACCAGCACGGGGGTTCGTTGCATTATCAACTGTTGTGTTGACATCTTACCAGGCTACCATTTCACGAACAGCGCCACGTGCAAACTTCTGAGTTCGCCCTCCATCGACTCCTGTCAGCAGCAAGTCCTTATTGCTCACTCCATGCCTCGATTACGACCACGGATGCGTTGCAGGCGCGCGGGGGTAGTGGGGCGTGCCATAAACAGGTCTTCATCTTCCAATTCTGATTCCTCATCGTATTCTTCAGAATTTGGCCCTATGCGCATTCCTGCTCCGCGCAGAGGCCGGGGCAGAGGCCGGAATCGATTCAATCCTGCACGGCACTTCCGCCTATCCTCTCGAGCTCAATCCCACCATGCGCGCTTCCACTTCCCTTGCAGTGTCAACAACACTTCTCTCTTGGCTACTGTCACCATTGACATTTCGGCTGCCCCCTCTGATCAGGAAACTTCGAACCAGTTCCGCGCCGCCTCGGTGGCTTCTCTGGAACCCATTGTGGGGACAGAGCACCGCAATCTTCAGGCGGATTCTGCGAGGTCTTCTACTGCGGTTCAGCTGCCCCGCTTGGGCGTGAGGCCAGCCCTTCGAAGCTCCACACAGTGAGGACCAAGCGCCATGATGCTCCACGCTTTCTTGATGAGGACCCCTAAATTCGGGTGTCTTGTGAGGCAATCCTCCAGACGATAATGAAGTTCCGACCACGGCGCTCTGCGTTGTGAAGCTCCATAATCTCCTGGATGCTGCCCTACAGCACAGCATTGTCTTTTCACTCTGCTCTGTGGTTTCCCTTTTGGTTCATGGATGGTCATCCCTAGCCAGAACTACCGCTATCCTGTCCACTCATTGTATGTCAGGATGAATTTAATAGGTGCAATCTGATCTTTGTTAGATTCCTTGATAACTAATTGTAAAAATCTGGCTACTAAGGCCTACTCCACAGGGGTCTTATTTTTCCGGTCTGTTCTAATTTCGATCATGATCGTGTATAAATGGGCAGAATTAAAACGACTCATAAAGTTTCTGAGTCTTCTAAATTTTGTGAGACTCAATGTCCGATTAAGCAAGCGAAAATCTGCATCAGTAAGTTTTGGAATTTTCGAGGCTTAAAGCTCTTATAGCAACAAAATTTTTGTATCAATATAGAAGTAGCCTTATTCAGAAAAAAAAAAAAAAAAAAAACAATATAAAAACCAATAAAAATGTAAAAAAAAAAAAATTAACTCGTAAAAATAAAAAATTTAAACAAAAAAAAAAACAAAAATATTCGAAAATTATATCAAAAGAAATGACAAAATTTGAAAAAAAAACACATAATTTAAAGAAAAAAACAAAAATTAACAAAAAAAAAAACATCAAAAACATTTTTTTCTAAGTTATTAAAAAAATCCATATAATTAAAAAATAATAATTTAAAATAGAAAATTTAAAAATAATTTAAATTACAAAATTAAAATTTAGATAAAAAAAATAAAATACAAAAAAGAAAAAATTAAATTTAAAAAATTAAATTAAAAAAATAATAATAATAAGAAAACAAAAATACAAATTTTAAAATTAACCAAAAAAAACAAATTTAAAAGAAAACAAAATTTAAAATTGAAAAAGAAAATTAAAATAAAAGAATTATAATAAAAAAACTATCATTAAAAAATGAAAAAAATGAAAAAAACCACGTGCAAATAATTAAAAAACAAATATCCATAAATTTGCTGTTTTTTTTAAATGAAACAATTTATAAATTTTAAAAATGAAAAACCAAATAAACTAAAAGATTTAAAAGAAAATTAAATTAAATTAAAATTTAATAAATTTAATGAATAAATTTTAAATTTTAAAAAACAATTAATCTAAAATATTAAATTTAAAAACAAAATTAAAAAATAAAAATAAAATAAAAAAAATTAAAACAAATTAAATTTAAAATAAAAAATTTGAATTAAAAAAAATAATTTTAAATTTTTTGAATTTAAAAAAATCAAAATCAAAATCAAAATCAAATTAAAAAAAAATAAAAAAATAAAAGAATTTTTTGATCGTGGTGGCGCCGCCAGTCGGCCTCCCGCCCAGGTGGCGGCGGAGTCCGACCACTGGGCGGGCGGGGGGCTGCAGCCCCCCGCCCAGCAGCCAGCCTACACCGCCACCTAGGCGTGAGGCCAATTCCTGGAATCGCCCTTCCGCAGCGGGAGGTCAATTCCAGGAATCGCCCTCCCACCACGGGAGGTCGATTTCGGGAACCGCCCTCCCGCAGCGAGAGGCCGATTCCGAGAATCGCCCTCCGCGGTGAACGATTAGAATAGCGCGGGTCGATTCTAAGGTACTACAAAGGGGCGGGTTCCGGGAATCGCCCTCCCCACGATTCCGGGGGTGAGCCCTCATGACGGAGGCGATTCGGGAGATGGCCACAAGGCGTTCGGGAATCGCACCTCCCCGCCGCGGGGCCGGTCTGGGGCTCGCTCCCCCAGGCCAATTTCAGAGTCCCTTCCCTCCAGCGGAGGCCGATTCGAGGAATCGGCCTCGGGCGATTCCGGGAATCGGCCTCTGCTGCCTTCGAGCCGGTCCGAATCATGTGAGTCGATTCCGGGAATCGCCGTGAGGCCGATTCTGAGAATCACCCTCCCGCGTCCTCAAGTCGATTCCAGGAATCACCCTCCCGCGACAGGAGGCCGATTCCGGGAATCGCCTTGAGGTTGATTCTGGGAATCGGCCTCCTGCCACAGGAGGGTGATTCCCGGAATCGGCCTCCTGCCGTGGGAGGGCGATTCCCGGAATCGGCCTCCCGCCTAGCAGCCGACCTCTGCCATCAGCTGGGCGAGAGGCCGATTGGCAGCGCCACCACAATCAAAAAATTCTTTTTCATTTTTTTATTTTTTAATTTTAATTTTTTTTAATTTGATTTTTTTTTTATTTTTTTTTTTAATTTTATTAATTTAATTTTTTTTTTAATTTAATTTTTATATTTGAAATTTAATTTGTTTTAATTTGTTTTTGTTTTTTTTTAATTTTTTTTTAATTTTATTCATTTTTTTGTTTTTATTTTTTTTTCTAAATTTTGTTAATAATTTTTATTAAATTTTGTATTTTTTTTTTATTTAATTGATTTTTTTTTAAAAAAAATTTCATATTTTTTTTTTATTATTAAATTTTATGTTTAGTTTTTTCATTTAAATTTTTAAAATATTGTAAATTTGTATTTTATTTATTTATTTATTTGAATTTAATATTTTTTTAAATTTTTATTTTTTATTATTATTTTTTTTTAATTACATAAATTTTTTATATATTTTTTATTTCAATTAAAATTGTGTATTTAAAATTAGATTTTTTTAAGTTAAACTTAATATTTTCAAATTAATTTGTTTTTTATTTTATTTTTTATTTAATATATTTTATTTAATTTATTATTTTCATTTTTAATTGATTTTTAAAGTTTTTTAACTTTTTTTCTTTTTTTTTCTTTTTTTAAATTTAATTTTTATTTCAAAATTTACTTGTTTATTCATTTATTTATTAATTTTTTTTTAATTTAATTTTTTATTTTAATATTAACATTTTTTTAAATTTAATAAAATCCAATATATATATTTTTATTTAAGTTCATATATATATATATATATATATATATTTTATTTTTTATAATTTAAATTTAATATATTTTTTAAAATCTATTTGTTTCTTTAATGTATATTTCTTTAAATTCAATATTTTTATTGTATTTTTTTTCATTTTTTATTTTTAATTAATTTTTCATTTTTTTACTTTTAATTTCAATAATGTTTTTTTTTTTTAAAAGCTTTAAATTTATTAAAGTTTAATATATTTCTTTAAATTTAATTTTTTATTTTAAAATTTAATTTTTTATTTTAAATTTAATAAACATTTTTTTTTTCTTTTTAAATTTAATTTGTATATTTTATTTTTTATAATTTCTTTCTTTTTTTAACTTGTTTTTCTTTTTAATTTGAGATTTTTATTTTCTTTTTATTTTTATTTTTTTATTTCTATATATTTTGAAATTTTAATCTTTAATTTTTTTTAAATTTTAAATTTTAAATTTTTTTCTTAAATTTTAGGTTTTGTTAAATGTTTGAATTAAAATTTTTATTTTGTTTTTATTTTTATTTTTTTATTCCTATATATTTTTAAATTTTAAGCTTTAAAATGTTTTTATTTTTTAAATTTAATTTTTTTCTTAAATTTTAGGTTTTTTTGAATGTTTGAATTTTAAAAATTAAAAATGTTATTTCTATTTTTTAAAATGTCAAAAATATGACTTCTTCTTTTTTTTGTTATTCCAGCTTCAACTGGTTTTGTTTTGAGGGTATTTTTTCAATCCTTTTTTCAAGAAACAATTTTGTTTTTAGCATAATTTTATAAAATGTTGAAATTTGACCTTTAAAAAAAAAACAACTGCGTTCTGGAATACACTTTTTTTGTTTTTGGGGTGTTTTTTCATGTTTTTTGAGTCTTTTTGGGCTAGATTTCCCGTTTTGAGGTCAGGTTACCTATTTCATCGGTAACAGTGTTTGCAATGATTTTCAATGTCTTTGTATTTGTTATACCTGACAGATCGAATCACGTATGGTTTATTTGCTTGTTTGCATTTTTGTCCTCTCTTTGTATAACTAGATGAAAATTCTGCTAAACATACACCATCAATAGCTATAGGACGTGATATATAATATTCAATTATTGATGGGCACATGATATCTTCTGAGTCATTTGGTTCCTTTTTCAAGTCTTTTTTATTTTTGAGGACCAATGCACGTTTGTTTACAGGAAATGTGTTAATGAAAATACATTTCCGTGAACTAGAGTTTAGTGGAAGCGACAAGACAATATGCACTGCTTGATCTGCAGTCATTTGTTGCAAGTTCACTAAAGCCTCCCCCAAAGAACTAATGGTATTCATGATGTTAGTTTTTGTTTTGAAATGATCTTCGCGTATTTTCCTAAATGTTCTTGTAAGGGTTTTATCTTATTTTTTCATGTAAGAACTACATTACATTGCAGCTACATATGAATCAAGTACAAATTGCGGTTCAGTATTTACAATCCAAATTCCTGGAATATGTTTTTCAAATTTATTGGTCCACATGTCAACTGGCTTTCTTTGCAACAATAAAGTTGTTTGATTTAGTGTACATTGTATAGCATGTATGTATTGGTCTTGTGCAAGTCCAAGACTGTCTAAAAATCTATCAAATGTATCACTTTAATCATATCTGGTATTGTTAACGGTTTCGAATATTAGTTTTGCATGTGTTTTTGTTCGACTGCTATCAAATTCAAGTGGCTCTAGAATTTTGGTTGTCTTCATTGGTGGTATAGGAAAATTGAATCTACAATTATAATTTTTATGCTTCTTGCAACATTTTGTGTGGGAATGATGTTGTAATGCTCTAAGCTCTTTTGCAAGTACTGATGAGTTAGTTGACAAGTATTTATCAAAAAAAAAAATTATTTCGATGTTTGATTGTTTACCATAGACTGGTGCAGAGGCTATCCATAATAAGCCATGTTCATGTTCACTACTTCGATTTTGGAATTATGTAACATAGAATTAGTCATTGATTTTTCCATAGTACTGGTGATTGTGAGATATTAATTGGTGCAGAGAGTCTCTTCTAGACTCATAATAACGTACACAAGTAACAGGGTCATTTCTTATTAATGAATGTGGCTCATTTTCATCTAATTCATTTGTTATTGGTCTTCTAGTGTTTTGTTTTATATGTCTTGATGAACTCATTAGAGGATCCCAAAGATTCTCTACGCTACTAAATGACACAAAGAAAGTGGGTGGGCCTAGTTGTCAAATAATTGCATAGAGTTTGTTACGCATTTGTTCATGGTAGTTTGGTGAAGTACGAATTGTCTTTAGGTGCATGTACCCAATTTCAAACTTTAAAATATGATCCAAATTTGGTTTTGACTTTACATATTTTGCAACTAGTTTCCTTCCCTTTAGTTGGCCTTTTCTAATCCTAATCCACATTGTGTTCAAAACCTGATTTATGATATTGCGAATTTCTTTATAAAATAGGTTAGTCGTATGGTAAGCAAAATCATGGTTTTTGTGAAGCACCTCCCATTGACAAATATTTTGATATGTAAAGTTTTGTAACATATCACTTGGTTGTTTGTTTCCATAGAAGAGTGATGGGAAACTCATCTCTTCTGAGTACTTATCTTTGAAAACCCCTAAGGGCATGTATCCTGTAGCAGATGCAATATTAATTTGTTTATTTACAAGATCATGGATATTATGTGCATCAATGAATCCATGACCCAATGTTTTTGTGGACAGTTCATGAATATCTTGGTTATCATTTTTTCTATTTTCATCTTTAGCTGAACTTTCGTATGTTTCTTGGTTTTCTAGAAATGCTTGTTTCCAATTTTTATTTATGGTAGCATTTTCTAGCTTATAAAGAAATCTTTTGCACAATTTTTTTAATGCTTCCATGACTTTGTGCACTCAAACTTGACCAAATGCGTAAGAAATTTTGAATCTTAAACTTTTTTTGAGAACAAATGCCACTGTGTCAGTCTCTCTTATAGTTCAAGACAATGCAGACTGAATTCTAGAAATGTTAGTAGGCACATTAATGACACCCCCAGTTAACCCTAGTTGAGGCTTTTTATGTTGATGACCCATTTCTTTTATTTGCAAGAAGGGCGGTCTTAATGCAACTAGTCTTTCTTCTAGTTCAATTAGTTGTGTAAGTGTATTAGTGGCATTGTTTCTTCTTATTTGTGCAGGTGCTGCAAATTTAGGGATTGTGTCATTTTCAATTGCTTTTTTGAAATGTTTGCAAATGTAGGTATTTGTACTATGAAAAATTGTACTGTTAACAAGACTCTTTGATGGTTTTGTACAAGAAACATCTCTTTTGAAAAACGTTCTTTCGCAACATGAACAGTAAAAAATAGGAGTGTCACTTATCCGTGTTCGATATTCATGTTCAAAGGTTAATGTTTTTGTTGATTTTTTCATTGGCATTGCTTGGCTTAATGTACCAGTTCTTTTTTATCTCTTTCTATGTCCTAAAAGATTCTTTGATGTTGTAGATGCATCGAGTTCTAAATTTTCTATAACTAGCTCTTGTTTCATTGTTTTTGTGTTATATACAAGTTTCATTTTCTATGTTTTTTTTTTTTGTATAATGACTTTCAGTGCATGGAAAGATAGCCTTTTCTTCTGTTTTTTTAAGCGAGAAGTACTTATAATTTCTCTTTGTGATATGTACTTGATATGTTTTTTTAGTTGTCTAAGTGACTGAAATCTGATTATGTCACTAATATCTTCTAGATCTTCTACAACTACTTCTTGTTTCATTTTCATTGTGTTATATGCAAGTTGTATTGTTTGTGTCGGTAAATTTTTTCAAATGATGTGCTTCAACACATGCAAAGATAAACCTTTGTTGTCCTTGTTGAAGTAACAAGATTGTTTCAATTGACCCTTGACAAGTTGACATTTTTCTTTAGGTTGTGTTTGAGTATTGTTTTTCGGTGAATGTGCTACTTGCAACATTACATTGTTCTCAGTATTGATATTAGTTTCTGGATCATAGCCTTCTCTATAGAGAAAAGGTTCAGAATGCCCATTAAGAGGATCTGCGTCATAGAACAATATATCGATATTGTTTGTTGCAATTGTTGAATTAAAGTGCAGATAAATTCTCATATTTGTTTTGGACCAAACTCTAATTGGAATTTTTAACCAATTATATAGCCAATGTATGCAGAAAATATCTCCCCATAGGCCTCTAGATTCTAGTGGGATATGAGTTGATGTTGGCCTAGACATTTTTTCCAAATACAATTCGTGATTGCTAATACTGTGCATTTCTTTTAACGACTCTTCGTGCAATTCATCTTCATAAGACAAAATTGCTTCTTCATCTTGTTTCTCTAGGCACTTTCTAAAGTACTCTATTGTTCCTGTCCTTAATTCTATAGATGTGTATCTAGAATGCAGTAAAATTTATAACATATCAAACAAACAGTGTCCAACCAAATATAGGAAATTATTTACGCAAGTGAATAAGTCTGAGGGTTTTGAACCTGGTCTAGTTCTTCGACTGCTTCTTGTCCAAAGTCCTCTTCTTCCTCGCCGTGAATGGGTCTCGTGCCCTAATTTTTGGAAGCTTGGAAAGCAAAACCCGTGGTAGATCACAAGACAAGTGGAACATGCAGATTTTAATACAAATTCTTTGCGTAAATTGTCAAAAAAATTTATGCTTGCTAACTAATGGGAGAGACTGAAAAATGTTTGTAAAACTTTATATTAAGTTAAATGGCTCTATTTCATTCTCCTGCAATCACTAATAAAAAGCCCAAAAGCGATTACTATAGTTTTGGCATGCTCGATTTCAGTCAAACCATTGAAGCGCCCCTGTACAGTAGTGCCTAGCCTGGAATCCCACGACGTTTCTTGCATCTAGGGTCATCTAGCTCCATAGCAACCACTTTATAGTCTTGTCTGTGGTGGGCTAAGAGAAAGCATAAGGTCGGACTTGCTCTGCCCTTGCCAACGCCATTTCCATTGTTCATAGCCATCACTATTTCCATTGTTCCATCACCAAAGCTTCTAGGTGGAATGAATGTTGGCTAGCCCTCCACTCCATGTCCTAGGGTGAGAAGGGAAAAGGTTTGGTTCTAATTCCTGACTAGTCTTAGCAATGGATCTTCCTGCTTGAGCCTTTCCCTGCACAGGCATTTGCCAAGACTTGGCTATTTCATCCCAGACTTCCGTCTTCCTTCTGCTACGAGAAAACTTGGGCTCCAATTCTGTTCGAAGCTTTATAAGCCTGAGGGTTTTCAACCTGGTCCAGTTCTTCGACCGCTTCTTGTCCAAATTCCTCTTCGTCCTCGTCGTGAATGGGTCTCGTGCCCTACTATTTGGAAAGCTTGGAAAGCAAAAACTGTGGCAAATCATAAGACAAGTGGAACATGCAGATTTTAATAAAAATTATTTGTGTAAATTGTCCAAACATTTTATGCTTGCTAACTAATGCTAGCATTAGTGAATAGGAACTAGAAAAATAGGAATCAAGTTACACTTAACCTAAGTTTTGATAGACCTCCAACTTTTGGATTGGCTCTTACAGGCGGCAAGGACTAAAAATCACTGGGAGAGAGTGAAAAATGTTTTTAAAACTTTTTATTAATTTAAATGGCTTGATTTCATTCTCCTATAAGCACTAATAAAACACCCAAAAGTGATTACTATAGTCCTTGCCATGCCGTAGGCTGCAGGGACTAATAATATCTAGACTTTTTTGAAACAATTATGCCATGGATATTATGTGAAACTACCTAATAATATAGGGATGTTTTCTTACATTGTCTATTGGGTAGAAATACTTTGTGCAGCGAAACCCAAGGCTATGAAACAAGTAATAAGACCATTTATGGAAAATAAATTATATATAATACCTTCTAATATTATTCAACTAGCTAAACTCATTAGGCTTCTCCTAGTAACAATCTACGTATTTTTTTAATTCACATAGGAATAAATGAAATTCGCAATGCCTCAACATATTAGAGATGTGATAAAAAAAATGTTGGACTTGGAAGATGTGGGACTTGGAAAGAAGGAATCAAGCACTAAGTTTAATTTGAAGCATACAAAATATCAAGGTTCAAAGTTTCATGACAAGTATTTATGGTAGCTATATGAAAATGGTTTTCACCCTATAATAATCCATTTGATGTTGTATAGTTTAGGATATTCAACATTGGATTTAAATTATGTATATCCTAGTGTATATCCCAACTTATATAACATTTAATGCACAAATGAGCATTACATATGATTTTTTAAAAGTATATAGAGTTTAATATAATGAGCATGTTTGTACTTGAGATGCCAACATTCCACATTTCATGATAGGTATTTATGGTTATGGAAAGTGGAAAGGTTTTATGAAATTTATTTATGATAAGTTTATTGTTTGACCATATTGGATGTAGATCATGAAAAATGTCACCAAAACTTTATGGATATCATCATCCATCCATCACATCATCCTTGAAAGGGTCTATAAAGGCTCAAGCATCAAAGAACCACATAGGGCACAAACAAGAGGTTCTGAACTTATTGAAGGACAATTTTCTCATAGAACAAATAGGATGAAATAAAAATAAGATCAACATCACAATGAAAGGAAATTTGAAGTGGGGGATCGTGTATTTATGAGAATACAACCATAAAACATATGCCCCTCAAGCAATAAAGAAATGACAATATATTAGCATCAATATGATATGACCCCTTTAAGGTGTTGCAAAGGATTGGATGTATGGATTACAAATTGGAGTTTCCTCCATACATGTATGTACATCTATTCTTCCATGTTTATTTCTTAAGAAGGTAATCGATAACAATATCCAAATCCAAACTAATTTAATAGAGATTGATGAAGAAGGGAAAATCATACTATAGCCAAAACAAAAACCTGGAAAAAATTATTAAGCAACTGAGAAACTGAGTAATTGGTAAGAATGAAATCACATGGAAGAACCTACCAGTGGAAGAGGTGATATGGGAAGATGAGTTGTCCATGTATAAACACCCACAATTAGTCAAATGTTGAGGACAATAATTGTTTGAAAGGGAGGGGCATGTTAAGCCCTATATAAGCCCCATGAGAACCCTCAAACCATTTATTAATCCCTAAATATTGAGTTATTACATTTATATTGTAATATTATTATGTCGGCTAAAACCTTTTATTGTACCATTTCATTATAATTGTACCCTTTGTCTCATATATATTCCAAGATGACTTAGTCTTAGGATCATCAAATTTTTTCTTAAACATTGTATTCATTGTAAAATGAGGTTTCCCCTAGAAGTGAATTGTAATGATTGACTTCTTATGATTTTTAAGGTACATGTTTGATAACAAATTTTATTTTAAAAAAAGGGATTACTACATTCCACATATAAAGTATTATGAAAAGCTAGGCATATAGAAATTCATTCTTTAGAATAAGGGTTACTTTAAAATTTATTTATATAAAATATAATGCAGTAACTAGATATATATAATTACTCTTAACTCATAATGGTAAAAATGTAAAACTACAATGAGGATATTCATACAAGTTTGAAATTTTGCAACAAAAGCCACAATTTGAGGGATCTAGTTTAGTTAATACTTTTACCACTCTTTCAATGAAAACATCCCATATTTTCTTTATAAAGGCTTGTAAGGTAAATAATATCCCCCATAACATCAAGGTTTGGTTAAGTAGAATCCAATTCCATCCATGATTTTTCATACATAAGGGAAGTACAACTTCTAATTGCTTGTGGCATTGAGTTTTATCCCATCCAATCATGGAGGGAAAGGAATTAAAAAATGTTTGTAGATAATACAAATTGTCACTGTTTAGGTATGATATTTTAGGACCGTGAGAAAGGATTCATCAAAAAAATTCACTTAAACCATATAAGTTGCATTGAATTTAGGATGAGGTGTCCATTCGCATGAGTTGTTCTTAGATTCAAAAGGTTTGTTTCCAATGCTAAAATTTTGAAAATGGTGTAAGCTTCACCTTGCCCATGACCTACTTTATATAATCATTATTATTATAATCTAGCTAGGATTAACCTTGTCAATAAGGGTTATTTTTGTGGGACCATAACCCTTTGAGGGAAAGCAACCTACTACTTGAGATAGGTATACATAAACCCTTTATTTTTTGCAATGCACATCTTGTGATATTTGTTATCAAAGTTATGTATCCTATTAGCACCATAATCTATGTTTATGTTTTTTTATCTATTTTTTTTTCTATTTAGTTCATTAGTGCTTAAAATTATGCTTCTCTCTATAGCATAGTAGTGTTGTTTCATCTTTTCTTTATTGCAACATTTGAGTTGGTTCCATTACTCCACAATTCAAGCAAGGTATGGAAGATGATCTTGGCTAAATGGCATTACATCTGTTGGGTACATGATCCAATAAAGGAGAATAATCAATGAGCAAAAGTTAAAATCTAACAATGTATCTATGAACTAAAGAGCTTCTAGATTTGTTAAGATTTCCTCAATATCAAACATAAGAAGGCTACCTAAGATATAACAATATCAAAATTGGAGTCTTTATTAGTTGTCTCTTGAATCTTTCAAATCTTATATCACATATTTCGATTTAAATATATTATGTGCCCAAAATACTGCAAAATTTATAACTAATTGAGCTTGAATTCCTAAAAATATTGTTCCATTCAGAATAATAATAAGTGAACTCTTGAAGTGTCTTATAACATCAATATGAAGAAATTTTATTTGAAAAAAAAATAAAAACCACACTATTAAGAACTAATCATACATAAGCTTATTCTTTAAAGCATATATTATGTGAAAAATCAGTATATATAAAATTATGCACAATAATACACCCAATGGAAAAAATGGTAAAATACACTCAGGATATAAGTACAAATTTGAAATTTTGCAATGAAAGGAACAATTTGAGTTATCCAATTTGCTTAGTATTTTTTCTGCTCTTTTAATAACAACACCTGATAGTTCCTTTATAGAGGTTCGTAAGGAAAATAAAATCCTCAAAAATTAAAGGTTTGGTTAGGTAAAATCTAAGTCCATCCACGATTCGTTGTGCAGAGGTCAAGCGCAATTTTTCATTTCTTATAATATTGATTTTATCCCATTTAATAATCAAGCTCAAAATACACAGAATATTGGTAGAAAATAAAAAGTGTATTCATTGAGTTATAATATTTTAGGATTGCGAGAAAGAAGTCATCAAAAAAATTCATTTTAACCATCGAAGTCACATTCAATTTAGGATTGGGGATCTATTTGCATGTGTTGTTTTTAGAATTGAAAAAGTTAGCTCTTGGTTCTAGAATGTTGAAAATAGTGTAAGATTCACCTTGGAAATGACTTACCTTGTACAATCATTATTATTAACTTAGAATAAGATTGACTTTGTCAATAATAATTAGTTGTGTGGGACTATAAGCTTAATAAGAACTAGCTGTGTGGGAATATAAGTTTTTTGGGAAAAGAAACCTACTATTTGATATGGATATAAATAAACCCTCTCCTATATGCATTTCACGTCTTGTGATATTTCATTATCAAAATTATTTTTCCTATAAACACCATAATATATAACAAAATTTTGGTTTTGGGTTTTGTTTTTCTATAGTACACTAGTGCTTAAGATTATGTTTGTCAATAATGCACTAATGCTTAAGATTATACTTATATATAGTAAATTAGTGTTTAAGATTGATGAATTTCTCGAATATTAAAGCTTAAAAAATAAATATATTAAAAAGGTCAAGTAGCTTGACTCAAATAGAAAAATGTGATATAAACATTGAGGTATTGAATAGAAAGCTAGTAAAACACAATCTTTGACATTGTTAGATCTTACGAAGCCTTTTATGCTAAACTTTGAAGAAGTCTTACGAGATAAAGAATCCCTTTAGTTCCCATATATTATCATATTCACACTTTTTTTTTTTCATTTAATAAACATGTATTCAACAAAATTAGTTACATCTGTATCGATATGTGTGTATATTTTGGAATAGTTTTTTTAGAATTTTATTTTTATTATCAATAATTATTAGGCAGATGATAGGAATTTAACTTACACAATATTCTAGAATATTTTTAGTAGTGGTCACCTATCAAAGGTTGAGATTTATATCTAAGGTAATTATGTAATTTCTACCCTTTCCATCATCATCATCTTTGCAACCCTAGTCTCTATTACCTTGTATGGATCCATCATCTGTGCAACCCCAATCTCTTAACCCTACCCCTTATATTGATAAATATTAGCAACCCCATTTAAAAAACCCTTTGTTACACAGTAATTTGTCACCGTCCCTACCATTCCCCGTACCGCACAATGGAGGACCCATTTTGTGACCTGTGAACATTGTCATGCCTTGAAAACATCATCAATGCATTCCTATAAACATGAGCTTCAATTTCCCTAAAGACATCTCCTTGCAAAAAATCATAAAAACATCTCCTTTTGCATTGGCGCGGGCAGACAGTTCACCACTCGTGCCAATGGGGAAAATCCTACAAAGAGGCCGCGCCAACTGGCACTCTGTCCCAGAGCAGTAGTCGCGCCAGCCAATTTAAGGAGTGTTTTTTAAATAAAGATGGCGGAATTTGTGTTTCAACAAACTCAGAAACCATTGCCTATCTTGATTTGGGAGGTTTGGCTGCAGGAGTTCTATGGAAGGGAAGTGGTTTTGCCACCTCCCATGGAGCCTTCCTTGTTGATAGGGCCAATCCCACAATAATAGGGATCCCAACTCCCTCCTTCCCCATCTATAAAAGCCTACTCAATTCCATGGCAAGCTAGTCTTGAAGTGCCTAAGATTTGAATCTCCAAATTCCCAAGAGCCTTTATGCTGTAAGAGCCCTCTTTCTTCCCTTAAGGCCGACTCAAGTAAGGAGACTATCGTCGAGAAACTCAGGAGAGGTTTTCCCTTTCCCTGGCGAGCTTTGCGAGACGTGAACGACTGGAGACCCATCCAAAGGAGACCACGACGTCAGAACTTTGGTTGTAATCTCTTTCTATTGTTATATAATGAATGATTATGATTATGGTCCACTCTGTTTTCGATTATGTTAATATGAGTAGTATCCTTTCTGACTGATATTTAGTTGCGTATGTCGGATTTTATGCTTGTATCTGTTTGTTTCTTGCACGTGTAGGTATCCATCCACGGAGATCGTAGAGGATCGTGATCTACCGAGGCTGAGGAACGGGAACGCTCTCTTCTTCAGATCGTAGCATTGGATTCCATGTAGGCCTCCATCTTGGTCTTTTCATTTCGTAACTAGGAACTTGCGTCGTAACATTTCGTGATTGTTTCTAGACCCCTGCTGGGCTAGTAGGGATCGCCTCTGTCCGCAGAGGGGATTTACCTCCTCAACACCCTTACATCAATCAGTTTGTGCAACGTCGTCCCCAGGCTCAGTTCCCTTTTATGGACCATTTTGTGCCACCCCGGGATCAGTTTGTGCATCACCATTCTTAAAACCCTTGAATGAATATTCAACCTTTTGCAACCTCAATCTCAAAACTATTATATCCATCAATATTTACAGACCCAATATTCATTCCATCAATCATTGGAACCCTAGTCTCGGTTCCCTCCTTATATAAATAAATATTTGCAAACTCAACCCAAATTACCTTATGTACATTAATATGTGCAACCCAATTCTCACTTCCCTCCTCTAGATTATACTTTGCAACTTCAATTTGGTTCTTATAGTACGGATCAATATTTGCAACCTAAAACTATGTCTCCTTATAGATAAATCTTTTCCTTCCAACTCGAATGCAACAATTTAAGGTGGGTTGTTGACCCTTCCATGATCATGATTTCATAAACTTTTCTAAAAATTAAAAGTAACAGGATTGGGTTGAAACTAGGATGGTTGTGTATATCTTAGCTTCAAGATTCCGACGCCATGAATGGTTCACAAAAATGATGTTGTATGAAGGAGATATCGTGTTCTGATCGAAATTCCAAACAACTAAAATTTGCGATAGGTTTGACTGGGATGCCCAATCACCAAGGTGGATTGCACAGTCAGAAAAAAGAATATCCTGATGTAATATTCCAAAAAAATAGCTTTAGCCTAAATGGAATATTATAGTTTGTTTTATCACTAGGTAGGTGAATAAATGGGTGGGAAGGCCCATAAGTCTCCTTAGTAGCAATAAAATCACTTCACGTGTGAAAAGAGACCTTTTTCAATAGCTAAATAAAGCACCTCCAAGTGTGAATAGGGTTGGATCATGTTGATTCAATCAACTTTGACCAAGTCAACAACGTTTTTATGGAGGAGTGGAGATTAATGGAGGAATAACGCAGTTTTGGAAGGAGACTGGTTTGATGAATGAAATGACCTAGTTGAGTGAGGCCAAGGGAAAGTGAGTTCATAATATATATAAGGAAGAGGATGGAAGCCATATGGGGTCATGTTTTGGATTATTATTTGATACTGGTCTGCTTAGACTTTTGCTTCCTCTTGCTGTTTAGCAGGGTTGAAGTGTTGCTTAACACCAGGTGTTCCCAAGCGGGAATCCCACCTCTTTTCCTTAGAGGCCTATTGGAAGAGTATTTTATTCATTTCCACATTCATGTTTTAAGTCCAAGCTACAACTTCCTTCATCAGCACAGTTTCCGCAGGTTATTGCACTGTGTTGTAGGGTGCAGTAGTGGAGGGGTTAGAATCCCACTTTCTGAGCTATTTTCTCATAGCAGGAAAGTCTCCTTCTCTTGGGAGATCTATTTGGAGAGTTATTAGGAATATTTTAGATCTTTGGAATCAGGCCATATATTTCCCATCATTTCCAGCACTGTTCCAGCTGGGAATTGCGTTATTTTGGAGGGCAGCTTCAGTGGAAGATCTTGTGGTTCCTTTGTATTGTTTTCTTGTGATTGAGGGGTTCATCCTTTCATGGGAGGAGACCTTGGAGGGTATATACATTATATATATTATATTTCAGCCTTTTACACTCTTTTTCTTCGGTTTGTAGTGAATCTTCAGCCATGGGGCTTTAGATCCCATCTTGTAAAAGGTGTATTTCGGAAAAACCTTCCCAGTTTCTTTGTAGGAGTTTGTATTGATCCTAGATCTATATTGGGCATATATTTTGAGGCATATAACAGCCCTACATATTTTGTACATTATTTTTCTATAGTATTGTGTTTATAACTGCGCTGTAGCAGTCTTCCGACATTTTGTATTATAGTAGCAGTTCAGTTTTAGGAGTGATTTATTCTGGGAGGCTTGTTCCCTGATTGTATATGATTCATGCCTCACTATTTTGTATTGATTTTCTGATATAATACATGATGATATGTCTCCATATTGGTCTCCAATGTTAATGAGTTGATTTACACTGCTATTTCCAATTTTGTGTTTGTCTATTTCTGTATTCTCCATTTGGGAATATTATAGTGGTATCAAAGCATAATCTTGTCTCGGCATGTGCATTTAGCCAATATGTCACCATGAGGAGAAGCTCTTCACCGAGAGAGGAAATGTACAGACAAAAAAAAAAAAAGACTCCATTATTTGGAGGAAGAGAGGAGGAGGAGCTCTCAAAGCTTCTCTTTCAAACTATGCAGAATATCAAGGGAGATCTCAAGAAGATGAGCAGAGAGAGAGAATCTCCAAAGGAGTTTGGATCTAAATCCAACTCTATATTTTCACATGATGTGTGTTAGCATGCAGCTGCACACTATGATTCACAGCACAGTCATATGCCTAGATCTACTATGAAGGAGATAGGAGAAGAAGAAATGCCTATAAGGGAAGCTCTTGGTGATTATTTGCAAGAATATGAGTCTCAAACTAAGAATTTTAGAGATCATATCACTTTACAAGAGTTTTGCAAGATCAAGGTGGAGAGGAGCAAGCAACATGATAAGGGTAGATTTTTCCTATCTACTTTTGATGGGTCACCAACATGTTCAGCTAGAGCTTGGGAGGAAGAGTTACACACCTATTTTTAGTAGCACCAAGTCTCTGAATATGAAGCCATCAAAGTTGCAGCACTGTATTTTGAAGGTAAGGCCTATGCTTGGTGCATATTTGAGTCTTTTTCATTAAGAAATGAAAATATTTCTTCTTATGAAAAGTTCACTAAGATATTAGTGGAAAGGTTTGATGGAAAACATTCTGAAACATCATTGGTGAAACCAAACAAGCCAAAACAAACAAAACCTTTGCATATGATGGAGGAGCCTATCAACTCAAATCCACTTTAGAAAAATATTGAAGAGGCTCACATCTTGCATAATACTTTGCTAGAGGCAAGAACTCTATCCCATGATCTTGAACAAGAGGGCATGAATACCCATTTTCCAAGAGAGGATCCTCTTATGGAGAAGGTGACTCCCATTCATATTGGAGAGGAAGAGAAGGATGGGGGAAACAACGTTGTCATATCTAGAGCACGTCTAGCACCTCATGCAGAGGCAGATGGAGCACTTGCTCCAACAAGAGGGATTCTTGTTTCTTTGCAAGGAATTCCCCAGGATCTCATATGTGGAGATCAAGGCGCAATCAATGAACAACATGATTGTGAAGCATTACAGATGGAAGGAGAAGGTAGGAAGGAAGGTCAGCATCACATGATGAGGATCACACACCCCTATATATTTGAGAGGGTTAATGAAAAGAAGAAGTAGACTAATTTTCACTGTAAGGGCAGGGACAAGGTTTTCCACCCATATGTACAGTCTACTCTTGTCATTGATGTCTCATTACATGGAGGCATTCCACCAGGGAGACCACTAGATCAGGATATGATGAGGAATGCTTCACATGGATGCACCACTCTTAGATCCCAGAGGGGTGGATACTTTGGAGGGGTCTATTGTAGCGCAGAGAGTTTGGGGTGGACTCAAGGAGGAGGGAGACATTATCCCATTTTCAGCATCACCCATTCTCACTATATGTATTGCGCTGACAGAAGTTGCTGTAGTGATGGAGAATGGAACCTTCATGGTGCAAGGGACCTTCTCCATGAGTTTGGAGAAACAGAGGGTACTTCCTTTGAGGAAGGGATTCTCCCTACATTGGAGTAGATGGAAGCCACTCATGCTTACATTGGCCAAGATTAGGAGATTCTTTTTGGATGGGAGCTTCTCATGGGAGGCCAACTTCCAAAGATCACCAATTCTATTTGAGCATGAGCAGTTGCATGATGGGCATGGCAGCACTTTGGAGGATGACTTTGACATGGGGGATGTCAAAGGAGTAGACAACAGCATGTGGGGAACTCCACATTTCAGATCTTCAACACTGTCTCTTAGAAGTATTGATCCATATTGGAGGTCTCAACTCTTGGTAGAGTACTCCAAGGATCTTGGAGCTTGCATGATTCTTGATGACCTGGATGGAGATGATAGGTAAGTGGCGGATGATGTGGTCATCTATTCTTATGGTAGAGTCTTCTTGACTAAATATTCTGAGATCAAGGAGAAGCTGCTACATGCAGCATATGAGGACTTCCTTTCTATGCAATTTGATGCATATCAATCTTTGATGGAGGAGTCACTAGAAGTAAAAGACCCTCTAGCGGAGGTTATAAAGGAGGTTTTTAGTGTTATAAAATTGGCCAAAATTGTTAAAAAAACATATGCTACCACATCTGTTTCTGTTAATGGAGATTTTGGCTAAGCTTTTAATGGAAATTCAACACAACTAAAAAAAAATGGGCGGCCGGAGGTTATTACAGATGTTTTCTCATCGGTGCTCTTATCAGGTTTTAATGCACTGATGCGTATCGGTAGACAGCGCACCGGGGCAGTCGAAGGAGAATGCATTGGGCCGTTAAGGAAAACAACAGCACCGAGAATGGTGTTGGTGATACAACACACGGGGCCGTTCTAATTGGTCTTGGGATTTGAGCGGTGCCCATAGGTCATGTAAGCGCACTGGTGCATTTATATTTATGAGACATCGGTGCTCCGTATCACATAAAGAAAATGAGATTTATAATTGGTATCGGTATTCGTGCGGTGCACATGGAATCTACAAATGCACCAGTGCTTATAGATACATAAACACCCTGGTGCGAAGTATCACATAAACTCACCAATATTTATAACTAGAATCGGTATTAGTGCGGTGCCCATAGAATCATAAATGCACCAGTGCGTATAGACACATAAACGCACCAGTTTTCATTTTTTTTTTAGAAACATCCACCTCTGACAGTCCAATTATTGTGATTGTTTTAAATTCATTATTCATCAAAAGTCGACACATCTTATAACAATATTCATATTAATTACATTTTTATTAATGCATTTGAATGTGCTGTTTGGATTAATTTGTTATATCATATCAGAATTATTGTGGTTTTTTTAAATTCATTATTCATCAAAAGTCGACACATATATATAATCTTATAACAATATTCATATGAATTAAATTTTTATTAGTGCATTTGAGAACGACAATGGAGAACACAATAGAATAAAGTAAAACATATTATATATATATATATATATATATATATATATATATATATATATATATATATATATATATATATATATATATTATATATATATATAAGGAAGTCTTTATCATACAAAATGGGACAATTATTTGTATCCCTTTGTCTTTCAATTGGGACACTATGTCCATTACATTAAACAAAATATTTGATTTCACAGACATATTTCAAAAAATAAAACGCCTTACTTTGATATCCAAATTACATAGTGATCATCATTCTTCGCTTGAACTGTTGTCACTGCTAGAGCTACTTCCATGACTTGGGTTATTTTCAGGAATGTTGTGTTCACGGTGTTGATTGTTTTCTTCTTCTTCACTTTCCATCTACAAACATAAAAATAAACTGAAATGAGTGTATATACATTGGTGAGAATAATGAAAATTCAATATTAAATAATATACATCAATGTAAATCGAAAAGAAAAATGACATACCATAACAACAATTGACTCATAAACTATACACATTATTTCAAAACCATGTACCATGCCATCTTTCAAAATTTCATCTATTGGTGCAGTTCCATACTTTGTTTCCTGCAAGTTTTATACCCCATAACAAATCATATATTTAATATAAAAGATGTTTTTGTTCTATTAATTATAGACAGAGCTAATTAAAACAAGATCGATAGATGCTTACAAATTCCACAATTAAATTCTAATATGCCAACATATACTCACAACCCATATTTAACCCAATTTCAATCAATTCGTCTGATGGTTCTTGTTTGTATGTTAGCGCTTGTTTGAAGACATTCAATGATGATTTTTGTAAAAGAACTTAAAAAATACAAAAATGAAATGTAGTTAAGTTGTTATAAGGAAGTAACAATTACTCACAAAATTAGAGATCAATCATTTTCTTCCTTGTCGTCCTGTTTTATGTGCTGAATGGGTTCCATTTTATTTTCTTTTCTACAAGAAAATTATTGAAAATTAATATTTAATGCTAAATTGTTTATTTATTGTACCTAATGATCGAAAATTTTAATGATTACATATTACATTTGAAGCACGTTGTTGTATTCATTCCACTAGATCCCTCAAACTTTTGTAAAAAATTTTCCCCCTTTAATTAACTTCCAACACCACTCTAGATGAGCCAAGGAGCAATTCATTTTCATTTGCATGTTCTATTTTTTTTCTTTTCTTAGAACAACATTCATTTTCTAAGTTGTTGGTCCCTGTAGAACATTAAAAAGATGTGAATTAGTAGACTATTTGACACATTTTATCTAATAATTTTAAGTATATTATTAATGATAATTAAAAAAGAAACTCATATTGGATCGATAGTATTGTTTCATTCACCTCATTCATCTCTTTGCAATTTTTCCATTAAAATTTTACGCTCTTCTGGTCGTAGATCAGAAGTAATCATATCGAGCTTCGTCATTTTGTGGCTCTACATGATACACAGTAAAGAATACATATTAGTTAAAGTTACATATAGTTTAAAAATAATATTTTTTATAAAGAATTTACAAAGAACTTGCCTTTTTTTCTTTTCTTGATGTGTTAATAGTATTTTTGTTACTTGATATCTTGTCATTCATTTCTTTATCAATTTGAAACTTGTAGCATATTATTCATTAATATATTTATAAATAAATTCTCAACTTTTCAGGTAGAAAATAAATCTCGAGACACCAGTGCGCCTTTCATGAAATCTGCACCGCCATCTGTGCGTAGATATATTAACAATGCAATGCAAAACAATATAATACACAATACGATGCATTTGGTATTATAAAAACACCACAAAAATAGTGTAATAGACCTAACGGTGCGTGGGGTATTATAAACGCACTTCCAAAATGGTGTAATACATCGTACGGTGCTTTCCTAGTTAAACAGAGCACTGGTGCCCTATTTCAGATTTGGCACATGGATTTAAAAAAAAAAAATCACTTTTTTACGACATAGAGCTTACCAGTGCACTATAATAATACAGAGCACCTGTGCGGTGGTCTACGCAGGGTGCACCGATAAAGAAAATTCCATTTTTTGAAAAATTCACGCAATGGCCGAATGGATTGGGATTTGACTATGAAAGTCATCCCGTGGGTTGGACGTCAATATAAAATGAAAAACCCTAATTTTGAAATCACAGAAATAGGGAGAAGAAAGGGAAGAAACAAAAAAATGAAGGGTTCAGGAATTAAATTTAATCACGAAATGGTTTGAAATTATATGATAAAGGGCTTGAATCACCAAAGTTTTGGTTTCTGATTGCCTGAATACTTTTGTTCGAACGTATTTCGCCTTCCACAGTGTCCTCATACTCTCGTGCAAAAATCTGACTAAAAATTGATAGCAAAAATAGTGAAATAATGAAAAGTGTTTAGTATTTAAAGAATTATTTTATCAAATTAGATTTTCAAAAATATTTTGCCGCCCATTTTTCAATTTTTTTTTTTTTTTTTAACTTAAACAAAATAGAGTTGTGTTTTTTTATTTTCATTTATTCATTTCCAGTGTCTGGAAATGTGATGCACCGACGCGTTGTATTAATACGACGCACTGGTGCCTGTTAGGATGATAAGCGCACCGGACTTTTTAAAGTTTTTTTTTTTTGTATGTAAGATCATAGTAAAATAATGATAATTATAAAGTACATGAATTTATTTTCATTATTTTCGAAACTTTATATATGTAAGATCATAATAAAATAATGATAATCATAAAGTACATGAATTTATATTCATTATTTTCTAAACTTTATGTTACAAAAATTCGTATTATTCTAGGTTTGTTATTTTACAATTATTTGCAAATTTATCATAGGTAAACATGACTTTGGGTAGAGTCAATGTTGACTAGGGTAATAGTAGTGGTTTTGGGGCACATGGTTTTGTGCACCCATGGTTTTGGCCCATGGTATTGCATGTAATGGAGCCTATAAAAACGCTGGGAAGACTTCATTGTAATGTAGGCTTGGAGGTGAGCGGTGAAGGCTCACTTGGCCGGATTGGTCAGGGTTTTGGCCAATGCTTAATGAAATTTCATTGGTTGGGTTTTTCCCCAGGTTTGGGGTTTTCCCGGATAAACATTTGTGTTTATGATTTGTTGCTGGCCTCTTTGTATTTATTTCTCTCAATAAATATTTATTATTTCTGCCATAAAATCTTAACAACTGGTATCAGAGCTATAAAGATCTGAAATCTGGAATGAGCTTCCAAGTTTAGTGATTTTGCTATATCTATAGTTTGTTGCTACTGTGTGAAATTTTCTCCTGGACAGATATACGTAAAAGGACAAATCTATGTGTGAAGGCGTTAGATCTATATCTAGATCTGAATAGATCTGCGTGTGAACATGATGTGCATAGATCTATGTAAGAGGAGGAGGACGGGTATGCGTAAAATCTAGTTCGATCTACTTATGAATATGTCATATCTGATTAGATCTATTGTAATTGAAAAAGAAAAATGATGGAGTGCTCACGGATGCGGGACTTTTACAGGGATATCAATTTGCAGTTGGAGAGATCCGTTATCCCCTTCGTGAGCTGCATAGCGCCTTCAGAAACTTACTAATCTGATGCTCACGGGGTTCAAGATACAGAGAGATGATATGCGCTTCTTGTTCTTGGGTGAAGGCAACGACGACAGGAGAATCGCCCTAGTCGTGGCTCATGTTGTGAGCATGCAAGAGGTTCGATCTGTTGTACTGATGCAGATCTGGATCTCAAGATCCATGTAGCTGAGAAGCAAGTCGTGATAGAGTCTACAAGATGGATCGATATGTTGCGCTCAAGAGTGTCATAAGAGGAGAGTTGGCACGGTGCTGTACATGGAGCCTATGGGAAAATTTCCTGATTTGCCGAAAAAATTTGAATTGGGTGACGACGGAAAGCGTGGTGATGTCTCAGGCGGCATTGAATAGGACAAATCTGTGTGAGATTTGAGCAAAGCAGTTAGGAAAATCAGTGTTCAGTGGTCGCGGCTTCATGTTAGGACTTTGCAGGTTCGAGCCATGGCAACGGTGTGTACAGTCAAAGATGTCTCGCCCCATGAGTTCGTGACAGCTTATGTTGCGCATCTTTAACGATCTGGCAAGATTGAGCTTCCACACTGGACGGACCTTGTAAAGACAGCTACTTTCAAGGAACTCGCTCCATATGATCCTGACTGGTACTATGTTAGAACAGCTTCGATGGCAAGGAAAATATATTTGAGAAAGGGAATTGGAGTTGGAGCTTTTTGCAAATTTATGGTGGTCGTAAAAGGAATGGTTCGCGTCCTCCTCATTTATGTAAATGCAGTGGATCTATAGCTCGACATGTACTACAACAATTAGAGAAGATGAATATCGTTGAGATGGATGCGAATGGTGGACTACGTATCACATCTAGTGGTCAGAGAGATCTTGATAAGGTTGCTGGTCGTATTGCAGTTGCTGCACCTTGAGCAATTAAGAGATGAATTTGCAGGTTTTGTTGCAGGAAACTAGTTTGAATGGCCGCTACATAATAGAGAAATGGATTTTGTAGCTTTTCACTGAAAACTACTCGCTGATTGTATTATTTTTTTTTTCTAAGTATGCTTAATCTATTAATCAACAAAAACAAAAATATGTACAGCAGGAATTATCCAGGACCAGGCCCGAGGTTGAGGCCTGTTAAGCAAAAAATCATTGTTGAGCACTCCCCTCCATGAGGGAAACCAGTGCTGAAGGTTTTCCAGCAAAATCCCCGCAGGGGATGCATCTTGTTCGTGAAAAAGAGAGCCTACAAGACTTGACCGAAACCATTAAAACAAACATAAACATTTTCAAAAAGTAGACAGAGCCATAGCAAAAACCAGGAACAGTGGAGGCGCTACTCGTCCGGTTCCTCTTCAACGACCCTGCACCATAGATCATCTGGTTCGCGATCGGTTGTATACAGGTCCTCTGTAGAGTGAATAACTTTCTCAGCAGCTGGGGTGCGCATTTTCAGTTCCATGGTCCTGAGTATCAATTTGTTGCTCTTGCTGCTCCAGATCAATATCAATATTCATCTCATTGCCTTGGCTAGCGCCTTCCTGGTTGATGTCCATGTCCTGCACGTTCACACCGCCAGCACTTTGCCCTATAGCATTCATGTCCACAGCACTCCCATCCCGCCTTCCTGAATTAGGAGCCACATCTTGAGGGGATTCACGAAAAACAATAGTAACAGAGGCGGTAATTCGAGGGCAATTGAGCGCACTTATGAAGGAGAAGTGACTCGTTTGTGAATGGGCTGGAGCGTGCGGGGGAGTGGGAAATCGTTGCCCAGAACGAAGAATACGACCTCTGGTTGCTCGGGATGTTTTTTCAGAAGTAGGAGAGACCGCAGCGGAGGTGCTGGAGGACGAGGAGGAGCGCCTTATCAGCCGCCGGGAGGAGCCTCTTCTGCATCTCATCTTGTGCCTAAGACGAGGCATTCTCTCAGTCGAAGCAGGAGCCCTGGATGAATGCTGTAACTGGAAAGAGGCGCTGGCCAAGTGCGAGAGCGGGAGCAGGACTGAAGCCCTGGACAGATGCTCTGTCCAATTCCCCGAGTCACGCACACAATTCCCCGCAATTGAGAAATGTAGATTGTCGCTGAGCTCTAAACAACCATGAATCCTGGTACGTTTGCCAGTCACTGTGCGCTCGGAGGAGAGCCGAACATTGGGAGAGCAACAAACAGAAATGGGCCTCGGAAGACTGCTAGAGTGTTGCTTGTCCGCCATCCTGTAAACTAATGAACCAAATCTGCTGCCAACCATCAGCATTAACCCCTCATTAAATTGATTGATCGCCATGTCCTGTTTGCAGTGTGTGGAGAAATCTCGATCTCCGGTAACTGGATTGTGAAATGCGCCAGCTGTAAATGCCATAAATGCCGCATTCCCTTGTGCAGGTGCCAAAGGACACTTGTTGGTCCTAGTGGCATTTGGCTTGCCAGAATGCCGCCCGGCCAACTAATCCGCCCTTTTATCTTCTTAACCACCCGCATCCAGGTTTCGCTGATTGTATTATTAGCAGGATTAAATGTTACAATTATTCTGTTTGTCCTTTCTAATACTAAGGGTTCGTTGCTTCAAGCTAGTATAATTTTTCTCTTAAGAACAATGAATTGCAAGGTTTTTTTGTTGGTTTACATTTAGTATTTATCATAGCACGGAAAAAATGTAGATCAAAGAGAGCTTGTTAAAGCGAGAGAGGATATGTGAACGTGGATTAATTAATTGATGAACCATGTATCTGAAGAAAACTCCTAGAGGACTAGCGGTTACAGAGGTTGGTGACCCATGTAATCCGGTAGATGGGTTCTTTTTATATGGACATTGAATTCATATGTAAAAAGATAGTAACAATGAAACAAAAAAAAATATTATTGTAATGAAGTTAATTTATTACATGTAAATGGGCATACTATTGTAAGACCTGGTATGGCATGCGTACCCCTGGGCAATCACTGGTAAAGTCTGGGTTAGACCTAGGTGATAGGGGGGATGTCAAGTTAACAATTACCCTGGGTAAAAATTTGAGGGGGGGCAGAGCTAGAGTGAGCGGAGTTGTCTCATTTATCAATTTTGGCTGGATTTAGTCAAGAAACCCCAAGTCAAGTTTAAGGGGGGAATAACAAAACATTTACAAATTTAAATATTTTAATAAAATCATTTCACATTAATACAATTAAAATTTTCACATTAATACAATTAAAATTTTACAAATATTTTACATACAATTACAATTAAAATTACAATTACAATTACAATTACAATTTTACATTAATTTCACATACAATTATGATTAGAATTACAATTACAATTTTAATTTTACATACAATTACATTTACAATTTTACATAGAATTACATTTACAATTACAATTACAATTTTACAAATATTTTATAGACAATTCAATTAAAATTACATTTACAATTTTACATAGAATTACATTTACAATTACAATTACAATTTTACAAAAATTTTACATACAATTCAATTAAAATTACAATTGCAAATACAATTACAATTTGTGAAATTTACATACAATTAGAATTACAATTAAAATTTTACAATTTTTCATATATACAATTACAATCATTTTAGAATAAATTAAATATTACAATTATAATTAAAAATTTACATTAATAAATATTTTACATACAATTACACTTAAAATTACAATTAGTACAAATACAAATACATTTTTACAATTTTACATAGAATTAAAATTTAAATTACAATTACATTCATGACATAATATTTAATAAGTATCATGGTAATTTAATAATATTAAATTAATTAATAAACATCATCACGATCATGATAACCATCGTACAAACATCATATTCGACTAATAAACACATTCAATTAACATAAAATTAACATTATATATTAACATCATCACAACACAAACATCAAAAATACATCTCAATATAATGTCAAATAACTCATGCACCTATCACATATACACATCTATCTGCAAGCTAAACATTAAATGAACATATCTAACATGACTAACAATATATGCCACATCATGATGATCATCAACATGAAAATTAAGTACAACTGCCACATGAACATAAAATGCATAGACCATATATATATATATATATATATATATATATATATATATATATATAATATATATATATATATATATATATAATATATATATATATATATATATATATATATATAATATATATATATATATATATATATATATATATACATATATAACGAATAATGTTAAAAATGTACAACTGTAATATAAATGTCATGGATCAGGCGCTGGTTGTAGTATAACAACATCAATAACACTAGTACAAGTGGATGTGGCCTGCTCAGTAAAGCTGGGTGTAGCCTCAACAGTCGATGGTCGACTAGCCTGCTCATGATCATGATGATCAATAGTACTAATGGATGCATCCGCTGGTGGTATTACAACATGATCAATATGAGGCGTAGTAGTAGTGGAGGTGGCCTACCTAATCAATAGTACTGCAGCCTCGGTGGTAGATGGTCTAGCCTGCTCATGATGATCATGACTAGTACTCATGATGGATGCTGCAAGCTGCTAACTAGATGTGGCCAATGGTCCAGCCTCATATCCATGATGAATAGTGTCAGATGCTAGCAGTGGAGCCTCATGCTGATCATCAGGCATGCCGTGAGGTGAATGATCATGAGATGCATCTGAGTCATTACTGGCAGACTGTCCATCACGTGCTGCAGCTCGACTACACCTATAGCTATGGAAAATCCTCCTCAATCACGTAACAATTGTCGTAGCTCCTACGACATGTTGTATCAAGTTGTACATGTCACGTGGCATGCCTCTCTGAATCTATAAAAATCTATCATCACCATGTATCTCTCTGTAATGAGCAGGCCTGATGCCTGCATCTGAATCAATCCATAGAGTTGGCTGCCCAGCTCCATCCAGTATCTGGTCTCAGGTTGACCACGTCTAGCAAAAGGTGGTACCGGTGAACCATGATGCGCACGAGGATCAATATGTCTCTCTGCTGTGCCACCGGCCTCATCCTTTGGCGGTGCATCAACCATCTCCTGATCGTAATCATCAGGATCAACACCTGGATCATGTGGTGGATCCGACATCTCATCGCCATCAAAAGAGCCAATGTCTGCAAAATATATACAAGTACACAACAAAAATTATACAATTTCATTACATAATTTAATAAAAACAAGTTAAAGAACATGTTAGAATAAATATAAATAAAATAGTAATATTACCTTTATCATCTGGTGGCTCATCAAGAGTGAAGAGGATGTTGGGACACCCTCGCCAATCTAGTCCAGAATAATGACATGGGACCATAACGAAGGGATGCAGCCTTCCAACGCTAGCTAGTAAGTCTAGCTAATCATGTGATATCCTCGCTAGAAACACAGTGTCTCCCCTCTTGGGCATCATCTGCCCACATGCGCATCCGGGCCTCGAACATTGGCCTATGAGGCTATTGAAAAAAACTAGGTCACATCTCTAGAAACCTCTCAAAAAATAAACAAAACAGCTCTGAAGAAAAAGGGAAGTTGACCCTCCCTTGTGCATGAGAATGACATCTATCTAAGGCCGTACAAAACTGTCGCAAAAAAATGGCAGACCACCTGACAAGTCGTGGTTACTGTACTAAAGAATCAACGTAATATAAAAGCGAGCAACTAATGCGTTGCCCATCACTAGTGTTATGAAAAATGATCAAAGCGATAATAGAGAGGCACTGTACATCCTGTCTATCAAAAGCACCTATACGTAACTGACCTCTAGGTACTTGAAACTCTGAAGGAGACAGTACATGTGCTCCAATGTATCTCTAGGAGTAAACTAACTGACTCCGTACTACACAACCAGGTGGCACGTCTGGGAATGAGGGAAAATCCACCCCTCTCCTCGATAGACCTGTAATAAAATAAATGTCCTCCTCAGTGGGTGTATACCACTGGTTAGGACCAACCTGAAAAGCCTGTCGGTGGGCATTCCACCTGCCGATAATATGTCTCAAAAGCACACTATGGGCCTTTAGGCCAGAAATATCCTCCTCATAGAACTTGAGGAGGCCTACTTGCTTAAGGATCTCCTGGGTATCTGCAGTAATAGGGCGAGGGCATCCATCTATCTCCCTCTCTCTCGCCTCCCATTGCTGAATCATGTTATATTTTTCTACTTCTTGTTGTTGTTGTTGCTTCTGCTCTCTCTGAATCATTGCCATATTAAATATTTTTTTTTTATTAAAACAAAAAAGTATTTATAAATATACATATATAAATTTTTTTGAAAAAAAACAAACATAAAAGTCGGTGCTCCATAAAAACATTCACGCACTGTTGATGGTGCGTCCTAATATTTTAGCACACCATCCCCGAGGCCCCTAATGAAATAGACTGCAGCGGATTTAGTGCCGATGTCTATTTTTTAAGCACCGTGGACTGCATATAATTCAGAATAGCGGTGTGCTGACTGAAATATATGCCCCGACGTGTATAGTCGTGTCAGTGCACCAACTTCATGACAATGACATAGTTGACGGTGCGGTCTTTTACCCGACCGTACTGTTGACCCTCTTGGAATGAAAAATGCGGTGCGCTGACATAAACCGCGGTGGAAAATGCAGTCAACGCACCGCACTATGATTGTGGGGTCAACGGTCCACCTAGATAATGAGTGCACCGCATTTTTTCTTTTTTATTTTTAGTTTAAAATTATTTTTTGGCACCTTCGGGCACCGCCCCAGAAACGGTGCGGTTACCATTAGCACTGGTAGTGGTGCTACCTATAATTTTTATAGGTAGCACCGCTATCTGGTGCGGGTCAAACAACTCGAGCGCACCACGCGGCAATTTTTTTTTTCTTTTTTAATGGTTATTTTTAAGTTTATTTCAATTTATAATACGCTAAAAGGCTTAATTATAGAGAAACGAGAAAAATACCTGTACATTTCACCGTCGAGGAGGCATATTGGCTGTAAAATTTGGAAAATAAAAATTTCCCACTATTTTTCAAAATGCAAGTTGGAGATTAGTGGCCAATGCAGAGCAGCAGTGCGTGAAATTGGTGCAATGAGAGCACTGATGTCAGGGAAGCTCAAAAATAAGGAAATAGCACCAGGGCTTGAGAGCTCTGGAGCACTGAAGAAAGTGAATAATTAAGTTTTTTGGCCATAATTTTTTTTTTAATTAACCCTGTTTCGGTGTGCGGGGTTTTATAAGCGCACCAGTGCTGTTAAAATAAAACTGCACTGGGATGTTTTAGTTTCAGAGCAAAAATTTGATGATGCACCAGGGCGATGTAATGGTAAAGCATCAATGTGTAATAGTCGCAAAGCACTAATTTTCTGGCCTTAATTTTATATATATATATATATATTGTTATTCTAGTGCATGCGGTTTCTGGCACACTGGTGCTATAAGAGAAGAACGCACCAACTCGTTTTTGTTTTGGCGCGGTGTTTTATGATCCACCGGTGCGGAAGAGTATTGACGCCCCAATGCGTTACAGTAATTGGACGCCCCAACGGTGTGTGTACTTCATGCATGTTGTCCGGTGTGTCAATGTTCGGTGCGCACCAGTGCATTCTATGGTATCGTGCGCACCGGTAATTGATAGCTTAGGAGCACTAGAAAACTGAAAAATCCGAGTTTTTTGTCGTAAATATTTTTTTAATTTAACCCTTCACTGGTGCGCGTTGTTTATAGGCGCACCGGTACTGTTTGCTACAAACGCACCGGTTGGTTTGTGTTTTGGCATGTTTTTTATGATGCACTAGTGTGAGTTCTGTCTACCACACCAGGTGGTTTCAGTGTTGGCATTTTGTTTTATAATGCACCGACACAGACAAGTTGTGAGGCACCGGTGCTCTATTATATTATGACGCATTGGGAGGGTGTGTACAAAATGCATGGTGTCTGGTGTGCCAATGATTTTGTCCACACCAGTGCATTCTTTTTCTTAGAGCACCAGGGCAAGTTTTAATGATAAGAGAACCCATAAGAAAACATCTGTAAAACCCTCCGCTCGCCAACCTCCTCTAGTAACCTCCGCTAGAAATGGATGTATGGGGTATTTTTCTTTGTGGTTCCTCAAAAACATCTGCTAGAGGGTCTTTTCCTTGTAGTGAGTTCACTTGGGAGGGCATCCAGCATGATATTTTTCATCATATGGAGAGATGCATAGCCCATATGCTGATGCAGAGGTTGACACATCCACTTCCCTACTCATTGAGAGCGAGGGAGAATTCCCAATTGAGCCATTTCAGCTCAAGAACCAAAGTACATGGTGGAGATGGTATAATTTTGCATTATGATTTTTACTTCTTTAATTTTTATGAGCAGCATGTTGTATTAAGGAGGGTCATTCCTTCTTATACATTATATTATGATGTACTTGAGGCCAAATGTAGCATTTATATTAGCTATTATTTTGGTGGTATTTGGGGGAAGCCACATGATTCTTGGTGTGCACCATTTGCACCACATTTTACTTTCATGATCCTTTCTTGTAGGATGATTGTGGTAGCAAAAAAATGACTGGAAAAGTAGTTTTTGTTCTTTGATTTGAGGCAGGAAAGGGATGCATTGTGCTGGTTCCATGTGTGGAACTATGATCCACTTTCCAGTTGTCAAATGGCAACTTGTTTTCATTGGTTTTTTCTTCCATATATTGTTGATGTTTCTATGTTCATGGGAAGCTTTGTTTGGAGGGTGGGACAAGAGTTGGAGGTGCCCATTGGGGGTATGATTCTCCCTAATTTATATGTTGCATGTTTCAGAAGAAAAAATGGGCAAACCATGATTTCCGTACTACATCTCTTTTCTTCATATGGGAGGAGCCATTTGGAGAGGTTGAGTTTTTGGAGGAGAGGCACTTCATGGCTGAATTTTTTGGTGGGTTAACTTGGGCCATTCTTGGAGGCCATGTCATTTCAACCCAAGATCAGCAGGAGCCCCATACATACCATAAATGGAGAGAGAAACAACTTGGGTGGAAGAATCTAATCTCTCCATACAACCCAAATACATTGCATGAACCGGGGGTTGAGGATCCTTTTGATGAGCTACCTAGAATGGATCATTTCATTTGGATGATAGCATGGGTTTGGGAGTTTCTCATTGGGAATGAGATCCTATATGCTTTTCATCACTCCTACCTTGAGAATTCCATGGGAAATCAATAAGGTTTCCACTTACACCTTCCACCTTTTCATGATGTAAGACATTTGGTTTTGCATACTTGGGAAGAAGCATTGGAGGGAAGATTTATTGCAGATTAATTTGAGAAATGGTGGGGACTATTGATGAGGAGGCCACAAGAGGAGGATGGGAGGAATTTATCTCTCCTTATACAGTTTCTTAAGGACAAGCAGCATTTTGGAGGGGAGGACTGTAATATTCCAAAAAATTAGCTTTAAGCTAAATGGAATATTATAGTTTGTTTTATCACTAGGTAGGTGAATAAATGGGTGGGAAGGCCCATAAGTCTCCTTAGCAGCAATAAAAAAAATTCAAGTGTGAAAGGATACCTTTTTTCAGGAACTAAATAAAGCACCTCCAAGTGTGAATAGGGCTGGATCATGTTGATTCAGTTAACTTTGACCAAGTCAACAACGTTGTTATGGAGGAGTGGAGATTAATGGAGGAATAATGAAGTTTTGGAAGTAGACTTATTTGATGAAGGAAATGACCTAATTGAGTGAGGCCAAGGGAAAGTGAGTTCATAATCTATATAAGGAAGAGGATGGCAGCCATATGGGCTCATGTTTTGGACTATTATTTGATATTGGTCTGCTTATACTTTTTCTTCCTCTTGCTTTTTAGCAGGGTTTCAGCGTTGTTTAACAACAGTTGTTCCTGAGCAGGGAATCCCACCTCTTTCCTTGAGAGGCCTTTTGGAAGAGTATTGCATTAATTTCCACATTCAATTTTTCAGGCCAAGCTATATCTTCCTTCATCATTTTAGTTTTCGTAGGTTGTTGTGCTGTGTTGCATGGTGCAGCAGTGTATGGGTTAGAATCCCACTTTCTAAGCTATTTTATCATAGGAGGAAAGTTTCATTCTCTTGAGAGATCTATTTGGAGAGTTATTGAGAATATTTTAGATCTTTGGCATCAGGCCATATATTTCCCATCATTTCCAGTGTTTTTCCAGCTAGGAATTGCCTTATTTTGGAGGGCAGCTTCAGTGGAAGATCTTGTGGTTCCTTTGTAGTGTTTTCTTGTGATTGAGGGGTTCATCCTTTCATGGGAGGAGACCTTTGAGGGGACTACAGTAGATCTGTTATATTTCAGTTTTTTACACTATTTTTCTTCAGTTTTCAGTGAATCTTTAGCCATGGGGCTTTAGATCCCATCTTGTATAACGTGTATTTCATAAAACCCTTCCCGGGTTCTTTGTAGGAGTTTGTATTGAGCCTAGATCTGTATTGGGCATATCTTTTGAGGCATATAATAGCCCTACATATTTTTTACATTATTTTTCTATAGTAGTTTCTTTATAACTGCACTGTAGCAGTCTTCTGGCATTTTTTATTGTAGCAGTAGTTCAGTTTTAGGACTGATTGCTTATGGGAGGCTTGTTCCCTCATTGTATATGATTCAAGATTCACTATTTTGTATTGATTTACTGATATAATACATGATAATATGTCTCCATATTGGTCTCCAATTTTAATGAGTTGATTTGCACTACTATTTCCATTTTTTTGTTCATCTATTGTTGTATTCTCCATTTGGGAATATTATAGTGGTATCAGAGCATAATCTTGGCTCAGCCTGTGCATTTAGCCAATATGTCACCATGAGGAGAAGCTCTTCACCGGGAGAGGATATTTACAGACAAAATAGAAATAAGACTCCATTATTTGGAGCAAGAGACGAGGAGAAGCTCTCAAATCTTCTCTTTCAAACTATGCAGGATATCAAGGGAGATCTCAACAAGATGGGAAGAGAGAGAGAATATCCAAAGGATTTTGGATCTAAATCCATCTCTAGATTTTCACATGATGTGTGTTAGCATGCACCTACACACTATGATTCACAGCACAGTCATATGCCCAGATCTTCTATGAAGGAGATAGGATAAGAAGAAATTCCTAGAAGGGAAGCTCTTGGTGATTATCTGCAAGAATATGAGTCTCAAACTAAGAAGTTTAGAGATCATATCACTTTCCAATAGTTTTGCAAGATCAAGGTGGAGAGGAGCAAGCAACATGACAAGGGTAGTTTTTTCCTATCTACTTTTGATGGGTCACCAACATGTTTAGCTAGAGCTTGGGAGGAAGAGTTACACACCTATTTGCAGCAGCACCAAGTCTCTGAAGATGAAGTCATCAAAGATGTATCGCTGCATTTTGAAGGTAAGGCCTATTCTTGGTGGATATTTGAGTCTTTTTCATTAAGAAATGAAAATATTTCTTCTTGTGAAAAATTCACTAAGAGACTAGTGGAAAGGTTTGATGGAAAACATTCTGAAATATCATTGGGGAAACCAAACAAACCAAAACAAAAAAAAACTTTGCATATGATGGTGGAGGATATGAACTCAAATCCACTTCAGAAAATAGTTGAATAGGATCACATCTTGCATAATACTTTGCTAGAGGCAAGAAATCGGTTCCATGATCTTGAACAAGAGGGCATGAAGACCCCTTTTCCAAGAGAGGATCCTCTTATGGAGAAAGTGACTCCCATTCATATTGGAGAGGAGGAGAAGGATGGGGGAAACAATGTTGTCATATCTAGAGCACATATAGCACCTCATGCAGAGGTAGATAGAGCACTTGCTCCAACAAGAGGGATTCTTGTGTCTTTTCAAGGAATTCCCTAGGATCTCATATGTGGAGATCGAGGCACAATAAATGAACAACATGATTGTGAAGCATTGCAGATGGAAGGAGAAGGTAGGGAGGAAGGTCAACATCACATGATGAGGAGCACACACCCCTATATATTTCAGAGGGTTAATGCAAAGAGGAGGAAGATTGATTTGCGTTGTAAGGGTAGGGACAAGGTTATCCATTCATATGTACAATCTACTCTTGTCATTGATGTCTCATTAAATGAAGGCATTCCACCAAGGAGACCACCAGATCAGGAGATGATGAGGAATGCTTCACATTGGATAGCACCACTCTTAGATCCTGGAGGGGTAGATACTTTGGAGGGGTCTATTACAGTGCAAATAGTTTGGGGTGGACTCAAGGAGGAGGGAGACATTCTCCCATTTTCAGCATCACCCACTCTCACTATATGTACTGCGCTGATAAAAGTTGCTGCAGTGATGAAGGATGGCTCCTTCATGGTGCAGGGGACCTGCTCCATGAGTTTGGATAAATAGAGGGAACTTTCTTTGAGGAAGCGATCCTCCCTACATTGGAGTAGATGGAGGCCACTCATGCTTACATTGGCCAAGATCAGGAGATTCTTTTTGGATGGGAGCTTCTCATGGGAGGCCAACTTCCTAAGATCACCAATTCTATTTGAGCATGAGCAGTTGCATGATGGGAATGGCAACACATTGGGGGATGATTTTGGCATGGGGTATGTCAAAGGAGTAGACAACAGCATGTGGGGAACTCCACATTTCATATCTTCAGTGTTGTCTCTTAGAAGGATTGATCCATATTGGAGCTCTCAACTCTTTGTAGAGTACTCCAATGATATTGGAGCTTGCATGATTCTTGATGACCCGGATGGAGATGATAGATATGTGGTGGATGATGTGGTAATATATTCTTATGGCAGAGTCTTCTTGACTAAATCTTCTGAGCTCAAGGATAAGCTGCTACATGCAATATATGAGGACTTCCTTTCTATGCATTTTGATGCATATCATTCTTTGATTGAGGAGTTCACCTAGGAGGGCATCCAGCATGATATTTTTCAGCATATGGAGAGATGCATAGCCCGGATGCTGATGGAGAGGTTGTCACAACCACTTCCCTACTCATTGAGAGTGAGGGAGAATTTCCAGTTGAGCCATTTTAGCTCAGGGACCAAAGTATATGGTGGAGAAGGTAAAATTTTGCATTATGATTTGTACTTCTTTTTTTTATGAGGAGAATGTTGTATTAAGGAGGTTCATTATTTCTTATACATTATATTATTATGTACTTGAAGCCAAATGTAGCATTGAGATTAGCTATTCTTTTGGTGGTTTGCGGGGGAAGCCACATGATTCTTGGTGTGCACCATTGGCACCACATTTTACTTTCATGATCCTATATTGTAGGATGATTATGGAAGCAAACAAGTGGCTGGAAAAGAAGTTTTTGTTCTTTATTTTGAGGCAGGAAAGTGATGCAGTGTGCTGGTTCCATGTGTTGAACTATGATCCACTTTCTGGTTGTCAAATGGCAACTAGTTTTCATTGGTTTTTTCTTCCATATATTGTTGATGTTTATATGTTCATGGGAAGCTTTGTTTGGAGAGTGGGACAAGATTTGGAGGTGCCCATTGGGAGTATGATTCTCCATAATTTATACGTTGCATGATTTAGGAGAAACAAGGGCAAACCATGATTTCCATACTACATCACTTTTCTTCATATGGGAGGAGCCATTTGGAGAGCTTGAATTTTTGGAGGAGGTACTTCATGGTTGAATTGTTTGGTGGGGTAACTTGGGCCATTCTTGGAGGCCATGTAATTTCAGCCCAAGATCAGTAGTAGCCCCATACATACCATAAATGGAGAGAGAAACAACTTGGATGGAAGAATCTAATCTCTCCATACAACACCAATACATTGCATGAACCGAGGGTTTTGGATCCTTTTGATTGGCTACCTAGAATGGCTCATTTCATTTGGATGATTACATGGGTTTGGGAGTTTCTCATTGGAAATGAGATCCTCTATGATTTTCATCACTCCTACCTTTAGAAGGCCATGGGACAACAAGAAGGTTTCCACTTACACCTTCCACCTTTTCATGATGTAAACCATTTGGTTTTTCATACTTGGGAAGAAGCATTGGAGGGAAGATCTATTGCAGATTATTTTGAGCAATGGTGGGGACTATTGATGAGGAGGCCACAAGAGGACGAGGGGAGGAATTTTTCTCTCCTTATACAGTTTCTTAGGGACAAGAAAAATTTTGGAGGGGAGGACTGTAATATTCCAAAAAATTAGCTTTAAGCTAAATGGAATATTATAGTTTGTTTTATCACTAGGTAGGTGAATAAATGGGTGGGAAGGCCCATAAGTCTCCTTAGCATCAATAAAAACACTTCAAGTGTGAAAGGAGACCCTTTTTAGCAGCTAAATAAATCACCTCCAAGTGTGAACAGGGTTGGATCATGTTGATTCAGTCAACTTTGACCAAGTCAACAACGCTGTTATGGAGGAGTGGAGATTAATGGAGGAATAACGCAGTTTTGGAAGGAGACAGATTTGATGAAGGAAATGACCTAATTGAGTGAGGCCAAGGGAAAGTGAGTTCATAATATATATAAGGAAGAGGATGGAAGCCATATGGGCTCATGTTTTGGATTATTATTTGATATTGGTCTGCTTAGACTTTTGCTTCCTCTTGCTGTTTAGCAGGGTTGCAGTGTTGTTTAGCATCGGGTGTTCCTAAGTAGGAATCCCACCTCTTTCCTTGAGAGGCCTCTTGGAAGAGTATTTTATTCATTTCCACATTAAGTTTTCTATGCCAAGCTATAGCTTCCTTCATCAGCACAGTTTATGTAGGTTATTGTGTTGTGTTGCAGGGTACAGCAGTGGAGGGGTTAGAATCCCACTTTCTGAGCTAGTTTCTCAGAGGAGGAAAGTTTCCTTCTCTTGGGAGATCTGTTTGGAAAGTTCTTGAGAATATTTCAGATATTTGGCATCAATCCATATATTTCCCATCATTTCCAGCACTGTTCCAGCTAGAAATTGTGTTCTTTTGGAGGGCATCTTCAGTGGAAGATCTTATGGTTCCTTTGCAATGTTTTCTTGTGATTGAGGGTTGGATCCTTTCATGGGAGGAGACCTTTGAGTGGATCTACATCAAATATGTTATATTTCATCCTTTTACACTCTTGTTCTCTATTTTGCAATGAATCTTCAGCCATGGGGCTTTAGATCCCAATTTGTATAGGGCGTATTTCTGAAAACCCATCCCGGGTTCTTTGTAGGAGTTTGTATTGACCCTAGATCTGTAATGGGCATATTGTTTGAGGCATATAAAAGCCCTACATATTTTATATATTATTTTTATATAGCAGTGCATTTATAACTACATTGTAGCAGTCTTCTGACATTTTGTATTGTATCAGCAGTTTAGTTTTAGGAGTGATTGCTTATGGTAGGCTTGTTCCCTCATTGTATATGATTCATGCCTCACTATTTTTTATTGATTTGCTGATATAATACATGATGATATGTCTCCATATTGGTCTCCAATTTTAATGAGATGATTTACACTGTTATTTCCATTTTTGTTTTCATCTATATATGTATCCTCCATTTGGGAATATTACATCTGAGGAATATTCCTTTCCTCAGAATCATTTGATAGATGACAAGTGGCACCGTTTTATTCGTAGAATGAGATTGTACGTTGTTATGAGGGCCAATCAAGGGGTGACACATAGCCAACCCTGAGGCTGTCATGTGTCCCTGAAATAACATTTTAAAATTTTGGGGAGAGGTCCGCAAGGTTCGACCCTGCGATCTCTAGCAGATCATGCACCCACCACACCACATGAGCTACAAGTGTTTCTTAACATATATGGTTCACGGTTTTGTTATAAATTTTATGCAAATTCCATTTGGGGGTTGGGAACCTCCAGCGGTCCCTGAAATCGTGGTCACGTATAACAATGAAACCATAACATAAATTGCAAACTCCAATGGCTAATCATAACCTCCAACTGCAATTGTTTCCACAGTTTTATGTTAAGCCTCGTCACATGGCTATGTTTAATGCTAACTCTCCACGTGGTTAAGCCATAACTCTGACTTCAACTTCGGTTTAAACCTTATCATCCCCTAGTTCCACCTATAGTTTCACCAACGGTTATGTAATCATGTGATGTGGGTCATGTGCCCAACCAAAACACATTTAATATAAACATTTAATTCGGCAGAGGTTTAGAGCGTGCAAAAATTTGGGCGGAGTTGGCTATTTTGACACTAGTTAAGTGGAGTCCTCCACATTTAATGGATCTTTTCTAGGTGTAACTGGGAAAATGAGTAGGAGAATCAATTTTTCACCCATTCAGAGTGAATGAAGAGTCATTCTCGACTAATTGGAGAATTCTGGAGCCATTCTGTTGGCGCATGTGTGTAGAATTCAGAGCTTTAAACGAGATTACGGTAAAGAATCATTACCCACTCCCAAGGATAGATGATTTGATTGATCAGTTGAAAGAAGAAATTTTTTTCACTAAGTTAGATTTACGAAGTGGATATCATCAAGTAAAAATTCCAAAAAATGATATATGGAAAACTACATCCAAAACCAAACAAGGACTCTTTGAGTGGCTAGTTATGCCATTTGGTTTGTGTAATGCACCGGAAAATTTCATGCGTGTTATGGATAGTGTTTTGTGTCCATTCCTTGATGAATTTGTGATTGTGTACTTAGATGACATTTATTTTCAGTAAAAAAAGAGAAGAACATGTCTTGCATGTGAATAAAGTGCTTTATATTTTAAAGAAAGAGAAATTGTTTCTTAAGATGTTAAAGTGTGAGTTTGGAAAGAATTATTTGGTTTATTTGGGACATATTATAGAAGGAGGAGAGTTAAGAATCGATCCTTCTAAAGTGGAAGCCATTGTGAATTGGCCCACACCCAAAGAATTAAACGAGGTAAGAAGTTTCTTAGGTGAAACTCAATATTGGAGAAAGTTTATTGCTAACTTTTCTTCCATTGCAACTCCTATGCATGTAGTGACAAGTGTGAAAAAAGGCTTCAATGGGGAGGAAAACAACAATGTTGACTCGAGGGGTCCTGACCCAGGTTTGGTAAGAAAGGTTTTTCAACAAACCGCTATACTACTGGCCCTTTCGGCAATGACCTACTTTTGCAGGTGAAAGTCTCACCCAAAGTAGTATGGGTGGGTGCTGGAACTAGGTTTTTGCACCCTGAGAAAGGATGGGTAAAGTAAGCGGAGCAGTGCCAGGTCCTGTAATCCCCGATTACCTTATTCTACGCAGAGTTAATTACATCTCTATTTGCATCCATGTGCACTAGATATATAGTTATATGCTTGTTATAACATCAACACAACAGTACATAAATAGAACATAACAGATCTAGATCCAAGAACGCATCATACAGATCTTTCGCAGCTTAAGGACATAAAACACATAATACAACAATTATCAGTGATTCACATAAAAGAACTCATATATTCAATTCTCTAACAACCTTTCACATTCATTCATTCATCAATTCTTCCTTACAATTCCAATTCCCTTCCCAACCTGCGCACACAGCATCAGGGTCCACACACAGCTGGACTTGGATTTCTGAGCACACATCCAGTAGGAGTTCATTCCCCAAAACCCAAAAATATAGCTTAAATCACAGTTCGCATCAATAGCTCATCATATCCTATCCTTTACAATACAAAATTCATCTCTATTTATAACAATATAGCCTCGAATTTCCTATGGTCCACAACCCATGGTTTTCGGACCCCTAGTTTACCCTTTGACCCATTACAACACATTCGGGGCTTTGACCCACCCAAAAACCCCTCTGCTAGGCTAAATATAATAAAAAATATTCAAAATGGACTAGTTTCGTAGCTTGTTAGGAGACCTCATTCCAACAGTCCCCCAACACAATGTTGTGACTCGTCCCGAGTCACTGCAGTGGTGATGCTTCAATTTGCAAGTGCAAGGTAGCCAGAGTGTGGAGGAGTGGTGGCAACACTTCCTTACTCTGGCCCGCAGATTTTTGTGCAATGTTGACCAGTGTCATGGAAGAAGGGCCATCTGGAACCGTGGTGACCCATTCCAATAGCCGGTGGAGGTGCACAATGGCAAACTGAGCGTCTTCGGCGAGCTAAAGCGTGGTGTTAGCCCATGCTTTAAACTGTTTTCAAATGACATGCTTTTTATGGCGAAGGTTCTTAATCCTGTCCAAGATGGCTAGATACTACGTAGAGATGGTGGAGGGTGAGGAGGCTCTAACTTGGTCCAGAGAAGCTTCCGCCTGCCAAAATTCCATCTGGACATGCTGAAGCGTGGAATGGTTCTTGATGGTCGTCCATATTTGGGTAGTTTTTTCGACCAGTTGTGCACCCTGCATCAGCTGCTCTTGAATAATATGCGTTGCCTCTATGACCACTGCAATTTGCTGGTCTCGTACTTCCTGAGGTATGTCATACTATCGTCACTTGGCTTGGTCTCGGTGGCGAACTTAGTGCAACACTTTGGTGTTTATTCCTTGTAGCTATGTGCGAGATAGTTGTGCTAAATCAATTTGGATGTCCCCTGTAGTTGGATCAGGAGCATTGACGGGGGAAATTCGAGGGAGGGAACACACATTGCTTCGACTGGGCTGGACTCCAGAATTGCGAAGAAGCTGTAGCATGTCCCTGTATCGCAGTGTTACATCTGTGCATGGTTCACGTATAATCCTTTCTGTCGGGAGCCCGTGCTCACCCCGGTGGCTGCAGTAAGCATTCCCCGACTCTCTGGTTGGTTCAATCCTAGCAACATGAAAGCGGGCAACCCAGATAATGTTAACGAGTGCAAAGAACTAGTATGTAGATAGCAAGAGCATGTTGTAGGGTGAATAAATAGCATGGTGTGTAATTATCCAGCCATCCGCACACTGTTTGGAGCGATTTAATGGTGGAGTAGCCCATTCATGAGACTAAACATTTATAATTAGATCAATCTTACCATAAATGGTTGCATTGATGATCTGCCGCCGATTGTGTGTACTTGTAAGATCCCTTTCTTATTAAATTGGGATGTGCTGACGGTTGTCCTATGTGCTTGAGGTCATTTCCATGGAATGTCAGGCCACGGATGACGCTTGTATGTCGTTCGCACACCCTGAATGAAGGTCAACGCGAGGTGTGTCTACAAGTTGGCCATCAGTATTTTCGAGCCATGCACTTCGCCCTTGGTCGGAACGTCCTTGCACAAGAGGGCCATGTCACGCATCCTCGTGCTATTTATTTCTTGAGGCATCTGCAAATTCTTCAAATTACACATGGGCCAGGGCAGGTCCCTAATCCAACACATGCCTAGGTCAGTGGTACCCCGGCAAGCTTGTCCGTGCAAGGCTTGATTGCACCTTGAGTGTTGTATGTCAGAAAGTGTTTGTGTAGGTCGACTGACCTTGGAGTCCATCTAGCAACTGGGGTCCCTATGTGCAGGATCACCCTTCTCCAATACTTCTCCTGAGCAAAGAATACCAGTCCTTGCATAGGTGCTCCACGCAATGTGAGTGATAAATCCCCTAGCCTGCGTTCCATGGGAATCTTAGGTTCAACCGTCTTCTGACTATCATCTGAGTCCTCCTGGCAGGGCAGGTTCCTTTTCGTGCCAGCGATGCACCAAAAATTCTTGATGGTTTGAAGACATCGGAGCGCCAAAACTTTGTGTAATCGGCCTTGCCAATTTTCCAGCTCCTCATCAGAGTCAGAAAAAAATTCACTGTCCTTTTCCCAACAAAAATTCCTTCTTCTGTGGGGTTAACCCGATCTTCATCCTGCGCAGTTAATTTATAAATGTGATCTAATTCCTCCTCCTCATAGGTTATCTCTCTATACCTCGCACCTTCTGTTGGATCTAGTGGTACTATGACACGTGTACCTTTGATTTCAAACACCATGCTGTGCTTCTTGAGATTGATGACCCCCCCCATGTCAATTTCCTAATCCAGTCCAAGGAGTGCAGGGTAGGGATCCACATCTTCCACAATTTCTCTGACTTCAAAGTCAGTTAAGACCCTTGCCCCTGCAATGTCAACTATGACTTTTGGAAACCTCCCTAGAGGGATGATTTTTTGTTGATTGGCCATTCTCAGCTGGATGGTGGACCATTCTAATTTTGATTGTCCCATTCATTGCCATGCCTGCTTTGGTAATACATTCACATCTGACCCAAGATCTAAGATAACCTGATCCATCTCATAGTCACCAATCTACGTAGTCAATTGCATCTCTCTTCCGGTGTGCTTCTTATAGCTGTATATTTTGTGTACATCCTTGGTTTTAGGGATCAAATTGGTCTGAACTGCGTAGGTATTCAGTAGTTCTTGGAGATTTCCTACAACCTACGGATTTCACAGCAGCTTCAGACATGCCTTTAAAAAGGGCTCAACCCCTTCCTCTATTTGAGGTTGCGTTGGCGGCAGCGTGGGGACTATTGGTGTTGTTTTTTCTTTGACAGGCACTCCTTCCCGGGAGGCAAGCTCCTTCTCAGGAGGAAAGCTCTTCTTTTTCTCTCTGGGTGACCAGCCTGCTGCATGTCATGACTTTTACACAGGGATCCACCTTTCTTAGCTCTGATTTAACTCTTTGTATGTTTTGCGTAGGGGTGGGTTTCTTTTCCTGCATCTTGGTTATTAAAATTAGGCAGTCTTCTACCTCATGGTCCAGTTGCCTACAATATTTGCATGATGGCCTGGTGGGATTTGGGAATTCTCTGGCAAAGTGCCCTATTTCCCCATAGTTATAACAAACTAGCTACCCACGTCCTCATCCTGCACTTCCTCCCCGACCTCCTCTACCTCGGGCTGGTGATCCTCCAAAGTGCGCAGAAAGTCTTGGTGACACAGGGTCTGATTTTACCCTATATAAGTTCCCACGATCCATCATTAAGTCATAAGTACGACAGTTCTGCTCATCATGTCCCATTGATCGGCAGAATCGGCACCATTGTTTCTTTAGTTCTGGGATATACGCACCTAGCTGAGGGCAATGGTTAGTATCATGCAGTCTTGCTACCCAAAAATAATCACACCATAGCATAGGTCCGCTTGAACCTGGTCGTAATAGGACGGGTTCCCTACTTGCCCTTGGGCGTATCAGACTAGGTCCTCTTGCTTGCATGTAATCCGTTAGCAGAGGGCACTGATCCTTCGTATGGCCGGACACCCAGCATCGTATGCACCAGAGATCTGTGCAAACGTCCTTTCCTCACTCTTTTTGCAGGTTCTGTATCTCCATATGCATGGCCCCAAGTTGTTTCTGGATTTGTTGCACCCCTGCTGACGTGTCCTCTCAGGGGGTATCCTCTAGTTTCATGGTGACTTCCACAGCCTTCTCCTGTGACTCATTGGCATGCACAGGTGAGGTAGCAACATAGTGATGAACCATTCCATATGCTGTCTATCATCATATTCGAATCCTCCTTCCCTGATTGCTTTCTTCAGTCGCTGATCAGTCTCCTATACTGACTCAGACGCACCTTGTTTGAAGTCCTTTACTTCTGCTACCAGCTGGGAATAAGATTTCGGCTTCTTGAACTGGTGCTTCAAAGCATCCTTGATATCTTGAATAGATACTCCCCCATTCTGGGCAATATACCACATATACCAGTCCAAGGCACTATCCTCAAAGGTTAATGACAGTTGCGCCCTTTTTACCGTATCACTCGCCACATTCTGTGTAGTCCATACAGAGTTTGTATTGAACCAAATTCAGTCCATATCATCATCTCCCACCCCCTTGAAGGTAGGTAGTTTCAAATGCGCAACCATATCACTGTCTAGGGAGGGTGGCGGTATAGGTAAATTCTTACATTTGCGCGGCCTAGGTGGCGATGTAGCTGGGGAATCTTGCTCAGCTGGTTCCTGCAACCAATTGTAGGTGGATCTCCCTCCTTCAAGGTTGGTCTGATAGTATTTACCACTATGTGTTGCGCTCCCATCTATATCGGAGGTCATTCAGTCAGTATGACTACACATAATACTCTTTTTGCACAGTAATTTCTTGATCAGAAACGGTAATGTCCTCAGAAATTTTCCCTGGAACCCTTTGAAGAATCATCGTTTGGCCTCAGAGTATGATACAAACTGATCAATGGCAAATTTGTCACAAATCCTCCTAGCACACTATCCACCCAGTGATCCTCCAAACGCGTGATAGTAATATCAGTTCTTTCCAGCTGCTCGAGCAACTCTGGGGTCCATTAAGTGACTCGCTCATCCTTCTAGCACTTCTGGAATTCCACAAGCCTAGCCAACCACTCCTGGAGTTCAATCACAAAGGTTACAAAGAATATTTTGTAGCTTTCAGTAAGAATGTACCTATTTTCCACCTTTTCGCCGTTAAATTTCCATTGCAGTTTTCTTTTATTGTGAAATCCTGGATCTTTCTTTCAAACCAGTCTTCGATCTCTTTTCTTTCAAGTTTCTATTATTCTCTTTTCATTACCTGATTCCTCTCTCATACTTCTTCCAGTCCTAGCAACGGAACCATTTGTTGGCTTGAGGGGTCCTAACCCAGGTTTAGTAAGCAAGGTTTTCCAACAAACCCCTATACTACTGGCCCTTTCGATAATGACCTGATTTAGCAAGTCAAAGTCTCACCTAAAGTAGTATGGGTGGGTGCTATAACTAGGTTTCCACACCCTGAGAAAGGATGGGTAAAGCAAGCAGAGCAATGCCAGTTCCGGTAATCCCTGATTACCTTATTCTACGCAGAGTTAATTACGTCTGTATTCGCATCCATGTGCACTAGATCTATAGTTCTATGCTTGTTATAACATCAACACAGCAGCACATAAACAAAACATAACAGATCTAGATCCAATAACACAATATATAGATCTTTCGCAACTTAAGGACAGAAAACACATAATACAACAATTATCAGTAATTCACATAAAATTACTCATAGATTCAGTTCTCTAACAACCTTTCGCATTCATTCATTCATCAATTCTTCCTTAAAATTCCAATTCCCTTCCCAACCTGCGCACACAGCAGCAGGGTCCGCACACAGCTGGACTTGGATCTCCGCGCACATAGCCAACAGGATTCTATTCCCCAAAACCCAAACAGATAGCTTAAATCACAATTCGCATCAATAGCTCATCATATCCTATATTTTACAATACAAAATGCATCTCTATTTATAACAATCTAGCCTCAACTTTCCTATGGTCCACAACCAATGGTTTCTGGACCCCTAGTTTACCCTCTGACCCATTACAACACGTTCGAGGCTTTAACCCACCCCAAAACCCCTCTGCTAGGCTAAATATAATCAAAAATATTCAAAATGGACGAGTTTCGTAGTTTGTTAGGAGACTCCGTTCCAACAAAAAATAAGCTTTCAATGCTTTAAAAGATAAGATCAGTTCAGCTCTAGTCCTTGCATTACGAAATTTGAGACATCCATTTGAGATTCAAACCGATGCTAGTGATTATGCCATGGGTGTAGCTCTTTTGAAGCATGGTAAGCCTATTTATTTTCATTCTTAAACATTTAATGGTGTTGTGATAAATTATCCTACATATTACAAATAGCTATATGCATTGGTACAAAGTTTAAACAAGTGGAAACACTACTTGATGGGTAAAGAGATGATTGTGCATACCGATCACCAACCATTACAATACTTGCAGTCACAAACAAAATTGCAGCAATCAAGACATTTCAGGTGGATGGTATTTCTTCAACAGTTTCAATTGGTTATAAGGCACAAGAAAGTTATTTTCAATAAATTTGATGATATGATTTCAAGACCAATCATTAGTGCATCTAATTTACTCAAAAATGATTCTATTGTACATGAGAATTACATAGAACAATATCCACATGATGTTGATTTTCAAGATGTGTATGCTAGTTTGAGTGAAGGGAATCAAGCTGAAGAAAAACATTATCATATGCATAAAAAAAAATTGTTTCATTTTGGAAAGTTGTGTATGCCACAAGGAGAGAGGCTAAGTGTCATGAGAGAAGCTCATTCATCTCTTATTTTTGGAAAATTTGGTGTAATAAAAAGAGTGGCGCATCTACATAGGTATTGCTATTGGCCTCGCATGATAGATAGTGTGTCGCATTTTATAATAGGTTGTTCTCTGTGTGCAAACAAGTAAGCCTAGTAATAGGAAGCTTGGGTTGTACATGCCACTACCAGTACCATCAAGGCCATGGGAGAGTGTCTCCATGGACTTTGTTAGAGGTCTAACTATGTGAAGAAATCAACATGATTATATTTATGTATTTGTGGATAGATTCAGTAAAATGTGTATACTTATGCCATGTAAGAAAACCATTACTGCTAAACAAACTACTGAACTTTATTTTCAACAAGTTTGGGTTGATTTTGGATTGCCAACTTCTATTGTTAGTGATAGGGATTCTAGGTTCATCGGGAATTTTTGGTCCAATTGAAAAAGAGTATTGTTTTTCATCCACAAACAGATGGAAAAATCGAGGTGGTGAATAGAACCGTTGTGCATCTATTGAGAGGATATTGCAACAAACATCCTAAGTTGTGGGATGAGCAACTGCATTACATTCAACACGCTTACAACCAGGCAAAGCACTCTTCAACTCAAACATCACATTTTGAAGTATGCTTTGGGTATTGCCAAAATCGCCAGTAGACTTCATATTTGGGAAGGATGTTGCAATTTATGGCCATAGTGACATTGACAATGCTCGCAATTTCATTCAGAAAATTCAGATTACACATCAACAAGTTGAATAACAGCTTGAGAAAAGTCAAAGAAAATACAAAGAGAGGCATGACAAAGATAGAGTTGATCACAAGTTTCAATAGGGAGATGAGGTATGGTTCCACATTAACAAAGAAAGAATGCAAGGGGAAGGTAAAAAACTCAAACCCATTCGCTATGGTCCATTCAATATCATAAAGCAAGTTGGAAATAATGCATTTCAACTTGACTTGCCTTCGTATATGCAAATGTATTCAGTTGTTAATGTTTAAAACTTACGTTTGTATGAGCCACCTTTGATCAATGATCAAGGAAGTGATGTTCAGCTGCCTTCTATTAAATATTTCTCACCATAATTTTTGGCTGAGCTCAAAGAAGATACAATTCTTGAGAGGAGGACAAGAACATCCAGGAGGGGAAGTGTTGACTACCTTCGATCTGGGCTCAAAGGCAATAAACCAAGCAAGGCAAGATGGATGGAGGTTTGAAAGGTGAGGGAGTTGTACCCCCATCTACTGAACATGTAATCAAGTCTTTTGGGGTCCAAAAGCTTCTCAATGGGGAGGAGTGATCAGGAGTTCATAATTTTTTCTCAAAATTCAAAGTTACAGGATTGGGTTGAAACTAGGATGGTTGCGTATATCTCATATTCCTGATCTCAGCGTCATGAACGGTTCGAAAAATCAATGTCATATGAGGGAGATATCACGTTCTGATCAAAATCTAAAACAGGTAAAATTTGCGACAAGTTTCACTGGGATGCCCAGTCAGCAAGGTGGATTACATAGTCAGCAAAAGGAATATTCTGAGGAATATTTCTTTCCTCAGAATAAATCAGTGAATGACAAGTCACACCTTTTTATTCATCGAATGAGATTGTACGTTGTTATGAGGGTCAATCAGGGGGTGACACGTGGCCAGTCCTGAGGCTGCCACGTGTCCCCGAAATAACATTTTAAAATTTTTGGGAGAGGTCCGTAGGGTTCAACCCCATGACCTCTGGCAAAGCACGCACCTACCACACCACATGAGCTACGAGTGTTTCTTAAAATATTTGGTTCACGGGTTTGTTATAAACTTTATGCAAATTCCATTTGGGAGTTGGGGACCGTCGGCGGTCCCAACCCGCCAGCAGTCCCCGTGATTGTGGTCACGTATAACAATGCAACCATAACATAAATCAAAAACTCTGAAAGTTAATCATAACCTCCAATGGCAATCGTTTCCGCAGTTTTATGTTAAGCCTTGTCACATGGCTATGTTTACTGCTAACTCTCTGTGCAGTTAAGCCATAAATCCGACTTCAACTCCAGTTTAAACCTTATCAACCCGTGGTTCCACCTATAGTTCTACCAATTGTTATGTAAACATGTGATGTGGGTCATGTGCCCAACCAAAACACATATAATGTAAATGGTTAATTAGGCAGAGGTTTAGAACATGCCTAAATTTGTGGGGAGTTAGCTATTTTGACTCCAGTTAAGTGGAGTCCTCCACATTTAGTGGAGTTTTTCTAGGTGTAACTGGGAAAATGAGAAAAAGACTTAATTTTTCACCCATTAGAGTGAATGAAGTGTCATTATTGACTAATTGGAACATTTTGGAGCCATTGGTGCAAAGAAAACAACCATTAGAGGCCTGTAACTATATCTATTTTCAAAAATTTGAGCATAATGAAATATGTACATGCCATTGGGAGCTGGACCAGCAAATGTAGGCTAGGAGGGGTGACTGATTCATCATGCCTACTATGTAACTATTATGTGGTGACTTATTTCTCTGTTTTACACTATTGTTCAGTGTTATTTGTGCTTATTTCATGCTTCTAATTCACTAAAATCATCTAAAATTCATGGTTAAAATCCTCAATCCTTAAGAAAAATAATGAGACAAGTATGCACATGTTTATAAAATGAAAAGATACTTAGCACAACAAAACTAATACAATCCTTTCAGATCATTCCATGACACAAATGTGTAATTCTTGTCATCAAAATGTTCAGCGATAAATTCAATTGTATGGGGTGGGCCCTTGAATGACCCAAAAGTGAAATCATGTTCAACAAAAAATTCAATCGTATTGGGTGGGCCCTTTAATGAACAAAATGTGCACTCTCATTTAGCAACAAATTCAATCGCGGGGTGGAATCCCTTCAATGACCCAAATACAAAATCTCGTTCAAAAACAAATTCAACCATGGGGGGTGGGACCTTCCACGACAAAAATGTTCAGTCCTTATCCTCAAATGGTTTAGCAACAAATTTAATCGTGCGGGGTGGGCCCTTCCAAGACCCAAATGTTCAATCCTCATCATCAAATGGTTCAGCAACAAATTCTATCATTTAGGGTGGGCCCTTCCATGGCCAAAATGTGCAATCTCGTTCAGGTCAGCTCAGTGAAGAAGTATCCAAGGTGTTAGGGTCCTATAATAATAGGATTCATAATTTTGAATTGACTATGATTAGTCTTGTAATATTTTACATACTTTTCTTTCTGCAAATTTTTTTCCCATATTAAAAAATGTAAAGAGGGTAAAAGTCCTAAAAGAAAAATCAAAGGACTAAAAGAAAAAGATAAAAAATAAAATAAAATATGAACCCCACCAAAAAGAGATAAAATAGATCATGAAAGTGATGCAAATTAAAATTCCACTACTTTTTACTTTACTTTGCAAAATAAGATTGTGTGCAGCTTGTCAAAGATGCCACAATCCATGATAGTCAAACAACTTAATCTTGATTATTCATGCTTTAAATTTCATGTTGATAGTTTGAGAATAAATATCTAGCCAAACTATTTAATCTTGGCAGATCAGTAGTTAGGTAGAGAATAATAAGGAGCTCAACAGTTTAATCTGAGCCCTTGGAAGTCATAAGCGTAGAATTAGATAGTCTGCTTATCAAAAATAAATAAAAAGGGTCTGCAAGCTTAAATGCACTCAAATAAATGAAGAAAAAATGTTAGGTTAGATGATGGTGTTAGAAATATTGTCATTGATGGCAAAGGAAAATATAGGAGCAACACCTGAACTATCACAGAAAAGAACCAGCAACAAGTCAAAGGAGCAGATCAGGAAATTATGCAGTAAGAAAGACAAAGGAGTGCAAAGGAACAACAACAAACAGAGGCAGAAAATAAAGTAGGTAGCAGAGGCAGCAAAGAGAGCAGCATAGATAGAAAATAATCGGAGAGGTCACAAGGTAGCAAAGGCAACAAAGGCAGCAAGGCAGATAAGAAACAGAGGCAGCAGACAAAGCAGAGATAGTGAACAAAAGCAGAGGCTGTGTAATGGAGATGCGATGCGATTAGTCTACGATGCGATCACATATTGCAATCGAGAAAGAAGCAGAGAGGTAGAGTTATGAAGTGGAGATGCGATGCGATGTGATGATATAAGTACATGGGTCCTACATGGCAAGAGTATATTATAATGTTCCGAAGGTTGGGTACAAAAGAATTTCATTTAAGAAATGTATTGCCGAAACGATTAAAAAATCTTTAATGCCATATCTAAGATTCAGTCAAATAAACAAAGGAAGGTAGAGTGGGGCCTGCAAGGAAAGTAGTGTTGAAAACCTAATACTAGTGGATTCGTGTGACTCGTCAAGTGTTAAGATGTTTTCACTTTTCGAACGCGATATCGTTATGTGGAAGACACGTGTAAATGAGTGGTATTCAAAAACCACTTACATCGCGTAATTTTTTAGCATTAAGTTCTGTACATTTAAATTGCATGATATCCGTCAGATCAAGATCAGTGAAGATCTAACAGTGATCGCATCACGCGAAAGGCAGAGTTTTAATGTTAAGGCCCAAAGCGGAAGTGTTGAAGATCAACGACAGAGATTGTATCAGAGATAGAAGATCAACGGTGGAGATCTAATCGCATCGGCAGAATGGAAGAACAAAGTAGCGACAATTTGAAAGGTGCGATTGCGATTGAGTGATTTAATAGCAACTATCTGATCCCAACCAACGGCGACTGTTGGATTCACAGTGAGTGATCGCATCGGAAAAGCAGAAGTGCAAGTGAACAAGTGGTCGAATGTGCTATTGTGATGGTGTGATCCAATCGCAACAGTTGGATCACGGTCGATAGCAACCGTTGGATCATAAAGTAAGTCAGAATGGGGTCCATAGTGACCCATCGAATCGGCGGAGAATCAAATATGAAGATATAAGATTTTCCTGTGTTAAAGTGCTTCGATGGATAAAAGAGAAATATAACGTATGACTTTGAAATGCCAAAATATTGCATGGTGGGACCTTCGCTAATCGCATCGGTGTAAATCAGATGACCAAAGGTATAAGAGGACCTCTGAATGTTGCAATTGCAATTGGAAAGCTAAATGAGATGGAGTGTCTTTGTAGTGTGGGCTCCATGTAAAAGAAAAAGGTTTAATATATGATTACACCGAGATTTTAAACCAAAGCTAAAGAATGAATAAAAGGTAAGGCTGTAAGTATACATGAATCAATATATATATATATATATATATATATATATATATATATATAGATATGCAGTGTGGGGCCATCACATAGGTGTGAAGGAAGAGTTACGTAACATGCCATTGAAGTTTGTGATTGTGATTAATCACATCGGAACCATCACAAAGGGTGTAATCGCAATCGGAAATAATCGGAGGAGGCTCATCAGATCGGGGAATAGAAAGAGGTCGGAAAGTGGGCCTGGAAGGCTATTTTCTATGGTAAAAAGGTCTTTATTATATGCTGAGAGTTATTTGAGGTTTTTATAGAAGAACATTGTAAATGTGTTGAAGTAATTTTGAACCATATGAAGAACTTTTGCAATGTAAAATACTATGAGAGGGAGTTGGAGCTTGCCTTTGCATCACAACAATAATAAGATGTGGTTTTCTCCCTTTATGGGTTTCCACGTATACCTGTTGTCTATATGCATGATGATTGTGTGTTGATACTCTGTTTTTATTCTGCTTAATACTTGCTGCTCATTTATTATGATTGTTGTTCCATTGTATATTAAGTTGATCATAAAATGATGAAGTGAAGAGTATAAAAAGTGTAAATTAATTTAATATAAAGGTTTTGAAAAACCATGAATGTGTTAAACTGATTCACCCCCCCCCCCCTTCTTAGTTTAATTAAGGGTTCAAAAATTGGTATCAGAGCAGGTTCCTTCTATATCAGTTTAACAACTGAAAGGAGATCCTAGGTCCCCAGGATGGCTAGTCAAGAAGGATGCTCAACCAATAAAGCCCCTTTGTCCATCGGTGCAAATTATTCCTTATGGAAAATCAGAATGAGGACATACATAATGTCTCTAGGAATAGAAGTTTGGGCTGCTGTGGAATTTTGATATGCCCCAAAGGCGACTGACTAAGAGAAAGAAGCGAGACAAGATTTTGTAGCTAATGAAAAGGCCATGAATGCACTCTTAAATGGACTATGTGAGGCAGAATTTATCAAAGTAATGCACAGCAATACTGCCAAAGAAATAAGGGATACACTAGAAAACATCCATGAGGGAGAAAAAAAGGTGAAGACAACCAAACTTCAAGTCTATAGAGCCCAATTTGAAAATATAAAAATGAATGATGATGAAGACATTTCCAGCTTCTTTTTAAGGGTTGCAGAAATTGTGAATAACATGAAATCTCTAGGAGAAACCATAAAAGAAGTTGTAATTGTTCAAAAGATTCTAAGATCTTTACCATATTGCTTTAACCCCAAGGTTTCAGCCATAGAAGAAACAACTGATTGGGAAACTTTGACCATGAACCAATTACTTGGAAACCTAACAGCCTATGAGATGAGACTACCACAGAAGAAGTCAAATGTGAGGGAGGCAACCTTCAATACAGAGAAGAACAAAGAATTAAAAGAAGATACATGCTCCTGCTCTGATGAAGAAGAGGCCAAATTTGTCAGAAGATTGGAAAGAGACTTAGGCAAGTATAAAGGTAAAATTCCATTTAAATGCTTTAACTATGGAAGAGTTGGACTCTACACATCTAAGTGCCCTCATAAGAATACAAAGAATCGGACTCAAGAATCAGAGAAAACCAGATCAAAGAACTGGCAAAAAGGGAAGAAATTCAATAGAAAAACTTTTTATGCTCAGCGAGACAACAGTGCATCTGAAAGCTCAGATGAATCCTCCAATGAAGAAGGAACTTCTAAATTTGTATTGATGGCCAAGGAAGAGCTTGAAGGATTCCTTCTAGAATATAAGGAAGAAGGTGAAGTAGATCTGGAAGGGGAGCTAAGAAGTGCCCTGGAGGAAATAGACAGACTTAAACTAAAATGCAGAAAATAGAAAGACATTCTCCTCAAATATGTAAGAGAAGAACAAAACACATAAGACCTCACTCAGTTGAAAGTAGAGCTTGAAGAAGCCAAGAAGGTAGAATACACTCTACTTAAGAAAATTAAGGATAAAATTCAGAAGCAAGAGAAATTGGAAGAAGAAGTAGTGTGCCTGAGAAAGAAATTAGAAAAAACCCAAAGAGAATTATTAATGAGCACTCCTCAAATGAAAAGATTTGGACAGTTGGACCAAATTCTAAATGCTCAAAGCTCTCCTCTGATAAAGACTGGGATAGGATATGAAGGAGAAACAAGCAAGACCAAGGTATAAGATAATAGGAATATCATTTTTGTAAAAGTTGTAAAGGATCATGAAGCAGCTTAGAAGACTCCTACAGAAGTAGAAGCCAGCAAGAAAAATATTTGTAAAGAAAAAAATAGAAATAAGAAGCAACATGAAAGGACAGAGAACGAGAGAATGAAACAATCAAATGTTAAAGGCTCATATGCTCCCAAGTATGAATTGAATAAATTTGGAAGCCATCAAAGAAGGTTCTTTCCTCCTATGAGAAGGATCACTTGTTTTTGCTGCCATAAACTTGGACATATTGCAGCATTTTGTAAGACAAATCAAATCAGGTCCAACCAGAAAAGGATGCAAATAGTGAAAATACTACCTCAAGCTAACACATGGAGAAGACAACCCTTCATCAGGTATGCAAATTTTTTTTATGGATATTATTTTTACTTTAAGGAATTTGGCCATAAAGGCATAGAGGGCAGAACATATGGACAAAAATTGATGTTCAAAACCTCAAGGAGGTTTATGAATCATGGATAATTTACTCGTACTCATAATTCTGCTAAAAATATGATCAATTGTTGTGTATGCCATAAAATCGGACATATGTCTTCCCAATGTCCTCTCAATGGATGTGGTCCTTCTTCCCAGAATAGGTGCCAAAAAAATGGCTGCCTGCAGTGGAAAAAGAAGTTGAATAAGTGTGACCCAACTCTAATAGCCCAAGATTAGAAAAGCCAATGGTATTTGGACAGTGGATGCTCAAAGAATATGACTGGAGATAGAAGCAAGTTTATAACCTTTGATGAAAAGAAATCTGGAAATGTTACTTTTGGCAATGATAAAGCAAGGAAAATCAAAGGAAAAGGCTTAGTCAGTCTGGACAATGGAAGAGGAAAGGCCCAAGATGTACTATTTGTGGATGGGCTGAAAGAAAATCTACTCAGTGTTAGTCAAATGTGTGATAAAGGCTATTTAGTTCTTTTTAGAGCACAAGACTGTGAAGTAAGATCAAGCACCACAGGAAATACCTTGATCAAAGGTATTCAAACATAAAGTAATGTCTATATAGTGAAAGAAGAGAATGATGCATGCCACCTAAGCAAACTTGATGAGTCATGGTTGTGGCATAGAAGATTGGGACACCTTAACTTCGACCATATCATCAGTCTGAGCAAGAAGAAAGCAGTCAGAGATATGATAGCAATAAAGAAGCCTTCAAACACCATATGTAAATATTGCCAATTGGGCAAACAGACCTACACATCTTTCAAAACCAAAGAGAAACTATCTACAAGTAGACCTCTGCAGCTTGTTCACATGGACCTGTGTGGACCTTCAAGAACTAAAGCACCAAGTGGAGAATCCTATTTCATGCTAATAATATATGATTTTTCCGGAATGACATGGGTAGCATTTCTCAAATATAAATTGAAATCACTTGAGAAATTCAAGATATTCAAGGCATTGGCAAAAAATCAAATAGGATGCAAGCTTAAGTGCATCAAATCAGACAGAGGAGGTGAATTCACAGACTATGATTTTGCCGACCTATGCAATGAGCATGGGATAAAACAATAGTTTACTATTGCAATAACACCTCAACAGAATGGAGTGGCAGAGAGACAAAACAGGTCAATACAACATATTTTCAGAGCTATGATTCAAGAAAGTAACATTCCCCAAACCTTCTGGGTAGAAGCAGTACACACAGCTGTTCACATTCTTAACAAATCTTATCTAAGACCAAACGGTGACAAGAATCCTTATGAACTATGGCATGGTAAACCAACATTAATCAAGCACTTTAAAGTATTTGGAAGCAAGTGTTTCATAAAAAAAAATGATGAAAATATGGGAAAATTTGATGTAAGAGCAGATGAAGGAATATTTTTAGGATATGCATCCAAGAGTAACGGTTACAGGTGCTACGACAAAACACTTCACAAAATTGTGGAAATCATTGATGTAAGATTTGATGAAGAACTACCAAACAAGACAAGAAGTACAGGTTGCAACAATCCTCCAAAAGATCATGAAGAAGAGAACCAAGATGATGATGAACTAAGCAAGACAACATAAGATACTGAGTTAAACTCAAAAGTTCCCTCAAGATACACTCAAAAGAACCATCCAGAAGATCAAATCATTGGGGACAAGAGTGTAGGATTCCAGAAAATAAGACAGCTAGCTGAACAGACAGAAGAAGTATACCTAGCCATGTTATCTCAAATAGAGCCAAAGAAGTTTGAAGAAGCCTGCAAAGAAAAATATTGGGTGAATGTTATGAATGAAGAATTGGACCAAATTGAGAAGAACAATACCTGGGAATTAGTTCCAAGACCCACTGGGAAAAATGTCATTGGCACAAAATGGATATTCAAGAACAAGATGAATGAACACGGGCAGGTAATCAGAAATAAAGCCAGACTTGTATGCAAGGGATATTCACAAATTGAAGGTCTTGATTATGATGAAACATTTGCCCCTGTAGCCAGAATGGAAGCAATCAGAATGTTTCTGGCCTTTGCATGTTATCATGATTTTAATGTATATCAAATGGATGTGAAGTCTTCCTTCCTAAATTGAGATCTAGAAGAAGAAGTCTACATGGAACAACTTGAAGGATTCTCATTAACAGATAAACATGACTATGCGTGCAGATTAAAGAAAGCCTTATATGGTCTGAAACAAGCTCCTCATGCATGATATTCAAGGCTAGACAAATACTTGCAAAAACAAGGTTTTAAGAAAGGAGGAGTAGACAGCAATCTGTACATAAAAGCTAATGAAAATGATCTCCTTATTGTAGTTGTGTGTGTAGATGACATCATGTTTGGAAGCAACAAGGATGAGTTAGCAAAAGGATTTGCTGAAGAAATGAAATTAGAATTTGAGATGTTTATGATTGGAGAGCTCAACTTCTATTTAGGACTTCAAATCCAACAAAATAACACAGGAACATTCATCTCACAAGAAAAATACTTAAGAGAGATGTTGAAAAGGTTTCAAATGGAAGACTACAAACCTATGTCAACTCCCATGATCACTGGATGCAAACTATGTGCTAATGATGGATCAGGAGATGTAGATCAAAAACTTTACAGATCCATGATAAGAAGTCTGCTATACCTAACAGCTTCTAGACCAGACATTATGTTGGAAGTAGGACTGGTGGCAAGATATCAAGCAGCACCAAAACAAAATCACTTACTAGAAGTCAAAAGAATATTCAAATATCTACAAGGAACTGCACATTATGGGCTATGGTATCCAAAAGGCGAGAGCTTCACTCTGACCACATATATAGATGCAGATTGGGCCAGCTGTGTGGATGATAGGAAAAGCACAAGTGGAGGTGTATTCTATTTGGGAAAAAGTCTGGTGGCATGGGTAAGCAAGAAGAAAACTTCTATCTCTCTATCTACAGCAGAAGAATAATACATAGCAGCAGCAACATGTTGCACACAAGTAATGTGGATGAAACAAACTCTCAAATACATGAAAGTAAGTATTGATGAACCTATTCCTATCAAATGTGACAATACAAGTGCAATAAGTATATCAAAAAATCTTGTACTTCATTCAAAAACAAATCACATCCCAATCAAGTACCATTTCCTCAGAGAACAAGTAGCACACAAAGTAGTGAAGTTGGAATATGTGTCAACAAAGGAACAAACAAGAGACATATTCACAAAACCTCTTGCTAAAGAACCATTCGAGTATCTGAGAGAAAAACTAGGGGCAGTGTCTGCAAATGCTACTCTCTGATATGAAAAGAAAGCATCATTCCAGGGGGAGAACAAAATAGAAAACATCATTCCAGGGGGAGATCAGTTAACAAATATTGTCATAAAAGTACTAGAGCAAGTGAGCAGTGCATGAAACAGGTCCTCAAGATCAGAGTATTATGGAGAATAATTGGAAACCACTCAAGGAAGTGTGAAACCCTTTGCCATTGATGTCAAAGGGGGAGGAAAAGCAAACGAAAGTAGACAAGCATAGGAAGTCCTGAAGGAATTATTGGTGGAGTATTGCCATCAATGCCAAAGGGGGAGACTGTTGGAAATATTGTTGTTGATGGCAAAGGAAAAGATAGGAGCAGCACGTAAACTATCATAGAAAAGAACCAGAAACAAGGCAAAGGAGAAAATTAGAAAATTATGCAGTAAGAAAGACAAACGAGCACAAAGGAATAGTAGCAAATAGAGGCAACAGATAAAGCAGGTAGCATAGGTAGCAAAGAGAGCAGCAAAGATAGCAAAGAAGTAGAGAGGTAGAAAGGCAGCAAAGGAAGCAAGGAAGATAAGAAACAGAGGCATCGGACAAAGCAGAGACAATGAATATAAGAAGAGGTTGTGTAATGGAGATGCGATGTGATTAGTCTGCGATGCGATCACATATCGCAATCGGGAAGAAGCAGAGAGGTAGAGTTATGAAGCAGAGATGCGATGCGATGCGATGATATAAGTACATGGGTCCTACAGGGCAAGAGTATATTATAATATTCCGAAGGTTGGGTACAAAAGAGTTTCATTTAAGAAATGTATTGCCGAAATAATTGCAAAAGATTTAACGCCATATCTAAGATTCAGTCAAATAAACAAAGGAAAGTATAGTGGGGCCCACAAGGAAAGCATTGTTGAAAACCCAATACCAGTGGGTTTGTACGAATCGTCAAGTGGTAAGCTGTTTTCACTTTTCGAACGCGATATCATCATTTGGAAGACACGTGTAAATGAGTGGTACTAAAAAACCACTTACATCGTGTAATTTTTGAGCATTAAGTTATGTACATGTAAATTGTGCGATATCCATCGGATCAAGATCGGTGAAGATCTAATGGTGATCTCATCACGTGAAAGGTGGAGTTTTAATGTTAAGGCCCAAAGCGGAAGTGTTGAAGATCAACGGCAGAGATCGTATCGGAGATAGAAGATCAACAGTGGAGATCTAATCACATCGGCGGAATGGAAGAACAAAGTAGCGACAGTTTGAAAGGTGCGATTGCGATTGAGCAATTTAATCACAACCATCCGATCCCAACCAATGATAACCGTTGGATTCATAGTGAGTGATCGCATTGGAGATTTCAAATCGCATCGGCAAAGCGGAAGTGCAAGTGAACAAGTGGTTGAATGTTGCAATTGCGATGGCGATGGTGCGATCCAATCGCAACTGTTGGATCATGGTCGATAGAAACCATTGGATCATAAAGTAAGTTGGAATGGGGTCTACAGTGACCCATCGCATCGATGGAGAATCAAATACAAAAATATAAGGTTTTCCTGTGTTAAAGTGCTTCGACGGATAAAAGAGAAATATAACGTATGACTTTGAAATGCCGAAATATTGCATGGTGGGACCTTCGCTAATTGCATCGGCGGAAATCAGATGACCAAAGGCACAAGAGGACCTCTGAATGTTTCTATTTCGATTGGAAATCTAAATGAGGCAGAGTGTCTTTGTAGTGTGGGCTCCATGTTAAAGAAAAAGGTTTAATATATGATTACACCGAGATTTTAAACCAAAGATGAAGAATGAATAAAAGGAAAGGTTGTAAGTATACATGAACCAATATATATATATATATATATATATATATATATATATATATATATATATATATATATATATGCAGTGTGGGGTGATCACTTCGGCGTGAAGGCAGAGTTACGAAACATTCCATTGAAGTTTGCTATTGCGATTAATCGCATCGTAACCATCACAAAGGGTGTAATCACAATCGGAAATCATCGGAGGAGGCTCATCACATCAGGGAATAGAAAGAGGTTGGAAAGTGGTCGCAAAAGGCTATTTTATATGGTTAAAAGGTCTTTGTTATATGCCGAGAGTTATTTGAGGTTTTTATAGAAGAACATTGTAAATGCGTTGAAGTAATTTTGAACCATATGAAGAACTTATGCAATGTAAAATACTGTGAATTTTGATAAAGCTTGCAGAGTTGGAACAGAATTTGGGAAATTCATTCTACATGCATGGAAAATGGGAGAGTATTCAGAAACTAGAAAAGACAGAGACAGCAACAGAAAAGATACACGCACAGTGAGCCAAGAACTAAATGGTTTCATTTGAAATCCTTATTGTAACTGAAAATGTAAATGTTTCAATTGATATTATATTGTTTGTGATGCAAATGCAAGTCTCTGGACGCAAAGAAATATCCCACTATAATTTTGAAATGTATACATATTGTAATAATTTTCTGAATGAGCTGGACGAAGAAATGAGAAGGCAGTAGTCAAAGAGTCATTGCTGTTCATTTCGAGTTCCCTGTGGAATACAAATAGTCATGAGGTGAACTCTATAAATGATATCACATAGATATGCATAGAGAGGTTAGAGAATAGAGAAATTAGGCAGAGAGTGTAAGAAGAAGCAGGAGAAGATAGAGATGTTGTGAAGACTCAGAAATGATATAAGGCAGATATGAAGGCAGGTGCACAGCAGTGAAGATGGAATAGAACAGAGCCAATATCCAGGTAAATCAGCAAGTGTTTTCTTTTGATTGAGTGAGGAAGTTGGAGCTTCCCTATCAAGTTGTAGCTTGATAGATGTCAGTTGTAGCTGACTGAGGTAGGAGCCTCCTCTAAGTTGGTGCCTGCAGAAAATTGGTGGGAGTTGGAGCTTCCTTGCAAGTTGTAGCTTGCAGAATTGAGGTAGGAGCCTCCTGTAGGTTGGTGCCTACATAAAATCATTGGTGAGAGGGAGTTAGAGCTTGCCTTTGCATCACAATAATAATAAGATGTGGTTTTCTCCCTTTATGGGTTTCCACGTATACCTGTTGTCTATATGCATGATGATTGTGTGTTGATACTCTGTTTTTACTCTGCTTAATACCTGTTGCTCATTTATAATGATTGATGTTCCATTATATATTAAGCTGATCACAAAATGATGAAGTGAAGAGTATAAAACGTGTAAATTAATTTAAAAGAAAGGTTTTGAAAAACCATGAATGTGTTAAACTGATTCAGCCCCCCCCCCCCCTCTCAGTTTAATTAAGGGTTCAACAGATGGGTAGGTAGAAGTAGTTTTCAGAAAGCGTGGAAAGCATCAGGTTGATAATTTCATATTACTAACTTCCTTCTAAATTCATTTCCCTTGTAAAAATACCCCTTCTCCTTCATATTAACCTTTTCCCATTACTACATTAATTTTTCCTTACAAAAGCCCATGTTCCTTAGTTAAAAAACATATTTACCTTTGGAAAACTAAAAATCCCTTTATTAACTTCCCTTTTCATTCAAAATACCGCAAAAATATGCTTTATCCTAAGTATTTGTTTAAAATAATGTCGAGCCCCACTATGAAAAATCCCACCCTGATGATATTCATTCTTAGTGTATTTTATACATCCCGCATCATATTTATTTTAGATCCCCCCATGTACATTAATCCCTTATTTAAGTTTAATTTATTAAATCCCGTATATACATTTATCCTGTATTATGTTAATTCCCCTTTATTTGTATTTCCCAACCCCTTATGATTAATTTAGTATATAGTTTTATAAACCTCGCATATATATATATATATATATATATATATATATTTCTGGGCCCACTTATTATAATCCCTCCTCTTATTATGTCTCGACCCTATATAATATAAACCCTTTACACATATCCCATGGAATAAACATTAAACCTGGGCCCCACGCCTATCAAAACCCTCAATGAATTCCTCCGATTCACCTATCGTCCGATTGCAATTCCTCAGATCCGATGAGCAATAGCTCCTATCATACGCCTGAATGCCCAATCATTAACATTTCTGAGAACTTTAGAAATGATTTGTTTTCTCAACCCCTCTCCCTGCTACGTGGAAGTAGTTAATTCCATAGTATTCCTCCAAATAATATTGTTTACCAACTTTAGACCATTCTAAAACTGCTGGGTTGTTTTCTACCCATTAGGAAAGCCATCTCTTCCATTTGAAATTAACCCCACACATTAAATTTTAATCAATGTTGGTTAAAAACTCATAAGACTTCCCTTTACAAGCCTTTTTCATTATTTTTGTTATAGTTTACACAAAGAGAGCATTACCGACATGTTTTAGAGCTAAAACAACATGGCCGACCTTGTTTTAAGCCAAATTTCAATAGAATTCAACCCTTTTGCTACCAAAGCCACTGTAGAACCTGTTTGAATCAGTATAAATATTAGTTTAAAGCCTATTTTTCTGCCAGAAAGCCTCAAAACCCCTTCTGCAAACATAAAAGTTTAATTTTCCAAGTATTCCTGAAATACCAAGACCTTTTCGTAAGCTAAAGAAAGTAATAGGTTATTTGAACCAGTTACGAAAATTACAAACCACAAAAAAGCTATTTTACCTCCAAAATTTTTCTGCATACCAAATTCATCTGTTCACGAGTATTCCTAAGGTTCTAGGTTTATTTCTCGATCACAAAGAGTAATTATTTCATCAATTGAAGTATTGTAGACCAAAGGAAAAACCAATGTTTCTTCCCAAACCCTTCTGCAAACTATAATCCTTTAGAGGTGTTCCTAAAGGCCTGAGACTATTTTCTAAGCCAAACGAGTAAATCAATTGATTAAAATAAATGAATAATCGCTTCCCAAGGTATTGTAATCGTCAATCCCCTGCAACCTCCTGTTTTTGATGTGGAACACACTCCCTTAGGAGACAGAGACTTTAAAATTAGTGACCCTATCACTGAGTTTAACCTCCTTGAGCTCGACTGTTGTAGCCATGATAAATCAATTGACCAAGCTCATGATGTTTTCCTTTAGGAGTCTAATTTTCCCAAGTATATTGTTCCACAGACCTTATAGTGTCCAGAGGTTATTAGACTTTGCCAAACTTGTTATTTCCTTGACCCAAGAGCCTTTGTAACCACTGGAAAAGAAATTTTATTCACCATCATAGCTGAATCAATAAACCAGATGTTGAAAATTCAACCTAGGCTTGATGAAACCCCACTATCCATTGAGATCCTCACTGAGTTATATCTAAAGTTTCACTTTCCCAAGAGGCTCCAGATATTCCAAAAATTCATTCCCTCATCAGTAGCAACTCCCAAAACTAACCCTCCTTATCCAATAGCTATATTCGCTGAGAGAAATAGGCATATCATCTCAATGATTTCATGTATTCTGGGTTATTTCACAGATGAGCATGTTTATGGTTCAGTCTTAGGTTTCCTTTCTATTTTCTCCCCTCATCAGCCTCCTGCTTCTATATTCAATTTTTCCTAATACCTTTCTGATACAATGCATGAACAACTGGTTAAATTAGCAGATGAGGTAGTATTCAGTATTCATTTGCTCTATTTCACATGTTTTTATACTTCCAATCTGAAAGATTTTAAATCAACCTTCAAAAACTGGATGTTGAAGGTAATCCTCAGTCAGTAATCTTTTGGACTCTATTAATCGGGAAAGATTCCACACAGTCCACATACAAAGACTTCATTGACTCATTCATCCATCCAATTTTCATCATTCTCAACAACAACAGTAAACCAAGAATCAATGATGGTATAAAAAAGGTCCTGTAGTTATCATAACACAATAGGATAGGAGATTGGTACCTTTATCAAAACCACACAGAAATTAGGGTATATGCATCTAATCTATTTCCATATAAGCTACCCAAATACCTCCTAATGAGGTTATTTTCACTTGAATATATCAGGCAGATCCTCAACTCTGATGAAATAAATTTCTTGTCACCTAAAAATAAGACACAGTTTAAGATAAAGAATCAGATTGGTCCTTTTATTTGCAACAGTAGAGGTGCAGGTCAACAAGAAGAAAAAAAATTGCAGGAATTTAAGTTCAGTCAAAGTTTCCAATGGTATTATGATCCTTTAGGAGTTATAAGAAAGTTAAGAGCCAAACTTAAATTAAATCCTTATGTACATGAATCTAAGCCAGACATTGATAAATACTCCAATCAATGTTAATGGTTGGAGAACAGTTTGAAAGAGGCAGAGAAGCAAGGTGATACTAGTTCCATCATGCAAACTCTAGCCCCACAGGATAGATACACCAAAAGAGCCGAAGAATAAGGCTCATATAATGCTAAAACTACCACTAAAACAAAACTAAAAATGATGTATAGGAAGAAGACCAAATTATCCTATAAATGAAGAAGTGGAAACTATTGAAGTGATTGATACAGATACAATAGTAAAAGACAATGCTCCTCCAACAATTTCAGAGGAAACTCACCAGCCTTCAACATCTAACACTCTGATTATTTAGAAACAACATAGTGTTGAAGTGTCTTCATCTAGTAAACCAGCAGATAAAGAGCAAGATATCATGTAGAAGTACAAGGAAATCAAGCTCAGGAATGAGGCATTAAAAGAAGATACTTATGCCAAATATTAGAAGCAGACAACTAGTGACCTAAGTAGGCTACTTTATGCATTTAATTACAAGACCAGGAAGATGAAAATGACTTTCTTACAGCACACAATAAAGAATCCTAGGTCATTAGCAGATTATAAGAAGACATCATATGAAGTTCAAGCCAAAGATCTTCATCCTATAGACCAGATAGAATTTCATAAGAAAGCTAGTGAAATGTTGTATTCAACCATGACCAATAAATCAATGAGTGTAGAAAAGCTGAAAAATACTCTAGAAAACATCAAGGGTCAGCTAAAGCTGCAAAATGATTCATCACAAGCCAAATATAATAGAATCAAATCACTAGAAGATTTAGTTATTAAAGTAGGATATGATCCTAAAAATGTCAAAGTTGCAAAAGAAGTCATAAATAAAAAGAATGCAGACATTATTGCATTAAAGAAATAGCTCAAATTTCCTCCTAGTGAACATCCACATGAAAAATAAGTGTTATAAAATGAAGGAAAAAAACATGAGATGATGAACCTCATTCTTTAGTTAACTACCCAATTGAAAGACATGGAAAATGAGATGGAAAAGTTAGTGCAGGAGAAAAAAGCCAGCATGGAAGCAATACTTGTCACTATTATTCCTACAGTCACTAAAATAGTTCCTTCTACTCTAGCAGAGGCATCGAATCCATCAGTTCCAGTAGCTATAACACTTCCCATTTCATCATCAACTACATCAGCTACAGATTCATCTACACCAATAGCACAACCAAGAGATGAAGTAGGAAAACTAGTTAAAGAAATGTAGGAAATGTCCATCCAAATTGATGAAATAAATAGACTTAAAGAATAGTTGAAAAGTCTAGAGGATGAGAAGAAACTTGCTCAAATTATGCACAAAAATGAAGTACAGAAGGAAAATAGAATGAATGAGAAAGTCCAGAGGCTAGAAAAGGAATTGACACTGAAAAAACCACTTTCACAAGCCAAAAAATAGTTATGGGCCAAAATCATTGACTATGTCAATGATATTTGGCCATCCATTCAAGTAATTTATGAGTAGAAAGATCTAATCAAAGCAAGAACTGAAACCATTCAGAAAATCAAGGAAGAACTTGGTAATAAGCTAGAAGAGGCTAATGAAATCATTAAGTTTCTTAATTCAAAGAATAAGTAGGAATTAGAAGAAATTGGTATAGATGATAGGACAAAAACAATTCTTTAAGTTAGAAAGGTAATTTCTAAAAAGAACTTGATGGTATAGCTAGAAGACAAATGTCAAAACGTGGAGCTTTCCATAACCAGATTCATGGTAAAGTTTGATATTTTGAGGCAGAAAGGCATACCAAATCCATTGGTTATTAATGACAGGTTAATGAAACATGAGGATTACAATAATAAAATCAAAGAAGTGGCAAAGGAACAAGCCAACATTCCTTCCTCAAAATGAATTCCTACAGGAAAAGTCCTTTTTCAGACTTTTGAAAATCTCTTTTACCTCCAGCATGAGGTAAAACATCTATTCATTAACAAGCCAACTTTTGCAAAGTATACAGAGGCTGATGAGATATTCAAAAGGATAGTAAAAATCATATTACCAGAAGTAGAGGATTGGGATAAGTTGACTGATTTACTATGAAAGTGGAAAGGTAAACAAAGCAGGAAGTTTAAAGTTAAAAACAACAGTCAAAAGGGTAGTGTAAAACACAACAATCAAATAGTATCATAGCAGTTAAAGAGTATCAGATGAAAGTCATATCGTTAAAGTCAAAACAAAGATGACAAAGAAGAATTAAAGGCATCCAATGTAAAGGACACTGAACAACCTAAAATACGGCCTTCGTTGAGCAATAGTCAAAGAGAAAGTAGCAAAAATATCAACAAGAAAACAACAAATCAATAAAAGAAGGTACAACTTGCATTAGTTAGATAGTTGTCTCTATCTTCTTGCATGAAGATATTTATTTTTCCTTGAATAATTACTAAGTCAGTTTAGGATATTTTGTATTATTTTTTTGTACAAATACTTCACAATTCAAAGTATTGAGGGTGGAATTGTGGATTGCTAAACATTTCTATAGTTGCATTGATCTGAAACCTGAGGGTTGATTGTACCATTTCAAGTCAGCAGACTAGATTGAGAAATAAAGCATCATATTACAGGATTCATGTGTTGAGCCACATCAGCGAATTAATTTCACTTGTTTTATTGTTATTTTCTAAAGTTTTTCATATACTTGCATGTTTTCTAAAGCTAAATATTATAATAGGAATATTATTGCAGAAATTGTTTAAGTGCACTCTGTTCTTAACTGTTATATATTTTGATGTTTTCTACTGATGTCCATATTAGAGAATTCTTAATTTCTCCCTAGTTTCGATTGAACTCTGTCATTTCCCACATTATCTGGATCTGAGAATCCTTAATTTCACTCTCATCCTAATTGAAATCATTTCATCATCCAACCTAAAGATCTGAATTTACTCAGTTACCTTGCCCTGTGAACATTTCCTTCAGAAATTGATCCTGATCTATTGCTTGATACATTTACACCATAGCCCAATGGAAAACAGACCTGCATCTATGCATCTAAATTATTTATTCCACCACCAAACCAAATCAAAATCAAAACCAATCAATCTCACATAACTAGCTAAAATCAAGTAAAATCAATAAATTTAAATCATAAAGTGTGAGCCCTCTCTAAGAATTAGGAAGGCTAGATCCTAACCGTAAAAGTAGGTTTGTGGTTACCTCTAATATTTATTTAAACAATTTAGCATACCAAACCTAGGAATTATTGGAGTGATAACATTTTGGCAACCATACTGGGGATATCAGTCATCGGTTTAAAATAATCCTTAATGCAAACACTCTTTAGAATATTTTAACCTTAAGGTTGTTTTAGGGTTTTTAGAGAAAATTTTCATTAAAAAATAAAAGTCTAGCTTCCAAAAGAATATATTACACCAGGGCTCATCCTGATCCACATCCTGCTATAACTATATATGACCCAGAATTTTTTTTAAGAAAGAATAAGAAACTAAAAATTTTAGAAAATACAAGTTGATTAATCAAAGCTAATTCACTTCCCAAGAAACTGTCAAGTTTATACGATATAGAATTTGATTTATCTTTTAAACAATATTTTTTTATAGCTAAATCAGAAAGCTCAATATATGACAGTGTAATAGATCACGATCTCATTTCATTTATTAAAACTAAGAAGGAGACTGTTTCACATGATTCAGAACAAAAAGTTCTAGAACCATATGATAAACATGATGCTTTGACTGCAACTTTGATTAAGGAAATTGATACAACCTTACTTCAACATTCTGTTGAATTAACTACTTTATCTCCTTATACCCCTAAGCCTTCTACTGGTCATTCAAAATATATAAATTCATCCTTATTTAGTACCACTTCATCTATTACTTCCACTGCACTCCATTCCACTAAATCATTCATTCCCAAGCTTCCTCTTCAACCTAGATTTTTATTTCCATATTCAAACACTTCAAGTTCACCTTCTAGCACTACTGCTACATTTTCCAATACTTCTACATCATTTCCAAGTACATCATCTAGTATCCCAAGCACATCTACAAGTACTTCAACCTCATCACCAAGCACCACAAATTTACCTCCTAGCCAAGCTATAATATTAGCCATGGAAGCCAGATATGCACCTTTGGTCCTACCAGCTCAATTACATGCCATGCCCCAAGATTATCAAATAAAAATCTTTCAATTCGATGGAACTGGCAAATACACTGCACAAAAACATGTTAACAAAATCACTGATTGTTTTGAATTGCATGAAATAGATGAAGCTGATGTTCAAATGAGATTGTTTTCCCAAAATTTAGTTGGAGATGTAAAAAATTGGTTTAAAGCTTTACCTGCCAATCATATTGTTGATCTACAAGCTTTTCATAGATTATTTATAAATAGATGGGAGAAAAAGAAGAATCCTTTACAAATTTTATCTAAATATGAAAACATTAGAAGAGCTCCTAATGAGTTAGTTCAATACTATTGTACTAGGTTCAACAACATCTATAATTCTATTCCATAAAACAATAAACCCCCACCAGATCTAGCTTTAATCAAATTTCCCAATGGTTTTGACACTGATATGTCATACTAATTGAGGGAAAGAAACCTAGAAACATCAGAAAAAATGCAAAGCAATGTAGTTAGTGTAGAAGAAAACTTGTTAGCCAAAATGGATAGAATGAGAAATGAAAGAAGAGTCACTATAAAAGAGGAATCATCCACTTCAGACAGTAAAATAGATAGTTTAGAAAAAAAAATGGAAATAATGATGGATAGGTTAAAAATTATGGAAAGAAAACCACAGTGGGATAATCAACAACAAGGTCCCCAAATAAGAAATCCAAATTTTAGAAAGAATCCCAACACTGGTAAATCTGGAGAATCAACACCTGATCAACAAATAAGACCACCTTTCCAAGAGAACTATGTTGAAAGTTCTCACCAAAATGAAGAAGATGAAGATACCTAGATTAATTTAATGGGAATTAATGATGATAATACTAATTTTCTTACAAAAGAAGAACATGAATTATTCATGCTACAACAATTACAATTAGAATCTAGTGAATCATTTGATTATAAGAAAGGTTATGATACTTCAATAAATGAAGTTCACAAGAAATATAACCTTAGGAGTAAGAAAAATGTAGAAGCTCCTACTAAGAAAACTGCCCAAACACAAACCAAGAAAACAGTAGAAGCTCTTGCAACAAAAGTACTGCAAATTCTCCCTAGAGTAACTCAACAATACTCTAGTTCAAACTAGAAAAATTACAGTCCTAATCAGAAAATTTCTAGTCCAAAAATTGCACACAGTCCTAAAATTGCAGATATTATTGAAATTGTTGTTAAAATATGAGTTGATCCTCAAAAATCAGCTACTTCTAAAAAAACAGGTTCTGTTAAAACAACATTTGTTGTTGATAAAAAATCAGTTGATCCTAAAATAGCTTCGACTAAAACAAATGCTGAAACTTCAAATATATGCCAAAAATACCACTGCTACTCAAACCATCCATAATAAAAAGGCTAAAAACAAAAAAAAAATGGAAACACAAACTGAAAAACCAACTGTAGATAAACAAGAGAAAAACACTCAAACTGTAGTTAGTAATGAAGAAATCACTTAATTAGGAAAAACAAAAGTACCATTCAATATCCAAGCTGAAATATCTAAATTGAGGATACCAATTCCTTTAACAGAGTTGGTAAAACATGATTTATATAAATATCAAATCAATGAAACATTGAACATAAATGAAGGAGAAGATTCTGTCAATTTGAATGATGACCAACCTGAATTAATATTTGGTCCTGATGTAAATGGTAAAAATCAAGAGGGTGGTGTTCCTCCTTTCTACATTAGCTTGAATATTCATGATAATGTTTTACACAATGATATGTTAGATTTTGTAGCATCCCACAATTTAATGCCAAAAGCCACTATGGAAACCTTAAATCTTGACATCACTAGACCATATAAAGATCTTTTCTCTTTTGATTCCAGCAAAGTTAAATGCCTTGGCTTGATAAAAGTTTTGTGTGTCACTTTATTCCAATGCCCAGCTAAGAGTATTGTCATGGATATTGTAGTTGCCGATATCCCTCCTAAATATGGAATGCTATTATCTCGATCATGGAGAGAAAAACTGCAGGGATCTCTACAACTAGACATGTCTTATGCCACTATTTCAGTATTTTGTCAGCCCAAAAATATTTACAGAGAAACCTTAATGAATTACATAGTTAGTAGTACAGAAAAACCACAAAACTATCCTATTTATTTTGTACACTCTGATATGGATTCTTTGATTTTGTGTAATTCAAACACTGGCATAAATAAAAACACAGAATTAAAATAGAAACATAAAGAAGTTGACAGTGATAATATATTTCATGAATAAATGTGTCATTTAGACTTTGATGGCTCAGTGAATAGATTAGGAGTAGTAGCAAGATGTTGGATCTATAACATGGAAAACAATCATTCAGAGGGTCATGCGTTTAGATTAAACTTTAATTTTACAAATAACATGGCCAAACATGAAGCTTTAATCTTAGGACTGCAGATTATTAGAAAATTAGGAGGAAAGAGAGTTTCTACCTTGGGATACTCTAAATTAATCATAAAATAGATCAAAGGATAATATCTAGTGAATAATGTTAGACTAAGCCAATACAGAGAAATTGTTCTAGATTCGATTAAAGATGTGCTTGAATCTAAATTTTCTGTGATTCCTAGGAAATAGAACATACAGGAACACAATTTAGCTACTTTTGCTAGCACTCGCAGACTGCCTTTCTAACCAAATCACCAATACATAGTAAAGGTAAGACACAGGCCTATTATACCAAACAACATAAAATATTGGCATATTTTTCACAAGATGCTCAAATATACAATTTTATGAATGTTGAGGGAGAATTCCAAAACTATAACATAGATACTAATTGTACAGTAGATGAAACTATAAATAGTGAGATAGATGTAAATAATTTAGATTTAATTGAACCCACAAAATTTACTCAAATAGAAATAGATAAGTTAGAAAATATAGAAATAGAAGAAATAGAAAATGATGATTATGAGATTTTAAACCTTAAAAATAAATTTTCACCTAAGGGTTTAGCCCCTTTAGAAGATATTTTTTATTCAAATGATATAGCAAGAAAGCCAAAAATGGAACCATTAAGACCAGACATAGAAGAACATAACATAGGAACAGAACAAAAGCCTAAGCCCATCAAATTATCCAAAGCATTAACTTCAGTAGAAAAGCTTAAATATATAACTCTGTTTAAATAATTTCAAGATGTCTTTACTTGGAGTTATGAAGACCTTAAGTCTTATGACACCAACATCATTCAACGTAAAATACTCATTAAAGAAGATCAGAAACCATTTAGACATAAGCTTAGGAGAATAAATCCAGTTCTTATGCCTTTGATTGAAAAAGAGGTAAAAAGGATTTATGAAGCATAGATCATTGCACCAATCAGATATTCTTATTGGGTATCAAACTTAGTTCCCACTAGGAAGAAAACAGGGGAAATCATACTTTGTGTTGATTTCCAGAACTTAAGCAAAGTGTCCCTAAAAGATAACTATCCTCTTCCCAAAATGGACCATATTTTACAAAGGGTGGTATGATCATCTAGGATTTCATTGCTTGATGGATTCAATGGATACAATCAAGTATTAGTTCAACTAGAAGACCAACCAAAAACAAAATTTACCACTCCTTGGGGTAATTTCATGTATGTGAAAATGCCTTTTGGGTTGATGAATGTAGGAGCTACCTTCCAGAGAGGTCTGGACATAGATTTTGCTAAAGAAATTCATGATTTTCTTGTAATATATCTAGATGATATAACAATCTTTTGAAAAACAGATAATGAGCATCTAGATCATTTAAGACAACTATTTACTAAATGCAGAAAATTTGGTATTTCTTTTAATTCCAAAAAGAAACTCTTTGGACTTGAAGAAGATAAACTTTTAGGACACATAATATAAAAAAAGGGAATTAGGATAGATCCAGCTAGAATAGAGGCAATTTTGAACATAATTCATCCTAGAAATATCAAGGAATTACAAGCTTTCATAGGTAAAATTAATTTTCTCAGAAGATTCATTTCAAATTTAGCAGAGTTAATTAGAGAATTGAATAACATGTTAAAGAAAGATTCAACACTTAAATGGATAGTAGAGGCCAAACAATCATTCGAATCAATCAAACAAGCCCTTACAAAAACACCAATCCTAATAAGTCCTGATTTCAAAAAATATTTTGTTATTCTTTCTTTTTCTTTAGAACATACTATTGCAACAGTCTTGCTGCAAAATAATGATCAGGGTTATGAACAACCCATTGCATTTTTCAGCAAATCATTAAGAGATGCCACATTAAATTACAACATAATGGAAAAACAATCACTAGCTTTAGTAAAGGCAATTAAATACTTTAGAGTGTACATTTTGTACTCTCACATCATTTCTTACGTCCCAAATTCAGTGGTTAAGGACATTATGACTCAGAACGGGCCTGATGGTAAAAAAGGCGAATGGATTGCCACTATTTTGGAATATGACATAGACATAAAGCCTAATAAACTTATTAAAGGCCAAATTTTAGCCAAACTCATGGCTGAATAAAACTGTAAGGACTTATATATAAATTTTATTGCTCAATTGGATGATCAGGAAGAGATGGCGACTCCACATATCAGTGAACCTTTCTTAGATTCACCTTGGTATGCAAATATCTATTTGTTTTACTAAACTTACAAGCTTTTTCTAGCTTGTCTATAACTAAAGGTAGATTCCTAAAGTTAAAAGAAATGAAATATTGTATCATAGATAATGCTTGGAAAGATCATGATGGCATTCTTTTCAATTGTTTACTAAAATACGATACTGATAAAATTATGCATGAGTTTCATGCAGGTGGTTGTGGAGGACATCTTTACTGGAAATCTACAGCTGATAAAAACTTGAGGGAAAGTTTTTACTGGCCCACACTTTTTGTAGATGCTAGAAAGTATGTGACCTCCTGTCACAAATATCAGATCTTTGAAGGGAAGGAAAAAATACTACCTTTACCCCTCAAACCCATCTCCACAGAAATTCCATTTCAGCAATGGGGTCTGGACTTCATTGGTGAAATTCATCCACCCTCCTTAGCCCAGCATAAATGGATTTTGACAACCATTGATTATTTCACCAAGTGGATAGAAGCTATTCCTTCTAGACAAGCCATTGATTTTGTCATCATTTCATTCCTTGAAAACAATATCCTTTCCAGATTTGGATGTCCCCAAAAGCTTAATACTGATAATGTAGCTACCTTAAAATCTAAAAATATGATTAACTTCTGTAATAAATATCACATCACCCTTAGCCATTCCACTACCTATTACCCTCAAGGTAATGGACTTGCAGAATCCTCCAACAAAAGCCTAGTAAATATCATTAAGGAATTGTTAGAAGAAAACAAAAAGACCTGGAATAAAAAGTTGGTTAATGCCTTATGGGTAGACAGATTAACTACAAAGAATTCCATTGGTACATCTCCTTATCAGCTAGTATATGGGATGGATGTTGTTTTTCCATCCTCTTTAGGTGCACCAGTGATGAAGATGATCCAAGAACTACAGGTAGAACCAAATGATATCCAGGGAAGGATAAATCAGACTATACACTTACATAAAACCGGGGAAGAAGTCTATGACAAATTGCAAGTGATCCAAGATAAAATCAAGAAGGTATTTGACAAGAAAAAAAAGGAATATGATTTTTACATAGGTGATTAGGTACTTAAATGGGATTCTAGAAGAGAGGAAAAAGGTAAACATGGTAAATTTGAATTCCTATGGAAAGGTCCTTATATCATTTATGGTTATAGAGGTAACAATGCATTATTTTTGAAGGAAATAGATGGATCAGATCTGCCGGGAGGACCTGTCAATGGTAGAATGCTAAAGCATTACTTTTCTCCAGACTAACCATTAGTTCACTTTGTTTACTTTACTCATTGTACATAACATTGCAGAGTGTAGATTGGATTGGATATTTTTTTTACAAAGTTGAAGCCCAAAGATAAGGCCCTAAGCTTTGAAAGAAAAAATATCATAAGCATGAATAATTTAGAGCTCTGAAAACAGGTCAAGGCAAGCAAAGTCAAAGTTCAAAGGCTATTGATCTTAAAGTTCTTGACATTTCACCAAGAAATGCCATCCGCATGTGGAGCCACTATTAGGGTCCTATAATAATAGGATTCATAATTTTGAAATGACTATTATTAGTCTTGTAATATTGTACATACTTTTCTTTCCACAAATTTTTTTCCCATATTAAAAAATGTAAAGAGGGTAAAATTCCTAAAAGAAAAATCAAAGGAATAAAAGAAAAAGATTAAAAAAGAAAATAAAATATGAACCCCACCAAAAAGAGATAAAATAGATCATGAAAGTGATGCACATTCAAATGCCACTACTTTTTACTTTACTTTACAAAATAAGATTGTGTGCAACTTGTCAAAAATGCCATAATCCATGATAGTCAAACAACTTAATCTTGATTATTCATGCTTTAAATTTCATCCTGATAGTTAGAGAATAAAGATCTAGCCAAACTGTTTAATCTTGGCAGATCAGTAGTTAGGTAGAGAATAATAAGGAGCTGAACAGTTTAATATGAGCCCTTGGAAGTCATAAGGGTAGAATTACATAGTTTTCTCATCAAAGAAAAATAAAAAGGATCTGCAAGCTTAAATGCACCCGAATAAATGAAGAAAATATGTTAGGGTAGATGATGAGTAGGTAGAAGTGGTTTTAAAAAAGCATGGAAAGCATCAGGTTGATAATTTCATATTACTAACTTCCTTCTAAATTCATTTCCCTTGTAAAAATACCCCTTCCCCTTCATATTAACCTTTTCCCATTACTACATTCATTTTTCCTTACAAAAACCCCTGTTCCTTAGTTAAAAAGAATATTTACCTTTGGAAAGGTAAAAATCCCTCTATTAACTTCCCTTTTCATTCAAAATGCCACAAAAAACCCCTTTATCCTAAGTATTTGTTTAAAATAATGTCGGGCCCCAATATGAAAAATCCCACCTCGATGTTATTCATTCTTAGTGTATTTTATACATCCTGCATCATATTTATTTTAGATCCCCCCATTTACATTAATCCCTTTTTTAACTTTAATTTATTAAATCACGTATATACATTTATCCCATTTTACGTTAATTCCAATTTATTTGTATTTACCAACCCTTTATGATTAATTTAATATATAGTTTTATAAACCCCATATATATATATATATATATATATATTTCTGGGCCCAATTATTAGAATCCCACCTATTATTATGTCTCGAACCTGTATAATATAAACCCTTTATACATATCCCATGGCATAAACATTAAACCTAGCCCCATGCCTATCAAAATCCCTAATAAATTCCTTCCATTCGCCCATTCGTCCGATCGCAATTCCTTAGATCCGACGACTAATAGCTCCTATCGCACACCCGAATGCCCGATCATTAACATTGCCGAGACCTTGCGAAATGAGTTTTTTTTGAAACCTTGATACCTACTACATGGAAATAGTTGATTCCATCACATCCCTCCAAAGAATACTATTTACGAACTTTAGACCATGCGAAAACTGCTGGGTTGTTTTCAGTCCGTTAGGAAAGCCAGTGATCCCATTTGAAATTAACCCCACGCATTAAATTTTAATCAATGCTAGTTAAAAATGCATAAGACCGGCCTTTGCAAGCCTTTTTCAATATTTTTGTTATAGTTTGCACAAATAGAGCATTAACAACCTATTTTAGAGCTAAAATAACGCTTCCGACTTTGTTTTAAGCCAAATTTCAACAGAATTTAGCCCTTTTGCTACTAAAGCCACTTCAAAACCTGTTTGAAGCAATATAAAGATCAGTTTAAAGCCTATTTCACTGCCATAAATCCTTAGAACCGCTTATGCAAACATAAAAGATTCATTTTGCAGTTATTCCTAAAATACCAAGACCTTTTCATAAGCTAAAGAAAGTAATAGGTTATTTGAACCAGTTACGAAATTTGCAGATCACAGAAAAGCTATTTTTATCTCCAAACATTTTCTCCATGCCCAATTCATCTGTTCACGAGTATTACTAAGGTCCTAAGTTTATTTCTTGATCACATAGACTAATTATTTGATCAATTGAAGCATTGTAGACCAAAGGAAAAACCACTATTTATTCCCAAACCCTTCTGCAGTCTATAACCTTTTAGAGGTGCTCCTAAAGGCCTGAGACTTTTTTCTAAGACAAAAGAGTAAATAAATTGATTAAAATAAACAAATAATGGCTTCCCAAGGTATTGTAACAGTCAATCCCCTACAACCTCCAATTGTTGATGTGGAACACACTCCCTTAGCAGAAAGAGACTCTAAAATTAGTGACCCTGTCACAGAGTTTTACCTCCTTGAGATCCACTGCTGTAGCCATGATAAATTAATTGACCAAGCTCATGATTCTTTCCTTTGGGAGTCTAATTTTCCCAAGTATATTTTTCCACAAAACTTCCAGTATCTAGAGGTTATTAGACTTTGCCAAAATTGTTATTTCCCTGACCAAAGAGCCTTTGTAACCCTTGGAAAAGAAATTTTATTCACAATCACATCTAAATCAATAAAAAATATGCTGCAAATTAAATCTAGGCCTGATGAAACCCCACTGTCCTTTGAGATCCTCACTGAGTTATATATGAAGCTAGACTTCCCCAAGAGGTTCGAGATATTCCAAACAATCAGTCCCTCATCAATAGCAACTCCCACATCTAACCCTCCTTATCCAACAATGATATTATCTGAGAGAACCAGGCATATCATCTCAATGCTTTCATGTATTGTGGGTTATTTCACAAATGAGCATGTTGATGCTTTAGTCTTATGTTTCCTTTCTATTTTCTCCCCTGCTCAGCCTCCTGCTTCTATATTCAATTTTTCCCAGTACCTTTCTGATACAATGCATGAATAGCCAGTTAAATTACCAAAGGAGGGAGTATTCAAGTATTCATTTGTTCTATTTCACATGTTTTTATACTTTCAATCTAAAAGATTTGAAATCAGCCTTCAAAAACTAGATGTTGAAGGTAATGCTCAGTTGGTAATATTTTGGACTCCATTAATTAGGATTGGACTCCATTAATTAGGAAATATTCCACACAGTCCACATACAAAGACTTCATTGACTCATTCATCCATCCAATTGTCAACATGCTAAACAACAGCAGTCAACCAAGAATTAGTGATGATATAAAAAATATCCTGCAGTTATCAAAACACAGTAGGACAGGAGATTGGTACCTTTATCAAAACCACATAGAAATTAGGGTATATGGATCTAATATCTTTCCATATAAGCTACCCAAATACCTCCCAATGAGGTTATTTTCACTTGAATATATTAGGAAGATCCTTAACTTTGATGAAATAAATTTCTTGTCAGCTAAAAATAAGACACAGTTTAAGATAAAGAATCATATTGGTCCTTCTATCTACAATAGTAGAGATGCAGGTCAACAAGCAGAAAAAAAATTGCAGGAATTTAAGTTCAGTCAAAGTTTCCAATGGTATTATGACCCTTTAGGAGTTATAAGCAAGTTAAGATTAAAATTTAAATTAACTCCTTATGTACATGAATCCAAGCCATACATTGAGAAATACTCCAATCAATTTGAATGGTTGCAGAAAACTTTGAAATAGGCAGAGAAGCAAGGTGATACTAGTTCCATCTTGCAAAATCTAGCCCCACAAGATAGAAACTCCAAAAGAGCCAGAGAAGAAGGGTCCTATATTGCTGAAACTAACATTGAAACAAAATTCAAAATGATATACATGAAGAAGACCAAATTAAATCCTGTAAATGAAGAAGTGGAAACTATTGAAGTGATTTATATAGATACAGTAGTAAAAGACAATGCTCCTCCAGCAGTTTCAGAGGAAACTCACCAGCCTTCAACATCTAACACTCAGATTATTCAGAAACAACATAGTGTTGAAGTGTCTTCATCCAATAAACCAGCAAATAAAGAGCATGATATCGTGTAGAATTACAAGGAAATCAAGCTCAGGAATGAGGCATTAAAAGGAGATACTTATGCCCAATATTGGAAGCAAACACCTAGTGACCAAAGCAGGTTGTTTTCTGCATTTGATTACAAGACCAGGAAGATGCAGATGAATTTCTTACAACCCACAGTAAAGCATCCTAAGTCATCAGCAGATTATAGGAAGACATAATTTGAAGTTCAAGCCAAAGATCTTCATCCTATAGACCAGATAGAATTTCATAAGCAAGCTGGTGAAATTTTGTATTCAACCATGACCAATAAAGGCATAAGTGTACAAAAGTTGCAAAATACTCTAGAAAAAATTAGAGGTCAGCTAAATCTATAAAAGGCTTCATCAAAAGCCAAAGATAACAAAATAAAATCACTAGAATAATTGGTTATTGAAGTAGGATATGATCCTAAAAATGTCAAAGTTGGAGAAGAACTCATAAAGAAAAAGAATGCAGACATTACTGCATTAAAGAAACAGCTCAAATTTCCTCCTACTTAACATCCACATGAAAAAGAAGTGTATGAAGGAAAAAAATATGAGATGATGAACCTCGCTCTTCAGTTAAATGCCTGATTGAAATACATGAAAAATGAGATGGACAAGTTAGTGCGGGAGAAAAAAGCCAGCATGGAAGCAATCCCTATCACTACTATTCCTACAATCACTACAACAGTTCCTTCTACTCTAGCAAAGGCATGGCTCCATTAGTTCCAGTATTTATAGCACTTCCCATTTCATCATCAACTACATCAGCTACAGAGTCATCTACATCAGTAGCACAGCCAAATGATGAAGCGGTAAAACTAGTTAAAGCAATGCGGGAAATGTCCATCCAGGCTAATGAAATAAATATACTTAAAGAACAATTAAAAATTCTGGAGGATGAGAATAAAATTTCTCAAATCATGCACAAAAATGAAGTACAGAAGAAAAACAGATTGAATGAGAAATTCCAGAGGCTAGAAAAGGAATTGACACTAGCAGAACCACTTTCACAAGCCAAACAAGAGTTGTGGGCCAATATCATTGACTTTTTCAATGATATTTGGCCATGCATTCAAGTAAATTATGAGCAGAAATATCTAATCAAAGTAGCAACTGAAGCCATTCAGAAAATCAAGTAAGAACTTGGTAAGAAGCCAAAGGAGGCTAATGAAATCATTAAGTTTCCTAATTCAAAGAATAAGCAGGAATTGGAAGAAATTGGTATAGATGATAGGACAGAAACAATTCTTGAAGTTAGAAAGGTAATTTCTAAAAAGAACTTGATGGTACAACTGGAAGACAAATGTCAGAACATGGAGCTTTCCATAGCCAGATTCATGGTAAATTTTTATATTTTGAGGCAGAAAGGCCTGCCAAATCCATTGGTTATTAATGATGGGTTAATGAAACATGAGGATTACAATAAGAAAATCAGAGAAGTGGAAAAGGAACAAGCTAAAATTCCTTCCTCAAAAGTAATTCCTACAGGAAAAGTCCTTTATCGGACTTTTGAAAACCTCTTTTACCTCCAGCATGAGGTAAAACATATATTCATTAACAAGACAACTTTTGCAAAATATACAGAGGTTGATGAGATATTCAGAAGGATGGTAAAAATCAAATTACTAGAATCAGAGGATTGGGAGAAGTTGAATAATTTACTATGAAAGTGAAAAGGTAAACAAAGCAGGCAATTTAAAGTTAAAACCAATAGTCAAAAGGTTAATGTAAAACACAACAGTTAAAGAGTATCACAGCAGTTAAAGAGTATCAGATGAAAGTTAGATGGTTAAAGTAAAAAAAAAATATGAAAAAGTAGAATTAAACGTAGCTAGTGTAAAGGACACTCTACAGCCTAAAATACAACCTCCGTTGAACAACAGTCAGAGAGAAAGCAACAAAAATATCAACAAGCAGACAACAAATCAATAAAAGCAGGGACAGCTTGCATTATTTAGATAGTTATCTCTATCTTCTTGCATGAATATATTTATATTTCTTTGAATAATTCCTAAGTTAGTTTAGGATATTTTGTATTAGTTTTTTTTATAAAAATACTTCACAATTCGAAGTGTTGAGGGTGGAATTGTGGATTGCTAAACATTTCTATAGTTGCACTGATCTAAAACCTGAGGGTTCATTGTACCATTTCAAGTCAACAGACTAGATTGATAAATAAAGCAACATATTATAGGATTCATGTGTTGAGCCACATCAGTGAAGTAATATCACTTGTTCTATTGTTATTTTCTGAAGTTTTTCACATACTTTCATGTTTTCTAAAGCTAAATATTATAACAGGAATGGTATTGCAGAAATTGTTTAAGTGAACTCTGTTCTTAACTGTTATATATTTTGATGTTTTCTACTAATATCCAGATTATGGAATTCTTAATTTCTCCCTAGTTTCAATTGACCTCTGTCATTTCCCTCATTATCTGGATATGAGAATCCTTAATTGCTCTCTCATCCCTATTGAAATCATTTCATCATCCAACCCAAAGATCTGAATTTACTCAGCTACCTTGCCCTGTGAACATTTCCTTCAGAACTGGATCCTGATCTATTGCTTGATACATCGAATCCATAACGCAATGGAAAACATACTTGCGTCTATCCATCTGAATTACTGATTCCACCACCAAACCAAATCAAAATCAAAACCAATCAATCTCACATAACTAGCCTGAAATCAACTAAAAACAACAAAGTTAAATCATAAAGAGAGAACCCTCTTTGACCATTAGGAAGGCTATATCCTAAGCTTAAACGTAGGTTTTTGGTTACCTTTAATATTTCTTTAAACAAAAAAGCATAAAAGCCCTAGGAATTATTGGAGTGATAACACAAGGAATGGATGCAATCAATGATAAGAGATATTAATGAATTTGCAAGTGACCAAACCAATTCGACTAATCAGATTAATTATTCGTGAGAATAGAAATGGTATAATTCCATAGAGTAGCTTCCACAAAAATATTGTATCGAAGAGAGAAACATCTACTACAATGTATGTTATTGTATGGAAGAGAGCAACATCTAGTAGACTATATGTTAAATTTTCGTTATATAACCGTTACATATCATATGCTTTGCAATAATATTTGAATGTTATTTTATGGAATAGACCCACATCTAGTAGAATGTATGTTAATTTTTCTTGGTATAACCATTACATTGCATATACTTTGCAATAATATTTGAAGGAGAAGGTTCTATAATCTCTTATTTATAGCTTATTTCTTTCTGAAACTTTCAATTACTTTAAAATACTACATTTAATTTTTGTTATTTTTAAATATTTTTTAATCATATATATAAAAAATTCCATATAATTTTATTGCAGATATTATGTCTATAAATTATACATTTAAAAATTCCCTTTGTTTGATGATATTAGATGCTCAAGATTGAACTAACATATTAGTGAATAATAAAATTATATTTCTATAAAGATCAATAATACCTAGGTTGGCCTTTCCAAAAACTCTACATTGGGAGTTTGTTGATAACATGGTTATGTTGGCCTTTCCCAATCATACTTGCGAGATATTGTGGCACTTGATTATGTTGCTTGTTGATATTAGGTATGCAAGAAAGAACTAACATATTGGTGATTAATAAAATTATATTTCTAGAAAGATCAATAATGGTTAGGTCGATCTTTCCCAAACTATACCTTGGGAGTTTGTGGATAACATGCTTATGTTGGCCTTTCCCAATCATACTTGCAAGATTTTGTGGCACTTGATTATGTTGCTTGGCCTGAACTAACATATTAGTGAATAATAGAACTTCATTACTAGAAATATCAATAATTCTTAGGTTGGCCTTTCCTAAACTCTACCTTGGGAGTTTGTGGATAACATGCTTATGTTGCCCTTTCCCAATCATACTTGCAAGATCTTGTGACACTTGATTCTATTGCTTGGTGATATTAGAGGAACAAGATAGAACAAACATATTGGTGAATAATAAAATTGTGTTTCTAGAAAGACCAATAATTCTTAGGTTGGCCTTTCCCAATCTCTACCTTGGGAGTTTTTGGATAGCATGCTTATGTTGGCCTTTCCCAATCATACTTGTAGGAGCTTCTAGCACTTGGTTATGTTGCTTGGTTCTATTAGATGCACAAGATATAATTGACATATTTTTGAATAATAATTGCATTTATATAAAGATCAATAATGCTTAGGTTGGTCTTTCCAAACTCTACCTTAGAAAATTTTTGGATAGCATACTTATGTTTTCCTTTCCCAATCATACCTGCAAGAGCTTTTGGCACTTGATTCCATTGATCAGTGATATTATATGTGCAAGATAGAACTGACATATTGGCGAATAATAAAATTGCATTTCTAGAAATATCTATAATGCTTAGGTTTTCCTTTCCCCAATTCTATCTTGGGAGTTTGTGGATAGCATGCATATGTTGGCATTTACCAATCATACTTGCAAGAGCTTGTAGCACTTCATTATGTTGGTTGGTGTACTAACATATTGGTGAATAATAAAATTGTATTTCTAGAAAGACCAATAATGCTTAGGCTATCCTTTCCCAAATTCTACCTTGGGAGTTTGTGGATAACATGCTTATGTTGGTATTTCTCAATCATACTCGCAAGATCTTGTGGCACTTGAGTATGTTTCTTGGTGATATTAGATGTTAAAGATATAACTAACATATTAGTAAATAATAAAATTGTATTTATAGAATGACCAATAATTCTTAGGTTGGAATTTCCAAAATTTTACCTTGGGAGTTGGTGGATAGTATGCTTATGTTGGTCTTTCCTAATCATACTTGTGTTATGAAGCCAACTCCAAAAATAGAAGAAAAGAGAGATAAAAACCTTAGAAATCAACCACTTTGAGGGGGAAACCTCCAATACATTACATAAATGAACAATTCTTGGATTATACAAATGACACAACCTCCTTCTATATATAGGGGTTCATGGGATCACAATATAATCCTAGCTGACCTAACAATAATAATGTAAGGAAACAATAATAACAATAAGGGGGCTACACTAATAGAAATAAGGGACTACACTAGTAATATGGGGACCTAACATGCCCCTCTCCTTCAAAAAAGTGTTTTCCTCAACACTTGAGTAGCTCTGGATGCTTCTGTATAAAATTCTCATCCTCCCATGTAGAATATTCAGTGGGTAAGTTCTTCCACTTGATGAGATACTCTGAAATTGATCGATTTTGTAGCTGTCAAGTTCTTGTTTCCGTGACTGTTTCAGGTTCCAATATGATTTTTCTTTCCTCATCAAGTTCTGGAAATATTGTTTGAACTGGAAGTTTTTCACCTATAACCTTCTTTAAGCAAGAAACATGGAAAAATGGATGCACTTGCGAAGAAGCAAGAAGCTCCAATTTGTATGCCATAGTACCAATCTTTTGCAACACTTTGTAAGGACCATAGTATTTTGGCGATAATTTATTATCCTTATTAGCTTGCTTGAGGGACATTTTTTTGTACAGTTTTAGCCGTAAAAATGCCTAGTCTCCTACATCAATATTTCTCTCACTGTGATGTTGATCTGCTTGTTGTTTCATTCAATTTTGTGCCAAATTGAATTTATCCTTTAAGAGTTGGAGGACTTGCTGTTGATGCTCGATGTGATCCTCCACTGCTTGTACCTTATAATTTTCTCCTAAATATGATGTGATGGACGGTGGATGATATCCATAAAGTGCCACAAATGGAGTCACTTTTGCTGCAGTATGGAAGGAAGTGTTATACCACCATTCAGCCAGAGGTAACCACTTGACCCATTGTATTTGTTTATCAAATACAAAACAATGAAGATATCCTTCCAAAAATTTGTTCACTATCTCAGTTTGAACAATAGATTGAGGATGATAAGATGAGCTATGAGCTAGTTGAGTACCCAAAAAATAAAATAATTTTGTCCAAAAATTTCCAATAAAAATGGGATCTCTGTCGCTTACCAAAATCTTTGAATTTCCATGTAGCTTTTGAATTGTTTCCATAAATGTAGTAGCAACTATACTTACTTTAAATGGATGAGATAATGCACAAAAGTGTGCATACTTGGTAAGTCTATCAACTACCACCATGATGACACTCTTTCCTTCGGACTTAGGTAAACCTATGATAAAATCTATTGAAATATCCTCTCAACGTTGACTTGGAATGGATAAAGGTTGTAGAAGACCCGAAGTCTTAATTGCCTCAAATTTATTTTGCTGACAAACCAAACATTTTGACACAAAATTTTGAATACCAGATTTAAGGACATCCCAAAAAAAAAAAAAAAATCTTCACCTTGTGGTAAGTTTTTAAAAATATTGAGTATCCTCCTAAAGGAGAAGTGTGCAATTCCAAAATAATCTTTTATTTTAGTTGGGAATTCTTACAAAGATATAAGAGTTATTTGTATCATAAGGAATCATTTTTTCAAATAAATGTATCAGATGTTCTACGATCTTGCTTCAAATTTTGAATGAGTGTCCACACTTCTTCGTCCTTCTTCCATTCATTCCTTGCTTTGGTTATCCAATCTAGTTGTATAATAGATATTGCACAAATAAATGCATCCACCTCTTGATACTTTCTTGAGAGTGCATCTGCAACAACATTTAGCTTCCCTTTTTTGTAGATGATTTCAAAGTCATAACCCAACATCTTTGTAACCCATTTTTTCTTCTCTTACGAAGATAGTCTTTGTTCCAAAAAGTGTTTAAGAATATTATGATCAGTTTTTACCTTGAAGTGACTTCTCATTAGGTAAGGTCACCATTTATTTAGTGCATGTAGTATTGCCAACATTTCCTTCTCGTAAATAGATTTCTGTAGATACTTTCCGTTGATTAGATGACTTTCAAAAGAAATGGGTTTTCCTTCTTGCATTAAAAAAAAACCAATTCCATTTCCTAAGACATCATACTCCACAATAAAGGTTTTTGTGAAGTCTGGCATAGCTAAGACCGGTGTTAGGCACGTTACCTCTTTAAGATTTTCAAAGGCCTTAGTTGCTTTAGGATTCCATGAAAATGCATCTTTATTTAATAAGTTTGTTAGAGGTGCTGTTATTCTCCCATAATTCTTAACAAACTTGCAATAATACCCTGTTAACCCGAGAAATCCTCACAACTGCTTTATGGTTGTGGGGAATTTCCATTCCTTAATGGCATTAATTTTGTTAGGGTCTACCTTAACACCCTTATGAGATACAATATGACCCAAATATTCCACCTCTTGTACTCTAAAAAAACATTTGGATGTTTTTGCATATAATTGTTTCTCCTCCAATAGTTTGAGCATCTTGTGAACATGTTGAACATGATCCTTCCAAGACCTACTATAGATTAGTATGTCATCAAAAAATACTAGAACAAATTTTCTAAGGGTTTGAAAACGGAATTCAACAACCCTTGAAATGTAGAAGGTACGTTGGTAAGGCCAAAAGGCATAACCAAAATTCATAATGACCCTCACGAGTTTGAAATGTTGTTTTTGGAATATCTTCAGTCTTCATTCTAATTTGATGATATCTTAAATTAATATCCAACTGGGTAAAATAAATTACACCATGTAATTCATCCAATAATTCATTAATCATAAGAATGGAAAATTTATCTTTAATAGTGAGCTTATTTAGCTCCCTATAATCCGGACACATGCGCCATAATCCATCCTTTTTGTGCACCAATACTACTGGATCAGAGAAAGAACTTTGACTAGGTTTAATTATACCTGCCTCTAGAATTTCTGCAATCATACGTTCAATTTCACTCTTTTGGACATAAGGATATATGTAAGGCCTGATGTTGGGAGGAACACTTACTGGAACCAAATTAATAGCATGATCATGATCACAAATAGGTGGGAGTCCTTTGGGAGTATCAAACACCTTGGAATGATTGTCCAAGACTTTTTAGAGATTTGGATAAATAGATGATTTTGATGTTGGAACTTCTAGTGAGCATAATTGTGCAATTATGCATCATTGTTCTTTCTTCAGAAGACTTGTCATGAAATTAGAGCTTATTACCTTTCCCAGGTTCCCTGCGATACCCCGTAATTCGATTTCTTTTCCTTCCAAAAAAAAATTCAAGAAAAGTTCTTGAATTAAAAGCTACCATCCCCAAAGATTGTAAGCATTGTACTCCTAATACAACATCAACACCTCTCATTGGAATGGAAAGCATTGGACTATTCAATACATATTCCCGCATGGTTAGCTTGATATTATGGCATTTTCTAGAGAAATTTATAGTTCCTCCATTTGCAACCATCACTTGACATTCTGGTGCTAGTTATAGGAAACAACTCAATTCCTTGGCTACCTTACAATGATTACAATTATGGGTTCTACCTGAATCAATCAACACTATTACCTTTTTCTTCTTGATATGTCCTTCTATCTTGAGAGTTTGAGGAGCAGTAATTCCTACCAGTGCATTACACGATATGGTCAGACTCATTTCTTCTTCTTCTTCTTCTAGGGTTGGTTCCTCGTGTATATCCTCTTCTTTTGATGTTTCTTGTTCATTTTCTTCCTCCTCTTCACAATATATGTAAAATAATTTCTTCTCGGCACACTTATGACCTTTAGTGTGTTTGCTATCACAACTGTAGAAAAGCCATTTTTATCTTTTTTCTTCCAATTGTCGTGATGTCAACCTTGTAGGTTGTGGAAGTCTAGGAGTAGTAGCACTTCCCTCCTTGTAGATGTGAGTGGTAGGCTTCCTTGTCGCCATAATTTTACATTCATTTTTTCTTTCCAACCTGAATGCATTCTCCAATGAATCAAGTTCCCAAACGCAAAATTCATGTTGGATGTTATCCTTTAAAATCCCTATGAATACATCGATCCTGTGTTCCTTTGGAATATCAGTTACCCTTATATTCAATTTTTGGAAGTCCTCAATGTGCTCCACCATTGAACCCTTTTGTTTGAGATTTATCAATTGGCTAAAGAAGGTGTTGCTCTTTGTATCCTCATATTGTGTTATCATTTCCTCTATAAAAATTGACCAAGTGACATTTTTTTTACAATATCAAAGCCATAGATACCATACAAATATATTTTGTTCTAAATGTAAAGCTGCAATGCGTACCTTTTGTTTGTTTTGCACATTATTGAGATCAAAATATTGCTCCATATGTAGTATCCATGTTGCCTGATCCTTTCCATCAAACTTCCTCATATCCATATTTGGAATATGGTGGTTCTAACATCCAAAATTAGAGTATATGAAATCATGATTAACATTTATTTTGTTCTCAGCATGAATTTCCTCTACTATCTTTTCAGCATTAAGAAACATTTATTGTGTCAACATTGTCAAACCTTCCATGTCTACTTTTAGATCATTATTCATGTTTTCCATGTTGTCTTTCATGTCATCCATCTTAGCTTCCATGTCAGCTTCCATGTCATCCATCTTAGATTCAACGCCTTTTTTCAAACCGCCCATATATTTCTTCAAACCATCCATCTTCACTTCCACGTCTTTCTTCAAAACTTCCATTTCATTTTTTTTTCTCTTTGTGAGAGCGAAATTTGGTGCACTTGCTCTTGTAATTTTTATACATCATGTTTCAATTATTCATCTTCATGAGATGCATTAGTGTATTATGAGGTCTTAATGGGTGTTTAATTATTTTTAGGAGGCATATTAGAACTCAATACTGATATCTATGCTCAATAGGTCCTTGGAATCACTTAAAACTAATTTTTCAAACAAGACTTATGCAATTTGAAAACAATACACACATTTTTCTTGCTTTTGAGGACCTCGATATTGAAACGAAATTATCTCCATAATTGTGGATCTTCAATATCTGAAATTTGATCCTCTAGTAGCACTCTGAATCTCTTTCGAATGCCACAGGTCTGACCTGATTTGAATACTTAAAGACAAATTTATGCCCAATCTCCCACAATTACCTAATTATGGACTGGTTCAGTAGAGAGAACTTGTATGGCATGCCACATGTCATTGGTTCCTCTTTCAGCTCTGAAATTGCTACATAGGAAACCAAATTTTGTGTACTTACAGCCACTTTTTACATAATTCCAATCCGATGGTCAAAGCGATAGTTATAATTATTTTCCCACGGTCGTCTCTTTGAGATGAAATTCAAGAGCCCGAAACAAACCTAACTTCCATACACCAAATCTCTGAAAATATTGTGAATCAAGCTCTAAAAATTTTCCACAACACTCCTCAGGATTTTGGCTTCGCTCTGTAAAAATTTTAGCTTCTAAACCAGCGTAGAAAAAACACTACAGCGAAAATGCCACGATGAACTGTTTAGGTCAAATTTAGGATCCTGCAAAAAGCCATAACTTCCACAGATAATATCTACGAAAATATTGTGAACCAAGCTTTGAAATTTTTCCACGATATTCCTCAGGATTTCGACTTCGTGTTGTAAACATTTCATCTCCTACACCTTCGTAGAAAAAATGTTATAGCGAAAAGGCCACGATGACCTGTTTGGAGCAGCAAAACCCTAGAATCAAAAGCTCTGATACCAAATGTTATGAAACCAACTCCAAAAATAGAATAAAAGAGAGATCAACGCCTTAGAAATTAGCCACTTCAAGGGGGAAACCTCCAATACATTACATAAATTAACAATTCTTGGATTATACAAATGAAAAAACCTCCTTCTATATATAGGGGTCCATCGGGTCACAATATAATCCTAGCCGACCTAACAATAATAATGTAAGGAAATGATAATAACAATATGGAGGTTACAAGGGTACAACAATAACATTAAGGGGGCTACACTAACAACAATAAGGGACTACACTAGTAATATGGGGACCTAACAACTTGAAAAGAGCTTGTGGCACTTGATTTTGTTTCTTGGTGGCCATTTTATGCCCTAGGTTCAAATCACCACGTGTCCTTCACACTTGACCTAAAAAAATGTATAGGTGGAGTATGGAAGACAATGTTATAGAGAATTTCATAGTTCAATGGGTTCATTGTTAGTTTCCCTAAACCACCAAAAATAGATATACATAATCATACTCCTTTTGTAGGTGCTTCACTTCAATTACAAAAACTCATAAAGAAAAATCTCCTCTTATTGTTAACTCTCTTAACTTTCCCCGTAAAATAAAAATGATTGAATTAAATACCCTAATATATATAACACTAGTCTAGTTTTGAAAACTTGCTCACCCCTTTAATACCATATAATATCTCAATCGAAATACACTTAGATGATTTTTAAATGCCGAATATGCACTCATTTGATTATATATTGGTTTGTGAGTGAATCATGTGAGATAGAAGCATATAGTGACTCATAGAAAAGACATGTAATTATGAAATATGATATTTGATGCTTTCACTATCAAAAAAATAAATTAGATAAAGAGAGAATATATATGCGAATAGAAAACTTATTATTCATTAAACATAGTAGGAGAATTATATCCATTAACCATAACATAGTTGAGTATCCTAAGATTTTATTTTATATCAAATAAATACAAATAAAAGAATAATCCTAATGCTAACTTTGTACACGTAGTGGACTAAACTATAAAGAACAACAAGGGAAATCAATATTCGACAATAAGATTTGAATAAAGTAAAAGAAAAACATGCAAGCACACTTTCTAGTGTAACTATCATAGAAATAAATATCAACACGAAAAAATAGAAAAATGATCACATTCAAATGTTTCGTTGATATATCTGCTATCCAAAAAATAGAAAATTAATAGTTCTACAACTATGACATAAATCAAGAAAGAACCAAATTGAAGCATTGTGTATGTCAACCATTATCATGAAAAGTTTGTAAAAATGAAATACATCAACGAACTACACTCAATAGGCTTCTCCTAGTCACAATCTACTCATTTTTTTATTCATGGAGGCATAGTTTCCATTTTCAATGCCTCAATGTCACGGACGTGATTGAAAATTTGTTGGAATTTGAAGATGTGGGACTTGGAAAGAGGGAATAAAAAACTAAGTTTAATTTGAAGCTTGAAAAATAAGATTCAAAGTTTCATGACATGTGTTTATAGTAAGCATATGAAAAATATTTTCCACCCCATATTAATGCATTTAATGTTGTATAGGTTAGGATACACACCATTGGATTTAAATTATGTATATCCCAGTGCATATCCCAAATTATATAGCATTGAATGCTCTATTCTCGGGTACATATTGTTTTTCATAAGTATATAGGGTTTTATATGTGCATTTATGATGATCATGCTTTGTATTTAAGATGTAAACATTCCACATTTCATGAGAGATATTCATGATTATGGAAAGTGGAAAGGTTTTAAGACAATTGTTTATGGTAAGTTTATTTCTTGAACCTATTGCATATAAATCATCATAAATGTCCCAATGCGTTATGGATATCATTATCCATCCATCTAATCATCTTTGAAAGGTATTTTAAAGGCTCAAGCATTCAAGGGCGACATAGGTCACCAAAAAGAGGTTCTTAAATTATGGAAAGACAACTTGGTTATATAAAAATTAGGATGGAATAAAAAGTGGATCAACATCATAGTGAAAGGGTATTTGTAGTGGGGGGTTGAGTATTTATGAGAATAGAACCATATAAACATACGTCCCTCAAGCAATAAAAGAAGGACAATAAATTAGCATCGATATATTATGGCATGTATAAGGTGTTGCAAAGGATTGGAAGTATGCCTTATGAATGAGAGTTTCCTCCATCTCCACATATACATATATTCTTCCATGTTTCTTGCTTAAAGAATATATTTGGTAACCTGATCTTAATCCAAACTATTTTACTAGAGATTAATGAAGAAGCTAAAAGAAAACTAGAGCCAAAACAAATCTAGAAAAAAAGATTAAGTAGCTCATAAATTGAGTAATTTCCAAGCACATCATCAAATGTAAGAACTACCAATAGAAGAGGTGACATGGAAAGATGAGTTGTTCATGTAGAAATTTCTGTAAATAGTCAAGCGTCTGGGGAAAAAATTGGTTAAATATGAGGGACATGTTAAGCCCTATATAAGCCTTATGTTAACCCTCAAACCCTTTATAAATCCATAAAGATTGAGTTATTACATTTCTATTGTTATGTTATTATGATGGCTATAACCTTCTATTGTGCCAATTCATGATAATTGTAAACTTTGTCTCATATATATCCTAAGGAGACTTAGTCTTAGGATCATCAAATATTGTGTTAAAAATTGTATTCATTGTAAAAGGAGGTTCCCCCCTAGATGTGTTGTAATTATTGGCCTCATATTGTTTTTAAGGTGCACATTTCATAACAAAAATTTATTTAAAAAAAATGGATAACTACATTCCACAATATAATGTATTGTGAACAACCAAGCATATGCAAGTTCATTCTTGAAAACACAAGTTACTTTAAAATCCATTTATATAAATTATTGTGTAATAACTAGATATATATTATTGCACTTAACCTGCAATGGTAAAAATGTAAAACTACAATGAGGACATTCATATAAATTTGAAATTCTGTAGCGAAATCCATCATTTGATTGATTTAATTCGCTTAATAATTTTTCCATTGTTTGAATAGCAACATCCAAGAGTTATTTTATCAAGGATTGTGAGGTAAATAGGATCCCCATAACGTAAAGTTTGGGTTAAGTAGATTCCAAGTCCTTCCATGATTAATCATACAAAGGGAAAACATAATTTATAATTGCTTGTGAAATTATTTTTATCCCATCCAATCATGGAGCAGAAGGATTCACAAAATGTTTGTAGATAATACAAAATTTCTCTAAGGTATGATATTTTAGGATTATGAGAAAGGATTCATCAACAAAATTCCATATAAGCATCTAAGTCACATTCAAGTTAGGATGGGGGATTCATTTGCATGAGTTGGTTTTAGAATAAAAAAAGTTAGTAAGCTTCGCCTTTCCCGTGACTTACCTTATACCATCATTATTATTATATTTGGCTAAGATTGACCTTGTCAATAAGGGTTAGTTGTGTGGGACCATAAGCACTTGGGGGAAAACAACCTACTACTTGAGATGGGTATAAATAAGCTCTCTCTTATCTACATTTCAAATCTACTGATCCATCTTTATAAAAGTGATTTAGCCTATAAGCACCACAAACAACGATGATGTTTTTCTTTATTTTTATTTCTATATAGTGCAATAGTGCTTAAAATTTTTCTTCTCTCTATAACACACTAATGTTGTTTCATATTTTCTTTATTGCAACTTTTGAGTTCATTCCATTACTCCACAATTCAAACAAGGTATAGTAGAATATCTTGGCTAAATGGTACTACATTCGTTTGGTATATTCTCTAATAAATGAGAATAGTCACTAAGAAAAAAGTAAAATATAGTAATGTGTGTGTAAACTAAACCGCTTCTAGATTTCTTAAGACTTCCACAATATCCAATGTAAAAATGGCTTCCTAAGATATAACAATATCAAAATTGGTGTTTTTACTAGTTGTCTCTCAAATATCTCAGCGCTTATATTGCATATTTCTATTTAAATATAGTGCATGCCTATTTTAACTTATCCCACCCAAAAATGATGCAAAATTTACAATCAATTGAGCTTGAATTCAATGGAAATGTTGTCTCATTCACAAAATAATAAGTAACATGTTGAATTGTCTTATAACATCAATGTAAATAAATTTATTTAAAAAAAAATGAATAACTACATTCTAGAATATAAATTACTATGAAAAACCAATCATACATAAATTTATTATTTAAAACAAAGGCTATGTAAAAATTAATTTATATAAAATACTACATGATAATTAGATATATATTATTGCACTTAACACTGAATGATAAAAATGTAAACCTACATTAAGGAAGTAGGTATAAATTTAAGTTTTGCAATGAAAAGCATAATTTGAGTGATGCAATTTGCTTAGTATTTTTCCGAATCTTTGAATGAAAACATCCCATAGTTCAATTGTAGAGTATTGTAAGGTAAATACAATCTCGCAAAACTTAAAGGTTGGGTTAGGTCAAATCTAATCCATCCATGATTAGCCATGCACATGTGAAGCACAATTTTTCATTGCTTATAGAATTGAGTTTTATCCCAATAAATCATCCCGCACAAGGATACACATAAGATTTGTATATAATATAAAGTGTCTTCATTGAGCTATAATCTTTTACGATTGTGAGAAATGAGACATCAACAAAATTCCATTTAACCATCTAAGTCACACTCAATTTAGGATTGGTGATCAATTTGCATGAGTTATTTTTAGAATTGAAAAAGTTAGCTTTGGGTACTAAAATGTTAAAAATGGTGTAAGATTCACTTTGGAGATGACTTACCTTGTACAATCATTATTATCAGATTTTACTAAGATTAACGTTGTCAATAAGAATTAGTTATGTGGGACCATAAGCTTTTTGGGGGAAAGAAACCGACTACCTGAGATGGGTATAAGTAAACCTTATTTTATCTGCATTGCACATCTTGTGGTCTTTCTTTATCAAAATGATTTAACCTATCAACACCATGCTCCACAATGATATTTTATTTTTTGGTTTAATTTTTCTGATGCAAGATTATGTTTCTTAATAGTGCACTTGTGCTTAAGATTATGCTTCTATATAGTAAAGTAGTTCTTAAGATTAATGGATTTATTGAATATTGAAGATGATAAATCCATTAAAAAATTCAAGAAGTTTGATTCAAATAGAAAGATGCGATATAAGCTTTAAGGTATTGAAGAGAAAACTAGTAAACCACCCATTTTGATATTGCTAGATCTTAGGAAGTTTTTTAGGTTATAATTTGAAGAAATATTAGGAAATCATGGAGCTCTTTAGAATATATTTTTTTTATTAGTTATTAACAAATTTGGTTACATTGATAGGTGTATCTATTTTGGGATAGATTTTTTAGAATTTAATTTAATCATCAATAATTATTAGATAGATTATAGAAATTTAAATTCCACAATATTCTAGAATATTTTAATAATATTTTTTTTTTGTAAATTTGGTAGTGTCTTCCTATTCATTCATCTTAACAAAATTGCAGATTACTTTAATATATATACTTGATGACCTCAACTTACAGGTAGAAAACCAGGTCAGTTGGCCATCTAAAAAAATATTCTTAATAATAATCACATATCAAAGATTGAGATTTATATCCAAAGTAATCATGTCCTTTATAAGGTTTTAATTAAATTGATTAATTAGAGAAAATGTTCTTGCTCTTTTAATTAAATTGATTATTTAAATATAAGCAAATGTCATATGTCAAGGAAGTTCTGCAACTCCCATTTGGCTAGGTTGATCACTATGAATTTGATAATGGCATGGATGGAGACCAATCCCAATTTCCCAATTTTGTTTCTTTGTAAAATTTTGCTACCAAATGGGAAAGTGTGGATAAAAGGGTCCACACTCGGGAAGTTTTTGTTAATGTATAGTCTTTTTTGAAATGGTTGGGATCAACCAGCGTATTTAAAATATGTATAAATTTCTTTTCCATTGATATATATCATTTTTTTTCTTTAAAAATAAATGAGCAATTCTCATGAAATGAGTCATTGTTTTTTTTAGCCTGGTATTGATGAGCTATGATATTGTAACAACACCCATTAAGAATATCTATGATAAAGTAGGGTAAGTATCAATAAGTATCAATAGTTAAAAATCATCAAACAATTAAAACAGTGTCACATATTTTTTTAAATGTGTTTATTTATAACTCATTAATTTTTTTATAATTAATAATAATAATAATAATTTTCCAACATAATAAAAATCAATTTGTTTTTTTTTTTTTTTAATATTTTTTAATAATAATTTAAAATAAATTTAAATATTAACCATATAAGATGTATCATTAAATATTTGATATTATCATAGATTAAAACATCTCAACATTTAAATCATATAAAAATCAAATTGCAATTTCTACCACTTCCAATAAACAAATAAACAGTAATATATTTTGTACAATAATGCTTATGGGTAATAGCTATGAAACAAATAATACGATCACTAAATACAAATCAAGTATACAACATACCTTGAAATATTCTTTCTCTTCTTCAACCAAGTCTAGCAGTCCAATCGAGTCCAGGAATGTTAAGGGTGCATGCATGGCAACCAAGGACTCACTTTGAGTTCAATCTAAAAATACTCACAAAGTGTGGTTACAAGTTCAATTTAAAAATACTCACAAAGTGTGGTTACAAATCCAAAAATGAACAAAAGCAACCAGATTAAAATCACTAAATTTATATTTAAATTTATAAATAGACGTATGCAATCTACATAATGTATGTTTCATTGTATTTAAGCAACTTATAATACATAAAATTGCTCTATTGTATTTAACTATCTTATAATACGTAAAAATGATATTTTTTCCGATAAGTTAGGTAGTATTTATTTTTTTCTATTTTTTTTATTTTTTTGTTTTTTTTTTTACTCCATTTTTATCAACATGTCGAGATACATCACCCAAAAGGAATTGAACCTGTCATAAGAGTTATAACAGTTCGCCTCATCACCATTTAACCAAGACCCCATGAACAGACTGATATTATTATCCATTTAAAATAATATTTTTTTTCAAATTTAAAAAGTATTATTATTATTATTTTGAATTTAAAGAGTAGTATTATTTTTATATCAATTAATGCTGAAATTATTTAATTGTAGATTCTAGAAAAAATTTCAGTGTTTTATTTTTTATTTGAGATATTAATAATATTATTAATCTAGTCATAGATTAATGTTGAATTTTACTATTTATTTATTAATATTAAACTTATTTTAATTGGGAAATGTTTAGAAATTTGATAAATAATTTAGGATAATCTTTTATGATTATGGTAAGTGGAAATATTTTGAAACACTTATTAATAAGCTAATTGTTTTAATCTATTAAATTTTCTAGAAATTTGGTCTCCATCAAATTAGTAATTCAAATAGAGTCTATGATGAAACCATTTGTAAAAAATAAAAGGCTATTTAAACTAGCAATTGTCCCTAAAGGTGCAAGGGAACACCCATAGATTTTTAAAGTTGAAGAAGTTGTACTTTGGTTTTAAAATTTAAGTTTTGTTTTTGTGTTTTTTTTTAATGTAGGTTTTTCAAGTTGAAGAAGTTGTATTTAGTTTTATATTTTGGTTTTAAAATTTATTTATTTATTGTAATTTTTTAATTTTTTTAAAATTATATATATTTCATTAATCCACTTATTTTATAGGGAAAATTGTCCATCAACATTACTAGCAATTGCACCACATGTTGCAAAAGAAATGCCTTAAGGCAATAGTATAGGAAAGGGTAACCTAGATGAAAGAAGACGTTGCATAGAAGGAACCTTCGTGAAGGAATGAAAGGAAAATTTTGATTCAATGGAAGAAGGTTGTGGAGGTTTCAAAGAGATTGATGATAAGAGTTATCAATAGGTAGGCACTTTAAAATAAGATGGACTGAAGATGCAAGCATAAGGATTGACCCTCCGCATCACCGAACTACCATCAATACACATATATGTAAACCAACATAATCTCTTCACACATATATAAATTTTGTTACAGATATTGAAATAGGCAATTGGGGGTGAAAATCCTTTGGTGATTAATAATCCTTTGAAACAAGCATGAAATGAGCATGTAACTCAAATAAGATAGAGCATTTTAAATACATTCAAGTATAATCTATCTAGCATAGATGTAAATAAAGAGAATTTTAATTAACAAAAATAGAGTTTACTCCAAGTTCATCTACCTACCAAAGCAGAGGATTTTAATTAAGAAAAATAGATTTTACTCCAAGTTCATCTGCGTACCAAAGGGTCAACTCATTTTATTATGGAGACATTTTTGGAAGGATATATTGTTCTTTATGTTATGGTTTATTTTACTAACTCCAAGATTGGTTTAGTCTTTCTCTATATACATAAGAAAAAAAATACAAAGTAAATTCACAAATTTAAGTTATAGTTTTATATTTTTTAATTACAAGTCTAGTTTCTTATTAAAATATTTTAATTTCTATTACCTATTATGTTCAAACCCCATGGGGAGGTATTGTACATGGGATCCAAAATTAGGTAAATAAACATTCACATTGTTAAGTTGGACAAAAAAAAATATTATAATCCTAAAATTCTCTTACCTAATCCTTGTTTTAAATATGTAATTGAGTTCCATTTATTAAAAACAAAGTTAATATTAAGAAATTCGTAGAGTTATAAAAGGTAATTAACATGGAAAATAAAAAAGCTCCTCATGACAACATAAAAATGTTAATCTTAATTGAATCATTAAAAAAACAAAATAGAAATTTAATAGCTTTACCAGTTATATCATTAAAAAAAGACCACTTTCACAATCAAATTTCTACATTAATTATGAAAATATTGTTTTATAATTATATATAATTATAATTTTATATTTTTAAGATATATATTTGATGATCACATTTTTTCTTTTTGGAGGAAAATAAGACTAAATTGGTGCTAAATGGATTTGGTGAATTACCTAGAGATTTAACACATTAGAGCACATTAAGTGAAGGGGCTCATGCATTACCTCCAAATGTAATATAGTGCACTAGTGTGCCTTACCTCAAAATGTAGCATTATGTGAGGCATCAATATAAAAAACCCTTCACCTACTTAGAATTTTTAGTTATATAAATAAATTATAAAATGTATTTATTTTTAAATGAAAAAAAAATGATAATCTACTTTAAAAGAGATGAGCATTAAAGGAAAATAGAGAGCCTAAAAGGAAAGTGGAGGTACAAAATAGAGAGCATGAAAGAGATGTATAGGTACAAAATAGAGACCTTGAAAGAGATGTGGATGTACCTGGAAATGATGAGGGAATAAGAGATGTAGAGGAACTTGTTAATGAGAATATAAAAAACCCAGCACCAAATTATAATTTTTAGTTCAATATATATATATATATATATATATATATATTTATTTATTTTTAATGAAAAAAATGATAATCTACTATAAATGAGAAGAGCATTAAAGGAAAATAGAGAGCCTAAAAGGAATGTCGAAGTACAAAATATAGAGCATGAAGGAGATGCATAGGTACAAAACAGAGGGCTTGAAAGAGATGTGGATGTACCTCGAAATGATGAGGAAATGAGAGATGTGAGGAACTGGTCAATGAGAATATCGACCACACAAATGAATTCATCATTTTAATATTTTAAAAAATTTCAATGTATATGTCAAGTTCAAATTTAAAAAATTGTAATTTTTTTATGTGGGAACAACATCTTATTACCACACATAGAAAAAACATGGAAGTCACCATTTTAATATTTTAAAAAATTTCAATGTATATGTTAAGTTAAAATTTAAAATTTATATATTTTTTTATGTAGGGACAACATCTTACTACCACACATAGAAAAACATGGACATTAATTGGAATTTGCAAGAACAATGTCTTTGATGATAATTTTCTAGATAATATAGATTCAACTAAAATTGAAGAAATGAGGCCACTGAGGTGGAAGAGACATTAATAGGGCTTGTTGAGTTAGTTAGGTAGTTAGCAAAGCGTGAATGAATGGGGAAATGGCTCTAATGGCCTAAAACATTTTAATCATCTAACATTTGATCCAAACCCAAACATTAATCGGAAGTTGCAAGAACATTGCCTTCAATGATAATTTTCTAAATAATACAGATTCAACTAAAATAGAAGAAATGAGGCCACTGAGGTGGAAGATACATTAGTAGGGCTTGATGAGTTAGTTAGGTAGTTAGCATTGTGTAAATGAAGGGGGCAGTGGATCTAATGCACTAAAAAATTTCAATTGTCTAAAATTTGATCCAATGCCATAGATAGGGAGAAAGCATAAATGAAGGAGGTAGTGGATCTAATCACCTAAAACATTTCAATCATCTAACAATTGATCCAATGGTGCAGACAGGGATAGAGCGTAAATAAAGGAGGTAGTAGATCTAATGGCCTAAAACATTTCAATTTTCTAACATTTGATCCAATGGCGTATACAAGGACATAAAGTAAATGAAGGAGGAGGTAGTGGATCTAATGGCCTAAGCAATGGATTTAATGGCCTAAAACATTTCAATCGTATAAAATTTGATCCTGACCTAAAACGTTACATTTCAATCATCTAACATTTGATCCAATGCCTAAAACATTACATTTCAATTGTCTAACATTTGATCGAATGGAAAAGATAGGGACAGAGCATAAATGAAGGAGGCAATTGATCTAATGGCCTAAAACGTTTCAATTTTCTAACATTTGATCCAATGGCACAGGAAAGGACATAGTGTAAATGAAGGAGAAGACATTGGATCTAACGGCCTAAGCAGTGGATGTGATGGCCTAAAACATTTCAATTGTCTAAAATTTGATCCAATGACATAGCCAGGGACACAATGATTATATAAATACATTTGAAAAAAATATTACCTCCACAGTACCAAATGCATATTTCTCAGTGCAATTTTGATTGTCATATCTTAGTGCAAATTTAATCATGTTTTGTAATTTAGACAAAATAGTAAGTAACTAAACACAAACTTATAAATAAGAAATTTATAGCTTTGTTATTTATGAATAATATATACAATCCTTCCCAAATTTGATTTATATTTCATCTTGCAAAAATAAAAATCATGATTTCTCAATAAAAATGAAGAAAATGAAAACGTTTCCATGCAAATTTACACAATTTATGATAAATAATCAAAGGAAATGTTTATCGTAGATTTTTTTATATAATTTATGATAACTAATCAAAGGAAATTTTTATCATAGATTTTCCACTACCACGTCCTTTCATAACATTTATCTAAAGTCTCATAATATGAATATTTCCAGTGTAGTTTTTGTGGAAAAATATCCAATTAAGTGGTTAGCTTAAACCCCTTGAAATAAATGCAATATATGATATTTTACACATGAAATACTCTTGCAGACAACTAACCTTCCTTTATAGAATCCATATGTCTTGTAGATCTTTGCCATGTACTTCAATTGGTCTATTGATATCACATAATTTGTGTTTCTATTTTTTAAAGCATATTTGCAATTGGTCTATTGATATCACAGAATTGTGTTTCTATTTTTTAAGCATACTTTCATCATACGACGATAACCTAGTTGACCATGAGCTTGTTGTGTATAGATATTTTCTTCTTACATTTCTCTTCAAATGGTATTCCAAATACTAAACAAATATAAAAATTCTATATCAACTTACACTACTTGGACTCGTGTCACAATCGTGCTTACAAAAGTCCTCCATGGTATGTAGACAGGTTATTGTCTTCATCAATCTTACCAGTTTCCCTTTGTTGTCAATGTATGGATTACATTTAAAATGCTCAAATAATATGTTAAAAAAATTTCCAACTCTTATGGGATTTGCAATTGAAGAAGCAATGTGATAAACCTTTAGGCCCGGTTTTCTAACATTCTTTGATTTCCAACTGAAGAAGCAATCTAATAAACTTTTAGTCTTGGTTTTCGAGCATGCTTTGCTATTGCTGCTAAGGTCGCATTCGAAACCATGTCTACGTGTATGACACTTATTTATATGATATTTTTTCTATTTAATTAATTTATTTTATTATTAAAAACAAAAAAAACTATTTGAAATAAATCAAACTTTAATTTGTAGATTCTATTATGAATATTTAGTGGAATTTAACCAATATCATCCTAATAATTATTAATAATTAAATTAAAAATTCTATAAACTCTATTCCAAATAAACTTATCCACATAAATATATCAATTACAATCTCCAAATTCTCAAATTTTTACCACTGATAGTGGATGGATCTATACACCTATTAATTCACATATATATGCAAAATGAAAACTAGAAAAAAAAAAACAAACCTCAAATTGTGTTGTGCTATAAACACTAACCAGATCAGAGTATCTAAATCGGTCGAGAAAAAAGACAATTGAGCTTTTCCATAGTGTAATGAGTGGATCCAATATTCTTCCAATAAAAAAATTTATGTTTAACTCTTTTTACATTAAATCGATAATCTATGGGATTCGACAAATAATTTTACTTACCGATCCATCCAGAAAACGGTTGACAGTATGTGCTTTCAATAACACTGGGTCGAACAATTCCTACAAGTAAATTTCCCCTATGGCTGACCATGAGTATCTGGGCCATTTATTTTGCAAAATTGTATGTATCATGCCATCCATATGCTCTTTCCTTGAAAATATAAAAACAACGAGTATGATCTTTCCTTGAAAGTAGGAAAACAACGAGTTTTAACTATTCTAAGAAAACCCATAAACATGTGCGAAAAAATAATACAAATGATGCAAAGGGCTACATTGATACTATTGGCCAAAAGGATCATTAACACGAACACCTTTCCTTGCCCAAATCTTTCATCCTAACCTTTCCATGCCCAAATCTTTCATCCTCTGAGTTATTTTCTTTTGAGAATCTACTATCCCCTTATTGTAGTCATGGACATTTGAAAATTCAATCTTTAAACCCTCGCGAACTTTGTTTTCTAAATTAAATTCAACTTTGAAGTTCATGTAGAAATTATATGCACTAAGCATGCATATGTCCTTGATTCACCTGATATCACACTATTTAAATTTATGAAAAATACTGAATAAATTCCACTTGTCAATATTTTGTGGAAAATTTAATTGCACACACATGTGACGCATAAACAAAATTAATCAATCGCACATAACACAGTTTTTAACCAGGAAAGCCTGAAGCTGAAAACCCCAACTATATATTATGTAACATGGAGATCATATGAAAATCTCATACAAAGCTTATCACAAGCTCTTAGTACAATACAATCTTCATACACTAATCAGGACCAATCTTGCAAATCCATGCACCGATCTTTGCCTCCTGCTAGCCTACCTCGACTACGCAATCCCCTCATCGAATAATAGCTCGAATGAATTTGAATTACCTTTTTCCTTGACAACGCAATCCCTATGGCAACTCTATCGTGTGTGTGATGCAATCAATGCATCACTATAGTCAGCGTATAATCTATCTTTCCTTTTCACCTACTCTCTTCTCCCCCGGGGTCCCTGCCTTCGAAACTGCCAGCACCGTAGTTAACTCGTTGTATTATTCAGCTTGATTAATGAGTTATTATTTGTGAATTAATTAACTAATTGATTCACCTACCTTCACTTGTTTATCAATCCTCTTAGACTAGATCAACCAGCTCAACTAAGTCTAACTAAGTTAAACTAAATACAACCCACAACTACTTCTTCCAACCGTGCTGGCACCGCTACTTGAGTTCTAATTGAGTCCTCCATGGTCAGTTCAAAGAACCCTGGGTAATTGCGTAATTTCCAATCCACCGATGTGCCACATCTGTGCACTGAACTGAAGTGCTCCAAGAGAATAAGTTGTTGTTTAGAGTCCGATTATTATTAAGAGCTAATAATAATCGACATGCATCTATTTTTAGATTGACGATCTATAAATAGACTTTGCCCAATATTCTAAAAATAGAATTTCATCTATTTTTCCAACTTGATCAACTATCCACAAATAGCATCCCGCAAATTATAGAATACACCGATTGTCTAAACAACCTTTACACAAAAATGAACAAGAAAGCTCACTTAGTGAAGGCGACTCTTTTCACTAAGCTCATCATCTTGTTGAATCTCAACAGTTCAAAGGTGGAATGAATTCTGATTTCTCATGAAATTCATCTTCGAAGCTCAAAGTTGGAATGAATTATACTTTCTCATTTGCTATATTATACTCCATCTGAAAAGGAAACACAAAGTACAATTGGATCTAAACAGTGTTTCTATGGATATTGCTAACATGATAAGTTCGGAAACCACCTTCAAGCTACGCAAATCAAACATGGTTGTGGCATTGCAGTATCGAGACTCTAATCCTCTATGGGAATTATTCAACAACATGGCATCTAACAGAAAATATCATTAACATGAACACCTTTCCATGCCCAAATATTTCATATGAGTGATTTGCTTTTGAGAATCTACTATCCCCTTATTTCAGTTCTAAAAATTTGAAAGTTTTCAAAGAAACATTAGTATTCGATGAGTTATTTAGGTAGTTAGGAGAGCCTAAATGAAGGAGGCAGTTGATGTAATGGCCCAAAAAATTTCAATCATCTAACATTTGATCCTATGGCTTAGACAGGGACACAATGGTAGTTGGGGGAGTTGTTTTCAAAGAGGAACGCCTTACAACGTAATTACAACTAAATAAAGGACAATAATTATCACTTATTTTATCATTTCCTCTGTGTTCATAATATAAGGTGTTACAAAAAATAATTTTAAATTACTGTGAGAATTCCATACTACTTTAATATTAGCTATACATTTCATACAAATGAAAAAAAATCAAAATTACAACATATATATTCTTGTTAGGTTGAGTTAAACTGAGATCCAATATTGTATGGAAGAAATATCTATCCACATATAGGAGGCACTATCTACTAAAATATAAATTAGTTATAGAAAAGAAGAAAGTTTGAGGAGTTTTAAATGACCATGGACATAACCACATGCCATCAAGGGCATAGTAGACCTCTACCAAGGATCAATGTCCCTCCTGACTTTAGATCCATTGGCCAATTTGTGTGTTTTCACTAGATTTAGCCCACCCATAGAATAGTTGCTGGGAAGCCCTACTCCTTGGGTTTAAATTGATGCATCTTTTGCTGTTTATTTTACTATCGCATTCAATTTCCTTTACTATAATTTTCATATTTATTTACATTTATAAAGCATATTTTTTCTTTTTTCTCTAGACACATATGGGCTTAATTAAAATTAACACACTTATCACATACACGCACACCCTAAGTGAAGAGCACCTAGTTTACACTGCTAGGCCAAGACTTAAAAATTGTAATCAATTGATCTTGCATTTCCATGCCCTTGTTTACATCTCTTCCTAAACATTGTAATCAATTGATCTTGAACCTCCCTTCCCTTGTTTAACTCTCTTCCTTTTTTTGTTATGTGTCTCTTTACCATAATTGCGCACCCAAGGAATTTATCCTAGAGACTCCAAGGCCTTCATCCTCAATTTCCATTAGGAAGAATTACCCCATCGCGTAGGGCTCGTGTTCATCCTCCATCAAGTCCCCATTCAGACTCTGCTTCTGGTTCATCGGGTTCTCCTTCTGGTTCTATCCCCAGCTCTCCTCCACCTTTCACCTCCACCATGTCTAGTTCAGGACCTAACTCTGGTTGCAACCCTGACCCTAATGCTGGGAATAGTACTAGTGGTGCCACAACAAGAACTATTCTGGATGCTCCCTTGCTTCCTTATATGTCAGGCCTAAGCCTTCCCGATTTTAGTGAGTTGATTAATGACCCCATACACCATGATCCTGGTTGGCCTGCTATGCCAACCAAGATCCCTTCAGACATTCCGAAATTTGAAGGAATTGCTGGAGAGGATCCTACCAACCATGTTCATTCTTTTCACATGTGCTGTTCGTCTAACTCCATCACCGATGACTCTATCCGTCCTCGGTTATTCTAGAGTATGCTTACTAGAGAAGCTTCCAAGTGCTATGTCGACCAGGACTCCTTCTCTCATACTACTTTTGCGACCCTTTCCAAGGCTTTTCTATATTACTTCCAACTCTCCCTTTGTTATGACATTATTACCAAACTCTCGACCTCTTTCCATCAAAATTCTGCTACCCACCTATCTGACCATATTCAAGAATGGCACAAAAGGAAAAACTTATGTTGAGCCCCTACTTTTGAAGACCGTGTCTACATGGACTGGCTTCTCATATCCCTTTTTCCTGCTATTGGCAAAGATGTCACATCCCACTTCCCTAAAACCAAGGAAGATGCCCTCCATATTGCGTTGAAATATGACCTCATCTATGCACAATCTAGTTATGTTTATACCGTCTTACCTGATCTCCCTAGACCCGGTGGTGCCAACGCACCGGGGGAGTCCCATGCCACCGATGGTATTGTTGGAGCCCTTTCACATCCATAAACTCATCCTCCCATGGGATATGGTTTCCCTCAGGGAGGGGCCAGCTCCTCCAGCACCTTTCCCCCTCTCGACAACATGTATCTAGGATACGTAATGCCTCATCCTTTTTCTGAACCTGTTTACCCCAATGTTACCCAACCTTCCTATTATCTGTATCCATAGCCTGGTGCTCCACCTCCTCCAGCACTAGCACCTCAACCTCCCTTTCCTTCTCAAGCTTCACAACATTAACCACCCCCCCCCCCACTTAGGGGTAGGTGTATGCACACCAAAGTGTGACTAATCCTCCTACTTCCAAAAATAAGAGGAAATACAACCAAAACCAATCTTCCCTAGGTAAGCCAAGAAAAAATCCCCAATGGAATACATCTAACACTGAAACCTAGCAAGAGGGCACATAGCCCAAGTAGGATGGGCCTATTTTCACGAATAAACCTTGTTCATGTTGTGGTGTTTATGGTCACTATACCCATGATTGTCCTCTTTTACCTCATATGCGTCAGATGTGGGAAGCTCAAGCAGCATCCCAAGGACAGAAAGCCTCCCTTTTAGTTCATCCTAATGCTGCCCCTATCCAACCAGTTGTGTTTACCAATCCTTTCCCCCAACAAGGATATGTGGCTGCCCAACCCCTTGAAAGTCAGGCGACCACTCAACCTCCTCCATTTTGTACCTATGATTACCATATCCTCATGATGAACTCTGACCAACCCAATACCCTTGAACTCAACCTTCAGACTCGGTCCCATTAGTACAACAAGCCCCCTGCTACATCTACTACAAAGCCCCCATCTTCAGGTCCCATAAAGCCTCTTTCGACACCCAATGGTCCTTTACTAATTCCTCAGCCTAAGTCAGAGGTTCATACCAAGATCCCCAAGTGACCATTACACCAAAATTCTACTTCCGGTAAAGATTCACACTCCTACAGTATAGTAGATGACTTGGTGCAATCCCCTGCCGCCATGTCAATGCTGGAAGTCCTCCAGTTGTGCCCTTCACAATGAAAAGCTCTACTAACTTCTATGGGCACTGTGGATCCTTTAAATGATAATTTTATTTCCCTCGACATTGACAAGTCAAAACATCCCCCCCTTCCTGAATCCACTACCGTCCAAATCCCAGTTAAGATCCAGAATGCCAACGTCTCCCATTGTATCATTGAAAAGGGGGCATCCACCTTTGTGATGTCCGCTTCTATTTGGAAGCAACTCAGATCTCCTTAGTTAGCAACTTCCACTATCACCCTCCATGCATGGGATGGCCAGTCTTCCCAGCCCCTTGGCATGTTCCGTAATTTTCATATTACTCTTGCGGGCAAGACTGTTTGTGTTGACGTTGAAGTCATTGATGCCCCCTTGGACTACAACATTCTATTGGGTTGTATCTATACTTATGCGATGTCTACTATCCCATCTGTAGGTCACCGTAAGATGTGCTTTCCTTGTAATGGAAATATCGTCACCATCGATCAGTTGACATATTACAAAACGAAGTCTCAGACCCCTCACAAGTCCATTATCTCTTCTGTGGCCAATAAAAAAATAGTCTAACCTCTGACCAGTGTCTCACCCGGAGTCTATAAATATTCCTCTTTTCTTGGTTCATTCCTTGGTCTCCCTCCTCTCATCTCTCACCCTAGCTTGTTGAATGTTTGCATGATGAAATCGTCTCGGTCCAACCTTAAATGAACCTGTTTGACTAGCCAAAAACCCTGCCCTCCACATCCTGCTCCTTGTCCTTCGACTTAGACTTTAGGACCCTCTCTTGCTAGTGCCCATGATCCTATCTAGCCTCCTGTAATGGTTTCCCCTAGCCTTAACCATCTCAGAGCCGTCCCACGTGGTGATTAACCCTCTGGTCCGATATCGTTTCTTGCTCCCCCTCCTGGAGTATTTTCGGTACCCGTTATGGCTACCTTGTCTCTTCCTAACATGACCATTGGGATCCCAGTATGGTACATTGATCCCCCAACCACTATCCTGCCTAGTCAGCCCAAACCTTATACAACTTGTACCCCGGTCTAGTCGGTCGCCATGATCCACCCCTTTGCTTTTGTGCCTTAGCCACCTCAACAGGAACCTACTCCAGTTGTGAAAGCCTCAGGTAAGGGGCGAAAAGCCCGCAAGAAGGCACCTAAGTACACGGCTTCCCAGACAACCCCTGCTCCTCCTCAGCCTCAAAAGTGTACTCGTTTGTGTGCTTTGTGTGATGTTGTCAGTCATGCCACCCATACCTATCATGAATTTCCTCATCTCAAGCCCATATTCAATGTCGCGTTTCCTGAATCTAAGGTCCCTGAAGCCCCTATTACTTTACCAACCGCAGCTAAGAAACCCAAGACTGTGCACACCAACCACCCCTATGTTTTGTGTGATCTCCATGGCCATTATACCCACCTCTGTCCCTGCCTTACAGACTACCACACCTCTTTGGACATAGTTCGCCAGTATGAACCTGACCACCATTAGTCTACCTCTCCTTTACTTGCGTGTTACGCTTCGAGTGAATCAAAGGACACATCCAATCCCATTGACATTCCCCCTCTCGATGTCAAGATGACGGAGTCTTCGGCCACTATCCCTACCTTTCATCATCTATGAGATCCACAGTGGAAGACCCCTTCGAGGCTTCCCCTTCTATTTTGCCTGACCTCCCTTCAGCGATCACCCTAGGCTCAACATCGGTGGATCCTTCATCTACTTGTTCTTCCATCACCCTCTATGATGATGCACATGTGAACCTTTCTTCTCATGATGATGATTTAGGTAGCTTTGCCGCGTCATGTGGTTATCCTTCCACTAGTCACCCCATCTTCTACTATGATGACGACATCATGGAAGCTTTTTCCACCCCTGATTTCATCTAACCAGTGCATAAGAAAAATGGCACCATCCCTATTTATGGTGAATTTCGTGACTTGAGCACAAACTGCCCCCAAGGCAGTTCCCCCACACCATCCTCTTTTAAGTGTGTGGGGGTATAAATCCTACCCATAACATTCCCTCTAGCCATCCTTGCTTGGTTTTCGCCTTGCATTCAGGTTGCCAGCATTGTTCATCATCCTCTCATTCATTGTCTTGTGGCACTATTCAGATGAACCCCCCATCCACACCATATATTGGTATGCCGATGGTGCAAGTCGCTACTCCCAGAATCTAGCCACGACATCCTGGGCCATTTTTACCCCCTTGCATTCGCTTGTCCTCTCTAAAGGCGTATGCATTGGTACTTCCACCAATTACCTGGATGAATATGATGCAGTGATAGGTTTATTATACAATGCCCTTTACTGTCACATCCTTCACCTTCATGTTCGTTTAGATTCCCTATTGCTTTTCATGCAATTGAATGGTGTTTATCGTGTACATAATCCTATCCTTTTTAGAATATATTTACGAGTGAAGCTTTTAATGCGTGAATTTGAAATCATTAATTTCATTCATGTACCTAGAGCACAAAATCACTACGTAGATATCATTGCAAACAATATTCTATATTGGAATTTATCACACGCATTTCACACAAGACATTAACAATAAACCATAAAATGATGCATATCCATAATATGTGTTGTTCAAAATTTTTTGGATTCCATAAACTCTGATACATATGAAACTCCCATAGCATGTTACAAAAATCAAAATTAGGGACACCTCATTTCACTACATCTAATCACTATCTGGAGGATCTCGAGCCAATGGCTCAGCTCTAACAACCTGTAGATCTTGCATCCCCTATCCAACCATTTCCATGCACCGCATGACTCCTTGCCACTCCGAGGGTATACCAATACACGACTCTATGTATTGGCCATCAAGGTCTTTCCATCTGTGCTTTGAAACACAGGTCGGCATCTTCTCACATCTACGATGGATGTCCTCTAGGAGGGCCACATCATCCTCATTCTGTGTTCCCCTCAATCCACTAGGTCCTGCAGCTCCTGATACTTTGGGTCGTTCCATATACTAGGTCAATTTTATTGGTGATATATCTACATACCAAAAGTGAATGAATCAATACCATATACAATATTTTGAAACTTTAAAATGCCTATAAAAGGTAAGAAAATTGTCACTTACCATTTGACCCTCATCTTCAACTTGGCGGAAGTGGTAATTCTAGGTCCCCATGATAGCTCATCCCACTATAGCGATAGTCATCTATATACAGTGGCATCTGATCCCAACGCGCAAAAAACTCAAGTCAAAACACCCGTCCGACTGCCCCACCTCCCCCTCTAAATAGTAGCCACCCCAGCGGCGCATCCTAGGCTCTCGCGAGCCCCCATCCTGGATCTGTATACAAGGCCAAAGTGTCAGGATCTTCTCAAAGAAGAGCAAGCAAAGCACTATGCCATATGCACAGCCATGGTTTACCTGCTACTTGCATGGCAACAACTATCGTTTCAATGACAACAACATCATTTGGGCCCACACATCATAGGTCCCACTCAATATACTCTCAACCAGCATAATCTGACCCCCAGTTATGTGTTGGACCACCTGGTCGCCCGCATCCTGCGCACTACCACAACCAAAACACAAGTCTCTAGCCTCTAGCTTCCTAACCGGCATTTGTGTCTCTCACACACAGAGACCCTTGCCGCATCGGCACTTGCTAAACTCCACGATGTCTCCACCGCGGTAACATCAAGTTGTATTTCTACCATCCCAAGTGGTGGGAGACCTGTCAATAACATATTCGGATAATAGCTTTATCTAGTGCTCTAATACTATAAATATCTCATGATTCAGATCTCAATAGCTTCACGATCCAAACTAAAAAAGAGTTTCTCCATTTTCATCAAAGGGTTATCCACAAACTCTCAAAACCCTGGTTACAAGCACGCAACAGACAACATGATCCTCTTGATTCAAGATCGTAACGTGTCTGTGTCCTCTTCAATTGATCTCAACTTCTACCATATTTTGAAGGCTAAAACCACTATGTTTGTTGTCAGAAGGAATGAACATCGTATCATAACCATAAAACTTAGTTTCTGTCCAAAAACAAGACCAAAATCCTCCTATTAAAACGTACTTTTTCGTCATTCTAGGATTGCCGCTTTTATGCTCAACCTCGCTAATTTGTTGTAAAAATTTCAAAAGTGTGACCCGACCGTGAATAAGAGCAGGGGTCTATTCCTGAGCTCTGGGTGCCTAAACAGAAATTTTAATCCATTGAATTGAAAGAGTATGTTTAGGCCTCTTACCTGCAATAGATGGATCTTGATTCCAATAGTCAGTTTGTCCGCTATGATCGCCACAATATTTAGGGCCTTTTATCCTCTATACATTCACCACAACTACACTTGCAAATGAATAAAATTGGAGCAAAAATTCCTTATTATAAGAGAAACCCCAGATTTTTCTTTCACTAGCTGCGACCAAATTGTAGCTCAGTTTGACAAAACGTCAAAACCATTGGAAAGCTCTCACCAAACTCTCAAATGGGTATCCTTTCATTTTTGGTGATTTGATACTTCACCTAGACACAATTTTTCCAAGAAGGGTCACTTCACCACTTCTCAAAATCAAATTTCTTCACTTGCAACATTTGTTCTTGGGGCACCACCTTGCCTTCATACTTTTCCATGCTCGTGTCAATTTTCATTGTGAGTAACCATATTTTACTCATGTTTTTATGGTCCCCGTCAGGCCTATTCTTTATGGCAGAATCATCAAGTTTCCCTTATTTAGAGCATCCGAGTTGAGTCGTCATTGCATCCATGGATTCTATCTGGAGTCCCTTTTTTCCCCACCACAATATTCCATCCTCCATTTCTTTTTACCTCTCTCATGTCGCACATTTTGGCCCCTAGTCATACGATCCCCCCGAGAGTTGAGTTAGTAGCTGCTAGGTAATCCATGCCCTTTATGCTCTAACAAGGGAAGTTATCAACTCGCTACTCAATTCCCCCCATTCCACCATCATCCCTGGTGTCAGTCTATCAGTCGCTCTACTATTATCCCTTGTTCCTTAGTTGAGGATTCCTCATTTCCTCACGTATGGCGGACCTCCTTCTATCAACATCAGTTTATTCATTCCAGAAGACAGGTCTAGAGGGCAGTGTACCTTGGTTCCAGCTTCCACTTTTGTTCGGTGCCTCGGACCAATAAAAGGGACCCTTTATTACCCTTTGAATTAATTTTTTCTTTGTTCCAACTCCTTATGACATGATTAAGATCCGTATACTCAATGGTTCAGTGATGCAATAGTTTGTACCAGTGTTTCTCGGGTGTGTGTGAGATGTTTCAGACCTCATGAGGGGGTGGCCCTTCAAGTAGTCCCCCACATGCCCAAATGACCTCCCTACTAGAACCTTGGATGTAGCTCCATATATTTTATGGTCCTGGCCTCAACCGCTTGCAGCACCTTTTATTTTGCATGTATCATTCAGATTTTCATAGCCCTTCCATGTTTTATAGGGCCTCTTTGGTTGTAATTATATCTCATGTACTCAGATATTATTGTATAAGTCCTAGTTGTTGTCCCAGGCACAATATGTATGTGGGATCCATTATCATATTTTTTGTCTAGCCCATGTTTATGCTAGCACGTAATATATAGTTCAGTCCCATGTTTTCTGGACGCATCATTATTATTTATATTTTCTTATCTCGGTAGGCATAGGTATGCCTCCCTCGCCTCATGTAGAATAGGTACTCACTCATAAAAGAGACTTGTCACACCTATAAGTCTCACCTCCTTAGGGTCTTGTCCTCCCACGCTTCAGTTTTCCTCATATTTCTCTCACTCTGGCTCCCCTTCGATGTCTAGTGATTGATTTCTTACAATGTACCTCAGTCATACAATTAAATCCTAACACTCGCACGATGGGGGGGAATCTGTTACACCATTTTTTGGTCATCTAGGCTGTTAGTATTAGATGAAATAAAGTACACCATGTAAGACCAATTTTACCATAGTAAAATTGCTTTCACTATGAAAAATAACTCAATAATCCATAATTTATTAAGTTGTTTCTAGTCTAAACAAGAAACCCCATGAGGAATAATTGAATAAATCCTTATTTTTTTTATTTTCCTCTAGGGATATAATTAAACCATTTTTTAATTAATATTCCTGATCATATTTAACCCAAAACAGGAAAATTAATTAGATAAATCATTATTTATCTTAGTATTTTCTTAGTATTTAAATAATATTCCTTGTTAAATTTGACCAAAAAATTTATAAATAATTGAATAAATCACTATTTATTTAATTATTACTCAACCACATTCTAAAATTAATAAATAAATCATTTATTTATTTATTATTTCTAAATAAATGGATTTGACCAAATTCAAATTCTTTTTCCCTCCAACAAAAATAATAAAATATTCCATGAAAGTTGGATCCAGATTTGGTTAATAATATTTTAATTATGCACCAATATCTAAACTAAATATTTTTTTATAAAAATAAAGGTTTTTTCATTCATTCACTACCTTTTGTCGCCTAGAGATCACTCTTGATCTATACTTTTGGTCTAACTTTGATCCTCCCATCATTGTCATATTTTTCTACTTTTTTCTTGTGAGCTCCCTTTGAGTTCCATTTTTGTTTGGGTTTTCTGCACCATCAAGAGAGAGAGATCTTAGATCTGAAGCATTAAGGACATACAAGAACCCATCCCATTGAGGGGGACTGTTAACATCTTTCTATGTTCCCTTCCTAGGTGTCATAATACAAAAAAAATCTTTAAAAAATCTTGTCTTGTTCATTGGATGCATGAAGCAAATCTTGCTTATTATTTGTTGTTTGATGTCTTTAAGAGCATTGTAATATTCCCAAATGGGAAAACTCAGCAATACATGCATGAAAAATGCATTTTCAAATATATGTGCTATAGAAATGAAAATCAATCCATGGATCCACTAGATCTGACATCATAATACCCAGATCCCAGAGGAGATCATAAACAAATCATGATAGAGGAGTTAAACAAGTCTCCCACACACCAAATAGATCATAAACACTGAAAACCCAAAAATTACCGCAACATAGAATTACTTCATAAAGAGAAAGTGCATTCTAATGAGGGTTTATACTCATAAATTAGAGAGAGAAATCGATCTACTCATATATTAAACAATATTTCTCAAAAACCGAGATCTAGTCTCCTTTATACAAATCCAAGAAAACCTAAAAATGGTTTCTTGAAATACACCCAATACAAATGGTGATCTACAGCCCAAGCACTATAGAATCAATTCAAACTGAAGCATAGGAAGGTGGGAGGCTGAAATAATATAGATCTTATGTAGATCCACTCCAAGGTCTCCTCCAATGAAAGGTTGAACCCTTCAATCATAGGAAAACACTCAAACAGAGCCACAAGATCCCTCACTGAAGCTGCCCTCTAAAATCATGAAATTCTAGACTAAAATTACACTATAGGTGATGGAAATATATTTTCCTAATGCCAATGATCTGAAATGTGCTCAAGAACACTCCAAACTGATCTCCCAAGAGAAGGAATCCTTCCTCCTCTGAAAAACTAGCTCAGAAAGTGGGTTTCCCAACCCTCCACTACAACACCCTACAACACAACATAATATTCTTCAAAAACTACACTATAGCTAAAGACTGAAGCTTGGCCATAATGACAGATGTATTGAAAGATATATCAGGACTCTCCCAAGAGGCCTCTCAAGGAAAGAGATGGAATTTCCTAAATAGGAAACCCTTGTGCTAAACAGTGCCAACAATCTTAGATAAACAGCTGAAGAGAGCAAAGTCTAAACAGACATATCAAAATATAATTTATAATCTAACCCCATATGGCTGCCATCCTTTCCCTTATAAACAATGTGAACCTTCTCTCCTTGGGTCCCACCCATTAGGGTTTCCACCATCACACAATCAATCTCCCTCCAAAAATGCATTGTTCCTTCATCAATGCCACTCCTCCATAACAACGATGTTTGATTTGGTCAAGGTTGACCTCTTCAACCTGCTCCAGCCTTCTTCACACCTAAGGGTCTCCAATCCAGCTCTTAGATAGTTGTCTAAATTAATCCACATTCATATTGAGCTACCTTTATTGATGATCCACTCCTCCCACATTAGTGTTGTTGACTCGGTCAAACTTGACTTTGTCCACATCCATTAGTCCTTGTTCACACATGAGAGTGCTAGATCATGTTATTTTAATGATCCCTTTTCACATCAAGATGGATTTTATGCTTATTCAAGATAATTATGGGTATCCTTCCCCACTTATTCATCTAACTAGGTGCTAAAAGAAAAATCAATATCCCTATTAGCTGCATACTAATTTAAGAATATTACATGCATAGATATGGATTTTTGTAGCATTTATTCTGATCACTAACTGCAGACCTAAGGAAATTGACAGTCATAATTGATGTTAGGGTTGTTTGTTATGCACAACTAAAGTGATATTTTTTTGTACGCTTGCGATTAGAATTCACACTAACAGATTATTTATCCTCTCTTAAAGTCTGATAGATCGCATTAGTCTTAACAGACGGTAACCATAATCATCATCAATAAAGATAATAAAAAAATATTTTAAAATTTCTTAAAAATAATCTAATTAAACTCTAGAAAAAATAAAAATAAATAAATATGGAATGAACTAAACCTTTCTTATATGGATATTTCTCCAAATTCTATATAAAGTTTAATTATTCAAAAAAAAAAAAAAAAAAATATATATATATATATATATATATATATATATATAACTTCATGCAATAATTAAAAAATATATATATCACTCCATTCAGTTTTCTTACAACGTATATGTCTGCAAATAATTTTCCTCATTTCAATATAAAGTTTAATTATTTAATTTTTTTTAATAAAAAAATAACTTCATGCAATAATTAAAAAATATATATATCACTCCATTCAGTTTTCTTACAACGTATGTCCAAGATCAGCCAATAATAAAACTGCCAACCATATATTACAACAAAATAAAAACCTCCTAAATCACACCTTATACCTCTTTTCTTTGCTTTTAATAAAATATAACAAAATAAAAAGGCTACACTGCATAACAAATTATCCCTTCTAATACTAATAATAATAAATTCACATCATTATCATATATTTAGAAGCATTTATTGTCTCCCATTATAATATGGTCATCCCCTTACGTATCATCTTAAATATATCTATTAAATGACCCTAATATGTTCCTTTGTTTTAGTAACAACCAACTTTCATTTTCTAATACCTCTAATATTTAGTATTAATAAAATTGGAAAAAAATTTAATATAATTAATTTTAATAAAATAATAATAAATAAACCTTTCTAATATCTCCACATCATTACAATAAAAATAAAAATTTTACCCATTATAATATAGGTTAACCATCTGAAAATATCCTAAGCATTTCAAACATTTATCCACTAATATTTAGTAGTAATAAATAAATCAAAAGTTCTAATAAAATAATAATAACAAATAGGGTTGAATAGCTAATAAATAGTTCAATAAACAATAATAGTAAAAATTTTAAAATGTGTCATTATTAAATTAGAAATAAATAATATTTTTTTTTTTTGAAAAAACTGAAATAAATAGCTAATTAAATTAAAGAAATTTAAGAACTGGTCGGCCCTTTTCATCTCCTTCTTTCCACTATTTATTTAACCTGGTATATTCTCTTCTTAGCAGTTTTTCCTGAAGATGAGTCTTGATTTAGACTTGAAACATAGACTAAAAATGAAGACTGTGGATACTCCGAGTTTTGCATCTGAAAACCTACACCACAGAAACCTCCAATCTAATAATTTTATTGTTGATTCTCTTGACACTACTACTAGTATGTTCAAAATACCATTGTATCCAAACAAAAAATATGAAATAAATGTCAAACACTGCCCTGTTGTCCCTAACAATGCTCAATATTCGCAAGTGTTTCAAAATGATAAGAAAATAAATAACTTCTTGCTGACAAAGGAAGAATTCATCAATGCCCAAATAGATGATCAGGAAATTCATGCTATAGAGATGAAAGTACTACATCTTAAGGACAATTCTAATCCAAGAGGTTTGGTACCTTTGGAATAAATTTTTGACTAGGATGATGTTGCAAGTAATCCTACTATGTCACCAACAGAATTGGGAGTGGAAGATATAAATATTGGCACTTCAGAAAAGCCAAAGATGGTGTAGATTTCAAAATCCTTGAGTCTAGAAATGAAAGCTAAGTATACAGTACTTATGTATCAATTTTCAAATGTATTTTCTTGGAAACATTTAGATTTGAAGGTCTATGATAAAAGCATTATTTAGCACACTATTCCTTTGAAGCCAAATCAAAAACCATTTCACCAGAAGCATAGAAGGGTGAATCCCAAATTGTTGCCTTCTATTCAGAAGAAAGTAAACAAATTATTCAGTGCTGGAATAATTTCTCCTATCTGGTTCTCAAACTAGATATCCAATCTAGTACCTGTGAGAAAAAGGACAAGAAAAAATTGATTATACATTGATTTTTGAAATTTGAACAAAGTATCATTAAAACATAATTATCCAATACCAAAAATGAACCACATTCTGCAAAGGGTAGTTAGATCATCTAGACACTCTTTGTTAGATGGATACTCGGGATATAATCAGATCCTTTTTCACTCATACGATTAATAAAATATAGCTTTCGCCACACCTTAGGGTACTTTCATGTATGCAAAAATGCCTTTTGGTTTGAAGAATGCATGGGCAAATTTTCAAAGAGAAATGAATATTTATTTTTCCAATGAAAAATATATGTTTTTGGTCTTTTACATTGATGATATCATTGTTTTCTCAAAGAAATATGAGCACCATTTGCAGAATTTAAAGAAATTTTTTCAAACATGCATAAATTTTGGTATTTCATTGAATCCAAGGAAGAGCCTTTTTGCTATGGAAGAAGGTAAATTGTTGGGGACATATTATATCTAAATATGGCAAAAAATTAGGCCCTTCAAGGATTGAATCAATTCAAAACTTGGATTATCCTAGGAGAAAAAAGGAGATTCAATCTTTCAATGGTAAAATTAATTTTCTGAGAAGAATTGTTCCTAATCTTGTTGAACATTTGAGGCAAATTACTAACATGTTGAAGAAATATACTGAAGTAAAATGGTCTGAGGAAGCAAAGAAGTCATTTAATCAAGTCAAGTTAGCTCTATCTCATGCTCCCATTCTCATTAGCCCAGACTATACACTTGATTTTATAATTTTTCCATTTTATTTAGAGCATACACTTGTTTTTGTTTTAATGCAAAAGAAAAATCAAAATGGAGAATAGCCCATTGATTTCTTTAGCAGAACAATAAGAGATGTTGCCTTAAAGTACAATATCATTGAGAAATAAGCTCTAGTATTAGTCAACACATTAAAGGATTTCAGAGTATACATTTTACATTCCCATGTAATTGCTTATGTGCCAAATGATGTCGTCAAATAAGTTCTCACACAGAATGATCGAGAAGGTCATAGGGGTAAATGGATTGGTGCCTTACTAGAGTATGATTTGGAAATTAATCCCACAAAATCAATCAGAGGACAAGGCCTAGCAAAGTTGATGGCAGATTATAATCTTCATGCCTTATACATAAACTTCATTGTTGCACTCTATGATGAACAAACTGTTGAAACATTACTTGAGATAGCTAAAATCATTTCTTTATCTCCTTGGTATGTTAATATTACATATATTTTGCAACATCTAAATACACCTCCTTGCATGCCAAGTAGTAAAGAGAGATCATTGAAGTTAAAAGCATTGAAATATTGTATTCTAAAGGGTGCCCTATAATGGAAAGATCCTGGTCAAATATTACTAAACTGTTTAGTTGAAGGTGAAGTTGAGAAATTTATGAAAGATTTCCATAAAGGTGACTATGGAGGTCATCTTTATTGGAAAACCACAGCAGATAAAATATTGTGAGCAGGTTTTTATTGGCCTACCTTATTTTTTGATGTCTACAAAACAATAAAAAATTGTCATGAGTGTCAAATATTTCAAGGAAAAAGGAAAATTGTACCTTTTCCTCTTAAACCAATTGAAGTCCAACCACCATTTGAGTAATAGGGACTTGATTTCATTGGTGAAATTCATCCTTTGTATTCATATCAACACAAATGGATTCTCACTGCTACATATTGTTTTACCAAATGGATTGAGGCTATTCCTACTAGGCCAGTAAATGATTCTATTATCATTCAGTTTTTTGAAAATAATATCATGTCTTGATTTGGAAATCCATACAAGATTACCACTGATAATGCAACTGCTTTCAAATCTAATAAGATGATTGATTTTTGTGATAAATATCATATTAGACTTGGTCATTCTATGGCATATTATCCTTAGGGAAATGGGCTTGCATAATCATATAATAATTCATTGGTGAATAGTATCAAGAAGATGTTACAGGAAAACAAAAGCAATTGGCACAAGAATCTTACAAATGCTCTGTCGAAAATATCAATTAACATGTCTCCATTGTAGCTTGTTTATGGAATCGACATTTTTTTCCCTTCTTCCTTGGTTTTTCCAGTAATGAAGATTTTGCAGGAGGTTAACAGTGAGCCTAATGAAATTTAGAGAAGAATCAATCAAATGATACATTTGCAACAAACAAGAGATGAAGTTTTCAGCAATACTTCAAAGATGCATGACAAAATTAAAAATATTTTTGATAGAAAAACAAAATCTGATGACTTCAATCTTCAAGATGGGATTCCAGAAATGCCAGGAATGAAGATAAGGGAAAGAATGGGAAATTTGACAATATATGGAAAGGACCTTACAAAATCATAGCATTCATAGGAAATAAAGAATTTTTGCTAGAAGATCTTGAAGGGGAAGTGTGACGTTCGAGGACCTATCTTCTCATGCATATTTGAAGGTATCAGTCCGTTGTCAAGTCAATTGTTGTTAGTCAAATTTTCTAGTTTGTTTAAGTTTTTCAAAGTCCAGTTTGACTCCATAGCCCATTGGTAAGGCTGCCCGATCTACGGTGTTCTTGACACCTCCTGAAGGAGCTACCATCCCCAGATGGAGCCAATGTTAGAGTCAGTTTATCAGTGATAAAAAATAGCTTTTTGAGAGTTTTCCATCAGGTCATTAGTCAAATTTTTTTTCTTTTTCAGTTAGTTTTTAGAAATAATTTTGGTCACTGAAGAATTCCTATCTTGTAATTCTTCTCCTTCACATCATTTCATCACCATTTATAGGTCTAGAGTGAGGTCACTCCATGTCATATAGATCAATTCTAAGATAAAAAAATGCCCATGGAAAAATTTTCAGCTTTTCACTAAAAATAAGGCAGTGAAACCTCCATTTCATTCATAAAAGTTTAGTTGAAGGAGAAAGTTGGTTTTTACAGTTCAAAATAAACTCTGCACGTCATAATAATCTCCTATTATGTTGTTTTATTCAAGAATAAATGAAGAGCTTTGCTAAAGAAAATTATTTTCAAAATCTCATACTTATGGCTATTTTATTCTTCAACAATTCGAAAAATCACTCTCAAGACCATAGGATTCAATATTATACATTATCATCCACTACTCATATGATACGTTTCATTCCCTAACCCATCAATCATCCAAATCACATTGCATTTACTATCCCTCTACCCCACCATCCATTGCATCACAATCAAATCCTACATTCCACATGCAACTTCGGCCCCCCCCTCATCATCTGAAACTTAACGTCAGGGGAGGGGTCCAAAAAGGGTGGTTTCAAAACCAGATCCCACCACTACATTTCAACAACATATGATTTCGCACCCCCCCCATGAAACCATTTACTACTGATAGACCCCTCCGAAATCCTGCTTATCCGCCGGATGAAACCACTTCTTTGCCCGCCATTAATGTTACGCCAATGTGGACTGTGGACTATCCAAACAAAAAAAATTCTTGCCCTCCTATAACCACTAGAAAATTAAATTTAATTTCTAACTATTAGGATAATGTGCCCGCACCACTTTAAACGGGAAATCAACATAATGTTTATAAATTCATACTAAAAAACATGTTTAAACCTTAATTATTCTATTCACTCTTCTCTGAATAGGATTACAAATTAACGGATATTTTCAGAACCCTATAAATCAACCTAACCATTGTTTAAAACTTCATTTGTAGCTGTTGATATTCTTCTAATCTACAGAGTTTTTCCTCGGTCTCTACCTCTGTTTTACATTAAAAAAAAATATTTCTTCTGTTATTTCAACAGAGCTAGTCATGTCTCCAAAGAACAAAGGACCAAAAGAACTAGTAAGTCTGCTACTTCACCCTAAATTTATCTTCCATCATATATCATTAGCAAAAAAAGACCATAAGATCCATGAAACCCTTTGTGAACTTGAATTATTTGAAATGTATTACTAGTTAGAGGATAAATTCCTAGAAAAATATGATGATATAGGGTTGTGGGATTCAAACTTGCCACACTACATTTTTCCTCACACCCACAGTGCCCCAAAATTTGTTAGAAAATATCAAGCCTTATATTAACCCAATCAAAGAGCTATTATCACTCCTACATGAGAGATTTTAGTAACTATAACAACCCAAACCATAGAAAAAAATGATGCAAGCCCCCATTACAGAGAATGCCACTCCATTTTCCCAAGAAGCCCTGATAGAAATATATCAGAAATTATATTTTTCAAAAAGAGCTCAAAATATTGAGATGTTTATGACTGAAATGATCCATTTCCCAAGAAGAACCCTCCATTTCCATCATCCATTTTTCCTGAAAGATCCAAACAAATCATAACAATTATTTCTTACCTTCTTAGTTATTATTTAGACCAATGGGTAGTTGAAACCATCATAGGATTCATGCCCATTTTCTCCACAGATTCAAAACCCTACATCATATTCAACTTCAGTCAATTCATTGTAGATTCCATTCATGAGCAGTTTGTTAAATTCTCAACTGAACAGGTTTTCAAATACGCCTCTATGTTAGTTTAGCTATTCTTATATTCTCAAGGAAAAATTCAAGTTTTCATTACAGAAATTGGATGAGGAAGGAAATCACCAATCAATTATTTTCTGGACTTCATTAGTAATAAAGGAACAAAATAAATATTCATATAAGTAGTTTGTATAATTTTTTCTTCATCAAGGACTCAGCTTACTAAATAGCACTATAGAGCCTAGGAGAAATGAAGAAATTAGAAAGGTATTGCAACTATTAGATGAAGCCAGAATAGGGGATTGGTATCTTTAGCAGTACTACACATAACTCAGAGTTTATGGCCATGAAATTCCCCCTTACAAGTTTCCAAAATTACTCTGAATGAGGGTTTTTTCATTGGATTAAATTAGACAAATGCTTAATGTTGATGAAGTGCATTTTGTATCTTCTAAAAACAAATCACAAATTCAAAATAAAAACATAGATAGGACCTTTTATCTGTAATAACAGGAAAATGGGAGAGGAAGCAAACAAATTGCTGAAAGAGATGCAATTTACTCTCAGTTTCACATTGTCTTATGATCCAGTTGGTGTTGTTTCTAAACTAAGGGTAGAGAACAAATCTACACCTTATTTTCATACACCTAGACCAGAAATTGAAAAATATATGAATCAACTTGAGTGGAATGAGGGTACTTTACAAGAATTTGAAGAAAAAATAGTGTATGTATTAGTATTACAGACTCATGTTGCACAGGAAAGAGTAGGGAAAAGGATTCGATAAGATCAGTCATCTCCAATGACTAATTCATCCAACAAATAATTTAAAATCCATTAAATAAATAAGACAAAGCTCAATCCAAAAGTCAATCCTAGCAAGAATTTAGAGAAAAATGTAATTATTATTACCAAAGAGACACCTCCTTCCACACAAGCAGGTGATCAAAATACTTCTACCCCTACTACTTCAGTAGTTTCTCAAGATCAACAGAAAGCCATTCAAACTAGTATAGTTGTTACAGGGGAAAAGGAGAAAAATATCTTGGATACCTTCAAGGAGATAAATTTTAAGGATGAAATGTTGAAGACCAACACATACAATCAGTTTTGGAAAGAAACTCCCATTTCTCAGAGCAGGTTGGTCTCAGATTTTGATTCAGATAAGGGAAAAATGAAATTTTCTTTTCTTCAAGCACAAATTCCACAACCAAAGTCAGAAGCAGATCATAAAAGGAATACATTTGAGTTTGATACTAAGGAGATACATCCAATATATCAAGTGGAGTTACATAAAAAACTAACAGTGATTTGAGTTTGTGAAAATTGCAAGTTTCCTTGGCTAATGTCCAATCGGAGATGAAAATGGAGAAAGTTTCTTCATTTTCTAAAGACAAAACAATCAAAACTCTAGAAGACTTGCTGATCAAAATTGGATATTATCCTTCCAATTTCAATGAAATGGAATAAATCATCAAAACGAAAAAATGTTGACATTGCAACATTGAGGAAGCAACTGAAGATTCCAGCTACAAAAGATCCTCTGGAAAAATACATTGAAGAGAATGTATCACAGGAAACAAAAATGATGAAGCTAATTATGAAACAAAATTCTCAAATAAAGCTATTGGAATCAAAATTAGAGAAAATGATAGAGGAGAAAGAAATAACATCTAAAGTTCCGTAAGAAGAAGTGCCTCTTGTAGTTATTCCTACAACCCAACCTTCTACAACAAGTACTATAGATGGAGCTGAGCAGCTCACTCAAGTAAATCAAAATATGTCAATTTAGGAAGAGGAGATAAAGAAACTGCAAGATCAAGAAAAATTGCTACAATTCGAGAGAGCAAAATATGAAAGTTCACATACAGCTGGAGCACAGAGAGCTAAAATGTTGATTGAGATATTGAAAAAATATCAAAAGGAATCTTCCATTGGAAACACTTTGGGCCAAGTAAAATAAATCATCTGGGTAGATATTACAGAATCTATTTGTGAAATATGGCCAAGTATACAGATTATATTTGAACCAAAAGGAGTTGATACAAAAATAAAATGAGGCTATTATAACAATTAAAGCACAACTTGGAGACAAACCTGCTACAACAAATAATACTATCAAGTTTATGAATTCAAAGAATAGGTATGAGTTTGATGAGATTGGAATAGATGATAGAACGGAAACAATACTAGAGATAAAGAGGGTTCTCATAAAGAATAATTTGATTCTTCAACTCGAGGAGAAGTGTCACATTCTGGAAATCACAGTTCAGAGATTTTTCAGCAGAATGGAGCCTCTGACATAGAAAGGATTGCCCTTTCCATTTGTAATTAATCACAAACTAATTATCGGAGAATATTATGGGAGAAGACTTCAAGAAATTTCCAGAGATACTGCCATATTTTCTAACCTCAGAGGCACAATGACAGGAAGGGTGTTGTTGCAAACATTGTGTAATGACATTTATATTCAGTATGAGATAAAACATGTTTTTGTGGGGAGGCCCACTTTTGCAAAAACACTGAAGTAGATGAAATTTGTTGAAAGGTAATAAAATTGGCCATCCCTGATGAAGAGCGTTGGGAAAAATTGTGTGAATTTCAAGAGTAAGTGGTAAAAGAAGACAATTCAACCTCTGGCAGAACATCAATTAACTGACAGCCAGCACAGTCCAGGATTCTCCCCTTTCAGCAATTGTTTTCTGTTAGAGCAGCATCAGCACAAAAAATTGACTTTATTTCCATGTTGCAGTTAGAGTCTAGTTTGGCAAATAAAGTGTTATCTGTTATGATATCATTTAATGTAATATGTTGTAATTTATTTTTTTATAAATACTTCACAGTACAAAGCATTGTTGTTGGATAATTGAGTTTTTGAGACTCTATGTATTACTATGGAGCTATTATAAATGAAATGAAAGAAGTTGCAGGAAATATTGTGAGATTCATGTGGTATTTCTTTTGATCACTATTCTTTTCTCTCTGTTATTTCATTTCCACTTTAGTTTCTATGTAAAAATATTATCAGTTTATAAACAGAGATCAGTTACATGTTCTATTTATTAATATTTCTACAAATCTGTCTTTTCTTCTAAAGAATGAATTCATGTTGTATGCTCATTCAGACCCCTGCCTTTTTCTACCACTATACACAAATGACAATTTAATTATGCTCAATAAGTTTATCTATCTTGCCTCACTCTATTCTCTACAATTCAGTCTTTGAAATCAGCATTAGTTTCACTGATCATTGTTGTTATCTAGCAAACAAATTATTAAAACAAATTTCAAACATATTTACTTATATCTAGCCTAAAATCTGTTACCTGGCCTAAAATTGAATAACTTAAAAAGTGGCATAGAGAGATCCCTCTCTAGTTAGGTAGGCCTAGCTAATTAGCTAAAATTTGGTTTGTGGTTACCTTTCTTCACTACTATTTTTAGCCTAGGAATTTGGGGAGAGTGATAACACTATTGACAATGTTTGTGAAAAGAATGGTAATCATGATGATAGAAGTGTAACAATCAGATTGATATTAAATATATTTTTTTGAATGTGGTTATGTTTTGATGTGCTTAGTAATTATGCTATATGGTAAAATTTAATGCCTTGGCTTGATGGATTGAGTTATGTGACAAAGAAGTAATGTTGTGATCATTATTCTTGAAGTATACTCCTATTAGCTATTTGAAACTAACCCTTGATGAAATATTGATTTCATGATGTGATGATGAAGTAGTTGATGCTAACATTTTATGGCCATGATGGATATATTTTTATAACATTCCAATAGCTTAACTTTATGATATATTAGTTATGCTTATGCACGATAGTATTATAGTCAAGTTTATGACTTGAACAATAATGACTGAAGGGGCTACTCATTAAGACAGAGAAAATATTCACAATATCCCTACACCTATTATAATTTCCATTATATGTATAGAATATTATTTATTGTTGAAGTCATATTTATGGAAATCAATAGACAAATATATGATATTTTTGGTTTGGAGAAAAGTTTTGGTCTACGAAGAAAGAGTTTTCCTTACTCTAATCCTCAACTGCATCGAAGAAAGCTTAAGGGTGCGAATGTAGCCTCTCAACTGCAAGAAACAAGGCCTAAGGATGTGGTTATTCCTCGAGGACACAAAAGTGAATTTTTGTGCATGAAATCAAAAGTTCACCTGAAGGGTGTCAATTGTACAGATATGGATCAAACAATAGAATGTTCTATGAGCAAGGAAGTTTGAATGTTTGAATTAATATAATGTGAATATGTTGACTAAACTTGTGTTTGTAGGTGACCGTGATAAGCATATCAATATTTTGTTATGATTTGACCATTTAGGCTTGTGTATTACAATATTTGATAGCATTTTCAAGGGTTTAACTAGATTTGGTTGATTGACATAGATAAGAAGTGTTTGTATTTTTGGAATGATGCTTGCTAATGATTTAGATCTTTGAATTGATGATGAGATGTGTTTTGGGCTATAGATCTCACCATGATAGAAAAAATTGGGTTTTGACCTGAGGACTAATGATTTGATTTGATGAACGGTGGTTTTCCTTGATGACAATGATATATGGGCATAATGAATTTTAGTGGCTTATATTAGTAGTATGTGTTGGCATCATTTTTGACACATTTATTGAAGTATAAATAGTTGTGATTCAGTATGAATTAATCTTACAATAAATCGATGGGACATGCATGACTTATTCTTGGTGTATGCATTTGGATCTAGTGACTTATATTATTATCATGTGGATGACTTGATGAAGTTTAGTTTGATATTTCTTGGCAAATGAAAACTTGTTCCCATGATAATAGATAAATTCATAACTTGATATTTGGATGAGATCTCTACCTGCCACTTGAATTTGATATTGTGATATTCATGATTTTTATATTATTTTTTATCTTCCTTCTAAACTTTGATAAAATGATGTAGGCTGAGCATATTGGTTTGGTAAAGTGTTATGTTTGTAGAGAGAATTGTATGAAGAAAGTTCCCTGAAATTGATATGTTCACATTGACAGTTACTTGGTGAAGCCAAGAATATGTGTCAATCCAAACATCTACTTCAAAAGTGGTCCAAGGTATTACTTTGATTTTGGTTTTATATATTGATGGTATATTAATCAAGGACACTAAGCTAGCCTTTGCCTCATGTCTGAGCTCACTTCGTGTGGAATTGAGATGGAGGGCATCTGGAGTTGAGGTATATCTGGATAATAGGGTATAAGCCCTATCTATTTCCCATAGGATTGGAGATGTTTCTCCCTTATCTTGGTCTTTATAGTGTATTACCCTAGTTGGCATAATACCCACAAGTCGGTCTTGTTGGGGTTTTCCCTCCTCGTATGGCCAATAGGTTGAGGAGGCTTTCGGCATGTGAACCTTACCTTTTGGTAATTCGGGAGTCTATCCCAAGCTCATATTATGATGTAGGTGTTCTACCACATGAATCTTCTGGGTCATTGTTGGGAAGATCGACATTCAATAAGATGGGTTGAGATGTACTCCCCTATATCACCTATTTCTTGATATGGGGTTGTAAATGTTAAGCTCCCCTATGAGATTTCAAGTTTAGGTTAAGATCCCCGATGTTGTTCTAGATTGATATAAACTCTCTTATGTTGATGCAGATTGTAGATTTGGCTCCCCACTAATGGTTCCTGGGAGGTATCATTGGGCTCCCCACTAGTAGAGATTCCAGGTGGTAGAAGTGGCTCCCTAATGGATAGAGGGTAGTAGATTGAGATCACCTCTGATGTCAAATTCTTCTTCTTCTTTTAGATTTGAGAATATTTAGCATATGATTAGGTACAATTAAGAGATAAGAAAGAATAATAAATATATGAATCCATATGAATAGTGACGATACATGATGATGATATACTTGAGATTGGATATTATTTGATGACATGATCCACATGACATGATGCAAGTGGAATTCTCTCTAGTTGAGAGGGAGCGTTAAAATTGGAAACTAGATCCAAATTCCACTTTCAAAAACTCATTTTACGTATATGATGATTACAATGAATTTCTCTTTTTCAAGTGGACCAAAATCGACCTAAAGATCATCAAATTTGGACAAGGGATAGTGTATTTTTGGATTATAATCCCACATGTGCCTATTTGATTAGGTCGACCCTAAAGAAAACTGGACACCCTTGGAAGGATATCAATACAAGTGACCTCTACCTCATTTTGACATCATCATGGATCATTCTTGTTTCCTCTTTCTTGTTTTTGGCTCGCACAGGTTTGAGGTAGGTCTATGGAGAAATGGGTTCGCACAAAGGTGAAATTGTATGGTTCAAAGCTTGCACATCTTTTTCTAAGGTTTTATTTCTCCATCAGAAGCTTACCAAAGGACAAATTCAACTGGTCTCTAGCTTGCAGGCTCAAGGGAGAAATTGAAAGCTCCTAGTCGCCTGTATGCCCACTTCCTCCCTGCGACTGGGACCTAAAGTTGCTTTTTTAAGTTGACTGAAGCTTTCGCTCATTGACTGCAAATAGCGACAGTTCATTACAAGCTTCTAAATCAAGCTTTTGAGTATGAGCATGGTTGGGTTCATATCATGGATATTTTTTAGTTGATTTTTGTTGGATAATTGTATGGATGAAGATATGGATAATTGTACTCTCTTTTGTTGAATCATTCAATGACAATCTAATAAGAAGAATAATTTGAAAGGGTTTTCCCCATAGTGGGTTTTTCCCCAGTCGCTGACCAATCCTAGTGTCTCTATGTGTGAATGATTTTCTTCTATTTTTATTTCATGTTTTGTTGCATTGATGATGATATTGTTCATTCTACATAATTTGATATCATAAGGCCATAGGCCCATGCCGTGAAGTTTCACCCTCGCTCAAGTGAGGCCATATATACTTATAACATATAATGCATATAACTCATAAATATTTATATATATATATATATATATATATATATATATATATATATATTATTACATGTTTATGTCACATGATGTACTAGTGTTGTGGTTGGAACTCGGGGCCATGTCCAAGCATTTAATTTGAGGCCAATAGGAGTCACCTTGAAGGTTTAAGCCCCAAGGTTTGAGTAATAAATGGCTCCAAAGGTAGAAAAAACACATTAAGTAGGGGGCTAATCCCCAAGGGATGGGTCACAAAACCCATATGATTGCACTACATAACCCTGGGTGGAGGCCAACCACAAATGGACGGCAAGGACGAGTCGATGATATCTACGTAGAAAGAGGCGAGGATAGCACTATTAGTTGTGATTCATTGATGGGTTGGTGGAATGTAGACCATTGTATGGCAAGGAAGGTTCCACGAGCCAATGAATAGATTTATGTATATATATGTGATTACATAGGTGCATATTTAATATTGTATGAGGGTGGTGCTAACAATAGTAGTCATTGATACTATTGGCGTAATGTGGGTCATCGATGGCACATGACCGATGTTATACAAGGTTCTTATGGTTGTGTTAAAGTGTGACATATCATTGAGATATGACCAATGATTTTCATATGAAGGCGGGAAAATAGGTGGTGATGGTAAAAAATGCATACATACACATACACATACATATAGGAACATTGTTACAAAGGGAGTGTAATTCCATAGGTATAAGTACATTCGTGCAATGGTTTAAATGGGATGAGCTTCGCGTTGTATGAAGATTTGAATAAATATGTACATATGTAATTAAAGTATCCTCGTATCCATGTGACGTGGTAGAGTGGTAACGTGCCACGTGGTAGAGAGATTAAAAAAGACTCGTTAAAACTAATATAGCTTTAAATGAGCATAACTCAAAATTATGGAGTCCAAATTGAACAAAAATTATATCACTAGAATTGACTCACTGAGATAAACACAATGAGAACATCCAAAGTGAGTTTAGGAATTAGAAAGAAATTATAGAAGAAAAAAAAAATTAGCACCCCACTTCTCTAATTTTACTAGGGAAGTTGGGATGGAAAGAGAATACTTCATCGAGAGTAAGGTAGGGCATTTACAATTTCCTTATTCTTCAAGGTCAAAGAAACACTCTATGCCCTTATAGAAGCACAACTTTTACATACCACCACCACTCTATCATTTCTAATATCATAGGCCTATTAATAGCTAAGGTATTTTAGATCACCACTAAACAAATTGTATTCAAACCGCATTTATTTGGAAAACAACTTCCTAGCGAGACTTGAATTTGAAACCCCATAGTTGTCATTATCTGAAGGGTTATTGTGATTTTCTCATCCTATTGGTGCAACGTGGTTTATTCTTGACCAATATATCATGAAGGTGACCCTTAGCTCTTAGAAGTAACTCCTAAAATGTTTACTTACACTAACCTTTTCAACTTTATCAATGAAATATTAGAAAGAGGTGAAAGGTAGAATGTAAGAATTCCATTGAATGAATGGGTCAATCAAGCTACCCAAATCACTCACCTCATGGCCATGGTCCTTGAAGTTAAGCATGCATGGGATATGCTCTAGAACATAGTTGAGGTCTTCATTGTAGAGCAGGAGATTATTCACAATAAATCATTCAGAATTAAATACCAAAGCATATATATGGCTAGACTGATTGGTTCAATGAGAATGTCAAAATAGTGAGTACAGAGGAAGAAAGGAAGGATTGAGCATCGCTACTATTTGATTGGGTTGAGTCTATTAATGATCCATATATATTACATTCCTACAACGACAGATAAAAAACTAGCTAATGTGGTGAAACAAACATTGTGGTTGAAGTGGTGTATATTTTGAGGGAATTTTGGTGCATATGTTGGGAGTTATGGTCATGGGTTCATGCACCACAATGGGCATTTCCATTTCTATATAACTCATTGCAAAAAGAAGAAAAATTAAAACTAGATTCACTTACAAACTTGTAGATGCTTACAAAATTGGTTTAGATAGGATATGCACTTATTCAAGAGCAGATTTTACAAACATGAAAAGAACATGCTTGATTCAACCCTAGCACCCAATTATTACCTATCTGTGGCTGATACTTGTGGAGTAGGTTGGAATGTTGAAGAAAAGTGGACGAGACATACAAGGGTATTGTGAATAAATATGTATATATGTAAATACAATCACACAAATGTTTACACATGGAGGGTAATGGAGGATGTGATGTATCAAGGTACCTTCGTATCCATGTGATGTGGTAGAGTGGTAATGTGCCACGTAGGTGCCACATTACAGAGAGAGAAAAAGACTCACTAAAACTAATATAAATTTAAATGAGAATAACTCAATATTCTAGAGTCCAAATTGAACAACAGTTATATCACCATAATCATATCACTGAGATCAACACAATGAAAACATCCAAAGTGAGTTTTGGGAACTAGAAGGAAATTCTAGAAAAAAAAAGGGAGAAAAATATTAGTACCCCACTTCTCTAACTGTAATAGGGAAGTTGGGATAGAAAGTGAGCACTTCGCCAAGGGTAAGGTGGGGTTTTTACAATTTTCTTATTCTTCAAGGCCAAAGAAACACTATATAACCTTACAGAAGCACAAATTTTCCATTCTACCAACATTTTATCATTTCTAATAGCATAGGCCTATAAATAGATAAGTTCTTTTATATCCCCATTGAAAATATTGTAGGTCTAAACAATTGGGATTTCCACTAGTCTCCTACTATATTCAAACAACATTTATTTGGAAATCAAGTTCCTAGTGAGACTTGAATTTGAAACCCCATAATTTTCATTATCTAAAGGGTTCTTGTAATTTGTTCATCCTATTGGTGCAGTGTGATATATTCTTGACCAGTATATGAGCAAGGTGGTCCTTAGCTCTTAGAAGTAACTCCTAACATGTTTACTTGCACTAACCTTCTACAATATATCAATGAAATATCGAAAAGAGACAAAAGGTAGAAAGCGAGAGTTCCATTGAATGAATGCCTTGATCAAGCTACCCAAATCACTCACCTCACGACCATGGCCCTTGAAGTGAAGCATGCATGGGACGTGCTCTAGAATAGAGTTGAGATCATCATTGTAGAGTAGGATATTGTTCATAATAAATCATTTAGAATTAAATACTAGAGAATTTTTATGGATATATTGATTGGTTTAATGAGAATGTAAAAATAGCGAGTATAAATGAAGAAAGGAAGGATTGATCATTGATACTATTAGAGTGGGTTGAGCCTATTAATGATCCATATATCTTATACTCCCACAATGACACATCAAAGACTAGCTAATGTGGTGCAAAAAACACTGTGGTTGAAGTCGTGTAGAACTTTAGGGCATTTTGGTGCATTTGTTGGGAGTTATGGTCATGGGTTCATGCCCCACTAGGGGCATTTCCATTTCTATATAAATCAATGAAAAAAGAAGAAAAATTGAAACTATATTCACTTACAAACTTGTATATGCTTGAAAAATTGGTTCATATAGGATATGCACTTAGTTAAGAGTAGATTTGAAAAACATGCAAAGAACATGCTTGATGTAACCCTAGCACTTGATTATTACCTATCCAATATGTGGTTGATACTTGTGGAGTAGGTTGGAATGTTGAAGAAAATTATAGGAGATATACGGGGGGAATTTGATTAACCATGGAAGACTTGTAGTGGATCTTACAATGTCCATTCTTTATCATCCTCCACATATGCATTAGTAAATTTGATTTCTCTCATTGAATTTGTATAAGAACGAATTGGTGATTTTAGTGTAATATGCAAGTTAGTTGCATTCAAGCACAAAATTAGCTAGAGCCTATTACTACTTTCAATATTATTTAAGGCTATATATCAACTCATATTTATATTTTTCTAAATTAAACCTCAATTTTATTACTTTTGGTGATAAATGACACATATTCCCAAATGGGTACATCCATCTAACAAGTGTGAATGGAAGTAGTGAGGCTAGTTTGTGCCAACTCTTTTTTATGGCCATCAATAATCTTCAAAAGGTTACAAGAATGTTCTAGCTATTCCTATTGAACTTGATTATTTTTTTCCATTGGAAGAGAAAGTTTATAGTTGTTGGTGTCCCAATTGTTAGTGCTAGAAAAGTTGTGCTTGTTGCAGTTTTTTATGAAGGAAGAGGAAAAGTTGTGTCTACTACAATTGTTCCAACATTTGTTCATTGTTTCTTTTGTAACACACTACACATTGTGCAGTTGCAACTATCTGGAATTCAGAGCTATTTGTATTTTGTATGTTTATGAGTGAATTTTTAATTGATGTCTATACCCTTCATTTACTTGAGTTGTTCAAGAGATGGCCATAATTAATAAGGTATCAATGTTACTGAATATTCTAACACACACTATTGTTCATGATATAGTCAAAATAATCAATCCCATTCTCACCAATATTTACATCTATTTATAGGATGCACATGAAAATTTTGTTTTTCTCTAGTTCGAACAATAGCTTCAACAATATGAAATAAAGAAAAGGAATCAACATTTTGAACCTAGTCTTGTTTAGAATAACTCTCTTTTTTAGTTTGATAAAGAATACAATCAACAACCACTTGATCATACTTTAGGCATATAGTCACATGAAGATGCAAAGGTTCCAGTTGCATTTCCCATGCCCATCATCGGGCCTTGAGAAGAAGTCTTAAATAATATACATAGAATCAATCTTGGATACAAAAAGGAAGTTTCCTTTCAACTCCTAGACTAGTCCAATTCAATCTAGTTTCAAAGTTTTGGGTTTCTTCAAGACACTTCATACTCACTTGTTCCACTTCCATATGATATTCACATATGCCAACATTTTTATTAAGTTTGCCACATGAAATATCAGTGTTTTGATCTTCATCATTGCGATTATTGCAGGAAACATACTCATCATTCATACAAATGTTCCAAACAAAAAATTCCTACAAGACCAAAATTTTACCTTCGATGGAACACTTCTTGGAAATGGTTTTCAATAGCCAAGAAGATATACCCATAATACCATACAATTCATTATTGAGTATTAACATGTCTTGCATTTGAGATATTTTCATATTCTCGCCTTCTACCTAAAAATGAGGATTGATAGTCAACTACTAGTTTCGAACTCATATCAAGTGAACCTAAGCCACAACTAGTACTAGATCTTGTAGCCATAGACTAGATCTAGAGTTATATATGTAGCTAGAGGTAGACTCATGCTCCATGAGCACAATTTGGGAAATGGCTACCCTTAAACAACCACAAGTAGAAGACTTCATCTTATGTTTCTCATTTCAATATTTTGCGACCATTTTTAAACCATCATCAAGGACAACTTTAATTTTGAAAAATACTTCATCTTCTAGCTATGTTTAGAATTGTTCTAGGAACTACTTTGAGCCAAGTTCCATAGTTGGTTGCCAACCAGCTTAAACCACCATTGGTAGAAGACTTCAACTTCTGCTACCGCATTTCGCATGTGATCTTTATTAAATAACCATTTCATAGAATACCTCAAACCATTGAATTTTGTATTTCATCTATCTTATTGGACTCACATGCACCCCTTCAGATTATTGGGGAATGTTATACACCTAATTCATTAGGATTTGTATGGAGGAATCTGAACCATCATTGGGAGTCTAAGAGACCTTGGAAGTATTATCCGAAGGTAATTTGTAATTTTATTTATAGTATATATAGTTAATAATATGCAGTCAAGTTTATTTTTCATATCCAACCTTCCCATTCTAATAGTGTTTCTAGCAAAAATATTGCCAAACATTTTATAGTTGCATATTATACACTAGTAAGATTCACCAAGGTTTCTACACTTTAGGATAAATTTCCAAAATTAAAATTTTTTTTGGCCCAAATGTGTGGAATTGTGTGTCCTTGTAGGCCATGTGGGATGAACTGTACAAGTGTTATCCTAGTTCTCCCAGGTGGATAATCATGGCCAGTCCTCTTAGTCGCTCTTCAGTATCTCTAGGTTTATAGTCCTTACATTGACTAAACCTTGGTGGGTGGAAATTCCTCAACTTCATGGTCATTATTGTGTCATGGGTAGGATTTGGAGGTAGTGGTGGTGGATCTATTAGGATGCATGGATTCCAAAAACGCTCAGGATTATTGGTATTGTAAATTTGATCATATTATGTAAGGGTGGAAACACCCTTTTCATCAATATCTTAGCACAACTCATTTATATTCCCCACATGGATAATTTATCTTATGTATGTACACCTCTTTGTCCATGGTCCTCATTTTGCATGGAAATATCATAATTCACGATGATTTCATACTACTTAAGGAATTTGTTTTAGTTCTCCAAGTTAAGAAAGATGTCTATTGTACTTTCCATGGCATGCCTAGTCAACTCAAAGTCAATGCATCTGAAACTCCCTCCTCAAATGCCTTTTCTAACTTATTTTGTTCCATTGAGAGGGATTGACTTCTCTTTGTGGCAACCATGGGGTTAAGTTGTCATCATGGTACATTCTATAAGTGAAATAAGGGTCAAAGTGAGTCAAAAAATCATCTATGGACCGTTCTCAATCCAAGAAGCAAGGAAAGCAAGCCTTAACACATCAAATGAAGAAAAATCAAAAGAAAGTGAAGAAAATTCAAGAAGCCATCCACCTAATATTGGAATTTTGAGCCTCCTCCATGGAATTTTTCGCCAGATAAGGGGAAAATTAGACCTTTTATAAAGTTAGAATACTTATAAGAATTAATCTAATTCATTCTCAAGAAAAAAAATGGTGAAGTAAAAGAAAAGTGTTGCCTCCTTCAAGAAAGTTGAATTCTTTGTTGTGGACACCACCCCTCCTTTGAGAGTTTTAAGGAATGTAATAATGAATTTTACTGTAATGAAAACCTCCAAGCATGTTGTAGATGAAAATTCAATACTTCATAAAGTTTCTTAGCATAAACTAAGGAGATAAAGGAGCAAAGTTGTTAAAATCCTTATGCATAAATATGGGAGCTTCCTCTCCTCCCAAATCGTTGTGAATAGTTGATATAATTATGTTGTAATATAATGTTTTCACGATGATTGGGTGTCAAATTTGAAGCAAAAATCTCAACAACTTTCGATATAATAAATTTCCACATCCCATCAAAATTGAAGGTGAGGCTTGAACCAAGGCGGTTCAATGCAACAACATTCCACTTGAATCCAATGGATATTTTATATAATATAATCACCTTGACATTTCTAGATTCATAAATGTCAAGATATATGTAGCTTCAGTGACCTACAAATTTAACTTATGGTTGAAAGGTCTAACTTCTAAATCAATCCACACTTTTGTGAGGTTCCCTCTATAGCATATCAACCTTATAATTTTAAAAACATAGTTGTTATGGATTTTGATAAACATCCTCCCACTAAGAAATCAATTCTTGGTGTCTTATGGTTGGGGGCGCAATTTCTAAATATATATGATCCATCTAGTAAGGAACCCTTTTGATGCAATTAAGTGAGATTACATATATATGCAATTTAAGAAATAACTCATTTTTTTCATGCTAGCAGTAAACTCTATAGGGTCGTGGTGAAAGAGAGAAGCATCCATTAAAAATTTAACATGTGGATCATTATTTGAGTGAAACAAAAAATTTCCCACGATTAAAACATCTCTATCCAATATCTTCTAAATTTGTACCCTTCATTTTCTTAAAATGGGATTAAGTAGACAATTTTAAGGGAGTTTTGCCATTTCCATTATGATTTGGTCACAAAGGGAAAATTTAAGCTTAAAATAAACCAATAAATTCTTTAAGATCGATATCATTTTAATAGCAAGTAATCCCAATTGTATATTTTCCATGTTGGATACCCCACAAAAATATAATGGGAGTTAGGGAAAGCGTCAATAAGAGAATATCAGAAGGATATTTTATATTGAGGAAATTAATTTCACAAATATTATCAATACTCAGATTTTATTATACACATTAAGAATACTACAAATAAACCTAAATTTTGTGATATTAACTCTAATATTTACTAGCAAGGATACAACTTAACTCGGGATCTACCAAGTGCTCAGAGGGATCAAATCTCCCAAGATGAAAACTTCGTTTTTAGTGAAAAATTTAAGGAAATGTTTGAATTCCAAGAGATTTTATTCCTATGGAATCTTGGTAGATCCGGAGTTAAGATGGATATATGTTGGTTCTTAATAATATTAGTTACATTTTATAGAAATTGCACATCTATTTAAATAAAAATATTCTTATTTTTAATTTTATTAGAACCTTGATAATACAAATAGTTACATATATATACAACATTTTCTGACATTTTTTTTTTTAATTTATAATTTAATTTTTTAATACAAAATGCATAGCATTGATGATATATACCATCCTAGATTCAACTTAACCTTGAAGCTATCAAGAGTCGATACAAATCAAATATATCGAGGTTAAAACCTCCTTTTGAGTGAAAAACTTGAGGAAATATTTTCACCTCGAGAGATTTGATCCCTCTCATGATTGATAGATACGGTGTTAAGATGGATCTAGACTAGTATATACTATAATATATTAAGCCTATTATTATATTATACCTAATAATATTAATATAACAATAATATAATATTAAACACTTATTATTAATATTTTATTTAATATTAATATTAAACCCAATATTATATTAAAACTCGTTATATTATTCAAATACCTAGAATTGTAGCCATATCTCAAGTTACACTGAGGCTAACTTGGATATAAATGGATCCTCAATGGTAGCCTTCACCTCTTTTTCTATCATTTCGAATTTTATTCTGGGTGAAATCGAGGGTGGAATCACCTTCACCTCCAATACATACAACAATATTATTTCACTTAAATAACTTAATAGGATGTAAGATATCTAATTGAATATCATGCAATATATGTGGATTATATTAAATATATTATCATAATATCATAAATAATTATAATTGAAATACCTTATTATCTTATATTAAGGATTTTTTGATGGTGATCGCTAGAGTTTCAAAATATAACCAGCTCAAATCCGCAACTGCGAGGGGAAACAACTATGTGACTCCCACTTCTGTTGATATGTGTCCTTGTAAGGACATGGATGTGGACCCTATAGCCTCTTGCCTAAACTCATTTACATTTGAACAACAAATTCACAGGTACGAGGTCGTGGGATCAATGTCAGTGATCCATTTTTCTGAACATAGAAAGGGTATTCAATGTATGGTTGAGTTGGATCATAAGGCTAGTGATGTGTCTTCATCGTTTATGTTTGACTTTGTGTAAGAAGTAGGAGTGTTGGAAGCAATGACCATTTACCTTTTCTCATAGTATAATAAAGGTGTTTTCTCATATTTTTTACTAACAACTTTGATGTGCACTGCAGTGTTTCAGATTACAATGTAGAATGGAGGGACAAGGGAGAGAATATCTTATTCTCTCATGTCATCCATCATGGAAACATGGACTAGAAAACTTGCAATTCTTAGGTGGCTTATACAAACCATAGGGTTGACAGCATATATGGTGATCAACAATAGTAATTGCTGCAGGGGGGAGTCCCTTTAATGGATCTTCCTGGTCATGCATTCTCTATGATTTAATGCATTCCTTCATCAAGCTCTTGTATGTTGTCGATATGGATTAAGTAGTTTCAGCTTCATGCTTGTATCAAGGTGACAATTTCTGAATCTTTATTAAGGAACTTAATGGGAAATCCTTCTTTTTTTGGGTTTCACATTTCAATTATGTGACGGATCTCAAGTATCATATAGGGAAGTAGTTGGGATATCCTATAGATACACAACATCTCCTTCATGAAGGAAACCAACTTTAAGATCATTTTTAGTTGTAGGGTTACAACATCTAAATAAATTCCACCACTAGCTTGAATATAAGGCTATGAGGGGGTGCTTCAAGAGCCAGAAACCTAGGAGGCTTTGTTTCCTACAATGATGCAGCAAGGGGAAAAGGATCTAATTCATTCGATCTACCACAATACAATCCTACACCTTACATTGTTGAACAACAACAACAATGTCGATCATGGATGTAAATCTAACAAAGGTAAATCATTTTTTTATTGTCCTTCAATCTATGGAAGTGATTTGTAGGATCAATGGTTTTTAAACTAGATTCAATGCTTTGCATTGGTGGATTTTCACGACATAACCAAAAAATGTGACATATAAATTTTGTCATAAATTTTCTTTATTATTCATTTTGATACCTAGGAATATGTGGATAGAGCATTCAAATAAGGGACCAAGTTATAGGTAAATGGAGGGCTCTTAATTACCCCTTGGTTCCCATATTTTGATGCCACAATAATGGTGGTATCAACAATTCCAGTATGGGTGAGGCTACTAATTCTTCACGTTCCTTTCTAGCACCATAAATTTCTATAGGAAATTGGTAACACCCTAAGGTAATTCAAAAATATGGACCTTGAAAGAACGGAAAAACAATAATTTACCTAGAATTTGTGTATAAATGGACCTAATTAAATCTCTACCTCATCACATTCAACTAAAACATAAAAATTTCCAGTGGACCCAACTTCTAGATTATGGAAATAGGACATTCAAATTTGTCATGTTACTAAGCATGACACTTGCACATTACATTCCCCCGAGAAAAAAAGAACACAAAAAAGAAAAAGTGGCAAGCTTGCAAAACAAAAGGATAGCAACCTTCTTACCTATACCTCATTGAGGAAGAAGAAGAATAAAACATTTAGAACTCGCCAAACCAAGAAGAAGGGGATCCTCTAGTCCATAATGAAAATGCAACCCACAATAAGAATGGTATAGAATCATAAAATATCCGTGAACCAAAACAACAACAAAAAGGTGGCACACAAAGAGAATAGGATTGTGGGTACAAAGAGAATTCATGTTACTAAAATTTCAGATTCAGACAAAGAACTCCCACTGAATATAACATAAGTGGTTTTGACAGAAGGTCCGAAAAAAAAAAGGAAAGAAAGAGAAGTTAGGTAATTACTCACACTTAACTTTGTAGGTTTCTATTATTTTTTCATTTTTTTCTTATGGGCATAAGTCTAGAGGCTCTCTTACTTAATGCAGTTAGAATCTTCAAAACGTAATTTTGTTCCTTTTTTTAAAGTTGAATAAAATTATGAGTTTCTTCCTTTTGGAAAAAATCATAAATAATTATAATATGATAATAATTATAAAACAAACATTATATAATGTAATTATTAATATATATTTATAAGTGTGAATCATTGTTTCTTTGTACTGTAATAAATATTAAATAATATTATTTTATGCTATATGTATTTTATATATGAATTTTTTACTATTAAAAACGATGTTAAGTGAAGCAACCATAAAAATTTTAATTCTATCTATTTTTGTGTTAAGAAATTCATAAATAGTGGTGACTAGTAACTCCTCCTAAACTCCTAGTAAGTATGCTTAATTACATACTAATCATACCTGTTTTGGTTGTAGGACTTGCTTAAATTATGGTAGGCAGTAACTCTAGGTAAATATATTTAATTATATGAGTATATATTTATTTGTTTATATTAATCCATGTGATATAAAGAATTATTATATGGATATGGAATTATATATTCTTTGAAAGAAATTTTTATTGAGTCAAGATTTAAATTTTTACACCACAACATCTCCTCCATATTTTTTTTATTTATGTTAATTGAGTTGATTGTTGCACATAGTATTGTCATTGATGGCAAATGTTGAGAAATTAGGGATTTTATTAAAGTTTATCTTTCATGATAATTAATTGTGATTTCGTTATGCTTCTTTCACTTAGATCGTATCTTTGTTATATTAATACGTTATTTATCAATTCAATTATCAAATGCACAATAGACACAAATATTTAGGCTAGTAAGCTAGGGCCAAAACCTCTCCCTCTTGGAGAGTAAAAACCAAAATTAATTCTTCTTATAGTTCTTCAATTGTCGAGTATCATGACCATGACACTGAGCCTTGAAAATATTATAAATCGAAGACCCTTTTCATTTTTCTTCTCGGCTCCTTATGATGACCTTATTTTTTTCACTGTACTGCACTTGCACTAGGGAAGCTCGGTTGCTATTTTAGCGGTCCCAAACAATGTGCTTCTCCTTTGTCTTCCTTTGATCTAGCCTTGAACTCCTAGGAATTCCTCCCTGGTCTTCTTATTTCATCCTTTATGCCTTAGTCTAAGATCTCGTTCATGTTGTAGTGACCCTTCCTTTGTACTATAGACAACTTCAGCACTTTTCAAAGATATGCTAGATATAGTTTTTGTCCCAAAAAAAAGATAGTATACCTCTTTTTTTATTTGACAATAGTCCTCTTCTTCGCTATATATTCATCTCCTTCAGCATTGTATTACGTACAAGATATCAGACTTCTCCTTCACTATAACATGTCTCAACCTTCTTAGATATGTGAGGTATGATGTACCCTAAACAAAAGTATGTATGTATGTCTTTCTTCCTTCTTTTACTAACCTCTTTCTTCGCTCCAATTGCAAACCCAACCTTCTCTCTCCTATCACAGATTTATCTGAGATACTTGCTTCAAATCGAGCCACAATTATTCTATATATAGGGACTTTCTCCCTCCTTTATGCCGACATTTCTATTTATTTGTAGGCCAATATGATCAAGGAGACTTATCATCATATATTGTAGCCGACTTGATGGATGATAGTGACAACATTTTGGAGTATAATTTTACATTAATAATCTGTATTTAAAAGTGTAACAACACTTCATATACATGACTCTAAATTATACATTTATGAAAAGATGACAAACCCCTAAAGACATCAGGAATAATTATTTGACCTATAATAAAAACTCCTTTCTCATGAAACCCATGAGTGAAGAATTTACAAAATACATTTTACTATCTTTGTATTCTTCATTACATAAATTCATATTTACAAGTCATTATGAAGATAGAACCTAGTTACACTTTCCAATAACAAAAGGGAATTATGGGACAACAATAGTAGGACCATCCTTTATGATCAAAGAATTAGTAAGACCCTTTGTGAAGCAATATGAGAACAATACTTTTAAAAAGGTATCGCTACATGAAGATATGGGCTCTTAAACTTTTACTAATTTTTTTAATGAGGTTATGATGCTCAAAATATCCTATAGATAACATGGTTTCATTGAGATCATCAATACCTTTCTAACTGTATATTTTTCTTAGAAAAAATCCTCGTGATAAGCTATGGCTTGTTGAAAACCAACATTAGATTGGGTTAAATTGTAAGTACGTGACTATAAGGCTAAACCAAAATTATTAAAGGGTTAAACAATGTACAAGTACAAGGTGAATCCACCATTGAACAAAAAAAATGTCCACAAGCGCATGATGTTGCACACCAATTAACGCCATAAAAGGGCGTGCAAGTCTCAATTCAATCAATGGCATCAACAACAGGTTAATGGTTGGATGAAAGAAAAGTTGCATGGAGTTTAAATTTTCCTTTTAGATCAACCAAAGAGCCACACATGGATAATGATGTGGTCCCTTTGAATGAGTGACATGTAGCTTATGTGCACGGTAAATATTGCTACAACATCTCAGACAAGTCTAAGAAATCTAGAGGGTGTAATGTGGCAGAAACGACAGTGTGGCATGACACATGGAAAAACATTTTATCAATGATATCATCATGATGACATGGCACTGCCTGGGGCTACCACATTATAGTGACAATTTGTGGCTTCAAATTGATCAAAATCTTGAAAACGCATGACATGTGGCACCCCTTACCAACCACCATGTGGCATGATGAATGGAGAATAATGTTTAGGAGGATCGGTGAAGGATCTAGCATTTTTCATCACTGGAGTGATCAACCAGTGAAGCAAAAAAAAGTTTCCCAACACTTTACAATGGCTACATTCTTAGCAGTGGGAAATGAAGGGTTTCAAGAACCAGAAAATATTGAAGACTATTTCATGAAGTATGAGTCTCAATCTCAAAGATTCTAGGATCATTGAGCTTTCAAGAATTTTTTCAGATCAAGGACAATAGGAGACCCAGGCATCACAACAAAGGTGGAGGATTCATTTAGAATCATGATCTACACCGAACTATGGGCAGTTTTTTCTTACCCAACTTTGATGGGTCATCAAAATGCACTGCCAAATCATGGGCAGAGACTCTAGACATCTACGTCCAACTGAACAAAGTACCAGAGGTGGAGGCCATCAAGATAGCAGTGTCATACCTTAGGGTGAGGCACATGATTGGTGGTTTCGTGGCTTGTATACATTGTGTCATGCCAATGTGACTGCATATTTAGAGTTCACAAGGAGGTTACAGGAGAGGTTTGATCAAAGAGACTCGGAAGCACCATTCATGGGGCTAGCAAAGCTCAAACAATCAGGTAATCCAGAAACTTATATTTCTAAATTTCTAAAACATTCTATTATGGTTCTTGATTTATATGCAACAATAAGGGTATATATGTTTATTGATGGGTTAGAAAAACCTCTTCATGGGTTGGTTAAGTCTACCAAGCCCACTACCCTTGAAGATGCCATTGAAAGGGCTAAAGATCTACAAGATGCCTCGCCAAAAGCAAAGGCAAAATTTCATCAAAAGCCCACTTCTCCATCCAAGGGAAAATATGAGAAGGCTCCTCTTTCAAAGGGGAGCCAAACTAAAGTATGTCTTAGTGATGACATCTGAAGATATTTGAGGAGAAGGAAGCTTTACTTCACATGCCAAAAATCATGGGCACCCAGACATAGATGTGCAGTAGGAAAGGCACACTATATAAGGTATTTTCAGATGATGAGGAGGAAGGCAAAGAGGAACCAAAAGGAGGTCACAGCACTGGCATAGTAGGATACGATCCACCACCACCAAGAGGTGGGAATGGAGGATTTGCTCCAATTGGAGGGGCTCTTGCATCATTGAGAGGAGTACGCAAGTGCTTGAACTTGAGAGTTTTAGGTTCCATATTAGATCATAGGGTTTCAGTTTTGATTGACAGTGGGGCTACCCACAACTTTATTGATGCCCAAATAGTGCAGAGGAGGGAAATACCCACTGATGATTTTGAGGGATTTTTTGTTTTGGTCCCAAGAGCTAGAAATATGCAGTGCATGCATTATCTTCCATCTTTATCTATCACCATGGGGACATAAACATTGAATGCTCACTTCTTTGTGGTTGGCATACCTGACACCAATGTGATATTGCAATGGTTGACTACTTTGGGGAAGGTCACCATAGATTGGGAGACTTTGCAAATGGAATGGGTGGATAGAAAAAGTGGCAAAAATCAAATGATTAAGGGCATGCACACATATCCTTCACAAAAAACTTCCACACAGAAAACAGAGATGGATTTTCATAGTGGAAGCAAGGACCTAACAGTCCCATCTATTATGCACATGAATTTGGCCCATGAGACGTCACTATTTTGTGACAAACCACCTGGGAGGCCACATGATCCGGAGTTGGTGAGGATTGTTTGACATCATGGTGCACCACTCATAGATCCAGGGGGAGTGGGGGTATTGGGAGGTTATGGTACAGTGCTGAGAGTCTTGGGTAGACTCAAGGAAGAGGGAAACATTCTCAACATCATCCTTACCCACTCTCATCTGAGATATTGCGCTGAGAAAGGAGCAACAAAAGAAGGATAACACCCTTCCAACATGTGACTTTGGCATGGGAGATGTCAAATATAAGGACAACCATATGACAAATGTTTTATATGATACATCATCAACGCTGTCACTATGGAGGATAGATCCATATTGGAAATCCCAGCTGTTGGTGGATTATTCCAAGGATCTTTTTACTTGCATGATACTTGATTACCAACTACAAGAGGAGGGTTATTCAGTCATAGATGAGGTCATCTACTATCATGGTAGTATCTTCTTATCTAAAGCATCCAAGCTCAAGGAGAAGTTACTAAAATCAGCACACGAATATTTTCTCTTTAGCCATACTTATTCCATGAGAGCCTACCACACCATCATGGAGGGATATACTTGGGAAGGCTTTGAAGAGGAGATATATCAGCATTTGAAGAGATGCAGGGACCATGTGGATATGGAGGAGATACATAACTCTATGAAGGAGTTATCACATCCACCTCTTTCCTCTTTTGGAATGAGAGGGGATCTATCTATGTACCACTCCATTTATATGAGTAGGATTTATGGTAAGGATCATGTTTATGTTCATAATGATTTACTTGATGATTATTTTCATTCCTTTACCATATATGTGCATGCCATTTCTCCAAGTAGGAGAAATCTTCCTTATAAACTTCATAGCCAACTTTGGGCCATAAACATTGTTGAGCATGGCCACTCCCTAGGAGGATAGAGGGAGATGATCTACCATTCAGGGTGCACTCCAAAGGCACCAAACATTTCTCACCTTTTCAAAACTTGTGAGAATCATATGGCAGGAAGTAAGTGGTGTGGAAACCACTTACCATATCATTATCTAATGCAGTCAGGATATGTATTGTGTTGGTTCCACATGTGGGACTATGATCCACCTCCATTTTTGCATATTGTTGTTTACATGTACTTGATTTTGATCCCATACATTGATGATGTTATTATTCTTTTTATGGGAATTATTGGAGGGAGGATGGAAGTATTGGATGTGCCCTTTGGGAGAGAGACAGCCCATGCTTCTTATGCTACATGTTTCAGGGAGAACATTGGGAAAACCATGATTTCTTCAATGGGTCTTTTTCTTCCTTGTGGGATGAGTCATTTTCATATCATGAGAACTTGGGAGGAGCATGTCATGGAGGGATGGATTGGGAGACACTTTTCTTATATGGAAGTTATCACATGGAGGTGTCACCAATGATGGAGGAGAAGAGTTGAAGTACTCACCTTTTCAGTAGGTTGAGGACAAGAAACATTTGGGAGGGGAGGATTGTAATATTCCCAATTAGCCATGAGCTAGTTGGAATTTGAATTTTTTTTTGCTTTATTAATTTGTTAAATAAAAGGGTATGGAGACCCATAAATATCCTTAGTAGGAATAAAATCACTGCTAATGTGAAAGGATGACATCTTAGCAGCTTTTTTAAGCACTCTTGTGTGTGAAAAGGGGCTGAAACACCTAGACTAGGTCAACTTTGACCAAATCAACAACGTTGTCATGGAGGAGTAGAATTCATTATGTGACAACACAATTTGGGTTAGAGACTCCATGCATGGAAGTAGTGCCTTTAATGAGCGTGGCCAAGGGTGAGGAAGTAGTGCCATTATGTTGATGTTTGATATTTTGATTATATGGTCTGTTTAGACATATAGCTTTCTTCAGTTGTTTAGCTAAGATTGTAATGTTGTTTAGCACAAGGTGTTCCCAAGCGGGAATCCCACCTCTTTCCTTGAGAAGCCTCTAAGGAAGAGTATTGCACTACATTCCCATTCAAGCATCATGCCAAGGCTTCAGTCTTAATGTACAACGCATTTTATGTTGAGAAGTTGTGTTGGGTTGCAGGGAAGAAGTTGTGGAGGGTTGATTTGGGTGATTTCTGAGCTGGATCTCATTGGAGGAAGGTTCATTTCTCTTGGGAGGCTATTAAAGGAGGCCCTGGAGCATCATTTATACATTTTACACCAGGCCATAGTGTTTTTATCCCCTATCACGCAGTATTAGTCTAGATCTACATTATTTTAGGGAGGAGTTGCAAGGGTATTTGCAGTAGGTGATTTGGGGAGTGATTTCTTCAGTGAAGGGGCTAGCCTTTCATCCGAAGGATCCACTAGATGAGAGCATATTCATTCTCACATCAGCTTTGTCCATTTCTATTTAGTTACTTGTTGCAGCATACTTTCAGCCCTAGGGCTACAGCTCACATTGTATTATTGGTTGTTTTTCCCAGAGACCCTCTTGGGTTCTTTGTTGGAGGTTGTATAGAGCCTTAATCTTTATTTTTTGTATCTTATGAGGCATATATCAGCCCTTTCATATTTTTTGTATTCATATGTTGTAGTAGTGTTTCTATGACTATGTTGTAGTAGTGTCTCCGACATTTTAATATAGTAGCAGCACCTCATTCTTGAGTGTTTTGTTTATTGGAGGCTTGTTCTATCTTGTTGTATGATTTGTAGCCCACTATTTTGTACTATTTTTCTGTTGTTACGATGAATGGAAAGGCTCCATATTGGCCTTCTTTTTTTATATGATTTTTTACACTTCTATTCCAATTATATGCACTATATTTATGATGTTCGCATTTGGGAATATTACATAATTTTTCTCGAGGCTCAAAGCTTGTTTCGAAATTAAGGTTGTACCCACTATGAAATGATTTATTACTTTATGGAGAGAAATATTGTGGTTTTCAAGCTTCTATGGTTATCATTTATTGAATAAATCTCAAGATTATCCAAGGTTTAAAAAACATTGGTCGATGTTTCGAATCCCGATGGGGATCCATCTTCAGGACAAGATTTTTGAATTAACCTACTTCCAATAAACCTACTTGGAATTTTATAGAAGATTTGTTTAATTCTTCCATAACATTCTCAATTCAAACATTTCATGGCACCAAATAATCGAAAGTTTCTCCCTCTCGTGTTTAAGTTTTAAACTTACGATCGAGTTGTAAACTTAAGATATTTTGGGTTTACAAGAAGATATTTGGAGAATGTGACAGACACATTTAATTTTTATAACATAATCATAAGTAGCAACACTATGTATGAAGGTGTTCTGAGCAATGGAAAGGTAGTGGATGTGAAAACAATAAAGATAGAAAACTCCAAGGAAGTGGAATGGTGTTATAAGAGGGAGTTATATACGATGGTTTGTATTAGGCACTGAAATCTGGTGAATATAGTGGGATATGTGTGGGAGATCACGTTAAAGGATCTAGTTAAAAACTTTAAGACTAATAGAAACCTTGATGCACACCTGCACAATTAGGATAGTATGCCCTCATGTTCAAGTGAAGGTTTAGATCTATAAGAATGTGTGGGTATAAACATATCAAAAAATCAAGCATTGATTTATTTGCATTAGGATTAATATTTTCCCACATTGCACTGCAATTTGAAGTCTGCAAACATTATTCTCAATGAAGAGTTTGAAGCTCATTCCTTTTGGAAAATAAACCATCTTGGGAAAATAAACCCCTTTTTGAAAAAGACATAGTACAATGAACGATTGCGCAGATTTGTTCAATTCGTTGAAAAATGACTTATGCATGTTGAATTTTTTATTTTCTTTTCTTCATATTTTCCAACATGAAAAATCAGATTAAGTCCACCTTTCCTTCACAAAATTTCATCTAGGGATTCTCTCGTAATTTTTCTTAAGGCTCGAACCTTGTTTCGGAATTAAGGTTCTGTCCACTATGTAATGATTTATTACTCGATGGAGATCAATAATGTGGTTTTCAAGCTTCTGTGGTTATCATTTATTGAAGAAATCTCTATATTATCCACATTTTTAAAAAACATTGGTCAACATTTCGAATCCCAACAAGGATCCATCTTCAAGAGACTATTTTTGAATAAATCTACCTCCAGTAAATATACTTGGAAGTTTATAGAAGTTTTTTTTAGTTCTTCCATAACATTCTCAATTCAAACATTTCATGGCACCAAATAATCAAAAGTTTCTCCCTCTCATGTTTATGTTTTAAACTTAAGATCGAGTTTTAAAATTAAGATCTTTTATAGTTTTTGTATCTATTGCACTTGAACAAAAGGATTTTTGCGTTCTAGAGATGATGCTAAGGGTGGGTAGTTACTTTTGAATTACTATCAACATACATGAAATTCTTGCAATATGGACATAGTTACTTTAGATATGGAAATAGTTACTTGTAAATTTTTGTCAAGATATAAACAAATCCTTCAATGTGGCTATCAAATTTGTGTTTTAATTATATTTTAATTGAAAAATAACAATGAAATCCTTCATCCGGGTCAACATTAAGGATTGGAATTACTGTAAATCTATGAATACAAAGGCATGCTCACAATGCCCTGTCATGTGGCCTATTGGGTATGAGCAACACATGACTCGGGACTATCATTCTTTGATGGTGTCACTGGTTGTGAGATGAGTACTTAGAGCAATACCAGAATATGGATAGAAGAGCAGGAGAATAGTAATATGGCTGAGGTGGTGAGATGGAAACATCTAACCCTCAATAGACAAGACAATATTTTATTTACTCTGACTGAAAACAATGATGTTACTATGTTTCTATGTATAGGTCCTCCTAGCATCTTTCACCCTCAGTTCTTTGCACGTTGGGGGAGAACCACAGTGTGGATTTGGCTAAAGGTGCAGCTACTGGGAGACCAGAAAAAAGAGAAAAAGGTGAAAGTGCAGGCAGGAAAAGGAAATGTTGGAAAAAGAGAAGGCAAGGACAAAGGCAAGGAAAAGGCGGGACCCAAAAACGAGAAAGAAAATTTGGAAAGGAAATCAAGAAAAACCTATTCCATGTCTATGTAGTAGGGATACCTAGTCAAGTAACATCCTTGATTTCAGGATGGGAACATGACCTCAAAACCAAAGTTGAGGAAAATCTTCCAAACGAGGAAATAGATCCTGTGCTGACTGATCCCGGGAACATGAGAGGAAGATTGTCATTATTTAAGAAGTTTATCCAACTATGTTGGAAAATGAATTTTTTAATGGAAAATGCTATTATGGTTGTTCAAGAGGTAGGAGGAGACCCAAAGACAGCTTCCATTTTGGCTGAAATGCATAAAGATATTCAGGAAACTCACCTCCAACAACATCACTAGAATGTATGTTTAGGCAGAATGGAACGTCAACTTCAAAGTATGAATCAAGTTGATATTCCTAGGTCACGTGTCAAGGATTTGGCACCTATTGAATCATCATATGAGTAATTCCAGAGGTCTACTATTTTTTTTTTAATATGAAAAGGGTGGATATCATTTACTTTTTTAACATGTTCAAATATATAATATGCAATATACCTTATAAGGTATCTAGAGACAGGATTAAACTATTCCAATTTTGTTTGGATTTTAACTCTTTGAGGTGGCCAACAAAACTAGTTTCCTACAGGCAGGTTGAGGCTACCAAGTATATAATCTGCTAATGTAACCTATTATTTTTTATATGAATGAATAAAGAGGTACTACCAAATTTATAGAAAAAAAATAGTGATATATATATATATATATATATATATATATATATATTATGAAAAGTATTCTTATTTTACTTCCCATTAATGATGACATATAATTTTAAATTTATCGACGTTGTTGTTCAGGTCTGCTACGACAGAGATTTTTCTGCCCGTGAACACCCCACACGACTGGAGCAAGGGCTTCCTCCTGTAGCCATGGAGGATATGGGTTCGCCCCAGACTCCTCCACCCCCTCCCCCACCATCCACAGACGAAGCCTTTAGATCGTTGCTGGCTTCGCTTTTGAAAAAGAAGAAAGCTGAAGCTACCAAGTTCGTGAAGAAGCTTGATGAAATTCCAGAGATCTCCCTGCCTCCTGAGGGACCGATCCAGGTGGCCTTGTATCTGGTAGATCATGCCCTTGTGGGTCAGTTTATGGGTCTTTAGCCCTCTCCTAAAACAACTGAGACCTGGGTCGTCAAAAATTGGGTACCCTTGATCAAGAACAGTGTAACTTCCTACTTCTTGGGTAGGGGATTCTTTCTGTTTGAATTCATTTCAAAAGAGGAAAAAGATATGATATTTAGGAATGGCCCTCAGGGCCTATACCTCAATAAGTGGACGTTAGACTTCAATCCAGTAGTGGATGTCCCAACGGCTATTCCAGTCTTGGTAAGGCTGCTGAACCTATCAGTGCACTGTTGGAACTGGGATTCGTTGAAACACATAGGCAATGCTCTGGAAAATTTATTGACCGAGAAAATAATAAGGATCAATATGATTGTGCTTGAATCTGTGTCGAGGTTGACCTACAGTTGGGTCTACCAGAGGCAATAAAAATCAATGTCGGTAGTTGGTCCCATGTGCAAAAGCTTGACTATGAGCAGCTCCCCTTCAAATGCCAAAAATGTCATGAATACGGGCACTCTGCTAGGGGATTCCCAAGAAATGGAGAGGTGGAGAAAGGAAAAGAGGAGGGTTGGAACCAGGTTAAACGATCAAAGACTTCTCGCAAAAACCTAAAAGTTGTTGGGGCTTCAAAAGGCAAAGGTTCTCAGCCAACTTCTGATCAGCAAAACCCTATCCCTAAAGGGCAAGAAAATAAATTTGGGCCTCTCAGTTCAGCTTCAGTAGAGGTCCAGGAGGTCAAGATGTAAAATAAAGGGACCTTGGACAAAAGGACACCCTCAAGCTTGAAACAGGGTGAAAGCGCTTTAGAAAGATATAAGGAAAAAGAAGCAGAAGCTAAAGACAAGGAACAAGACTCGAAGGAATCTGAAGAGAAATAGGGGAATCACAAATCTTGGCTATAATATCGACAAGAGGTTGAATTCCTGTCCAGGAAAAGAGAGAACAAGAAACATAAAAAGATAAACTTTAAGGCAGTCAACCAAACCTTGAGAAATTATTGGAAAAAACGCCCAAGATGAAAATAAACCAGACACAGGGCTCCAAGGGAGCTCACCATGTTGTGAAACCAGCTCCAAAAATAGAAGAAAATAGATATCAACGCATTAAAAACAAGCCACTTCAAGGGGGAAACCTCCAATACATTACATGAATGAAAAATTCTTGGATGATACAAATTACAAAACCTCCTTTCTATATATAGGAGTCCATGGGGCCACAATGTAATCCTAGTGGGGCCACAATGTAATCCTAGCTGACCTAATAATAATAATTTAAGGGCACAATAATAACAATATGGGGGTTACAAGGGTACAATAATAACAATAAGGGGGTTACACTAACAACAATAAGGGACTATACTAGTAATATAGGGACCTAACATGCCCCTCTCGTTCAAAAAAGTGTTGTCCTCAACACTTGAGTAGCTCTGGGTGCTTCTGTATAAAATTCTCATCCTCCCATGTAGAATCTTCAGTGGGTAAGTTCTTCCAGTTGATGAGATACTCTGAAATTGATCGATTCCGTAGTTGTCGAGTTCTTGTTTCCATGACCGCTTCTGGTTCCAATATGATTTTTCCTTCCTCATCAAGTTCTGGCAATATTGTTTGAACTGGAAGATTTTCTCCTATAACCTTCTTTAACCATGAAACATGGAAAACTGGATGTACTCGCGAAGAAGTAGGAAGCTCCAATTTGTATGCCATAGTACCAATCTTTTGCAACACCTTGTAAGGACCATAGTACTTTGGCGATAATTTATTATCCTTCTTAGCTTGCTTGAGGGACATTTGTTTGTATGGTTGTAGCCGTAAAAATACCCAATCTCCTACCTCAAAACTTCTCTCGCTGCGATGTTGATCTGCCTGTTGTTTCATTCGATTTTGTGCCAAATTCAGGTTATCCTTTAAGAGTTGGAGAACTTCTTGCCGATGCTCGATGTGATCTTCCACTGCTTGAACCTTCGAATTTTCCCTTAAAGATGATGTGATGGATGGTGGATGATATCCATAAAGTGCCATAAATGGGGTCATTTTTGCTGCAGTATGCAAGGAAGTGTTATACCACCATTCAGCAAGAGGTAACCACTTGACCCATTGTGTTTGTTTATCAGATACAAAACAACGAAGATATCCTTCCAAACATTTATTTATTATCTCAGTTTGACCATCAGATTGAGGATGATAAGATGAGCTATGAGCTAATTGAGTACCCAAACAAGAAAATAACTCTGTCCAAAAATTTCCAGTAAAAATGGGATCTCTGTCGCTCACAATAACCCTTGGGCTTCCATGTAGCTTTTGAATTCTGTCCATAAATGTAGTAGCAACTGTACTTGCTTTAAATGGATTAGATAATGCACAAAAGTGTGCATACTTGGTAAGTCTATCAACTACCACCATGATGACACTCTTTCCTTCGGACTTAGGTAAACCTGTGATAAAATCCATTGAAATCTCCTCCCAATGTTGACTTGGAATGGATAAAGGTTGTAGAAGTCCCGGGGTCTTAATTGTTTCCACTTTATTCTGCTGGCAAACCAAACATTCCGCCACAAACTTTTGAATATCAGATTTAAGGCCATCCCAAAAAAATTCTTTCTTCACCCTGTGGTAAGTTTTTAAAAATCCGGAGTGTCCTCCTAAAGGAGAAGTGTGCAATTCCAGAAGAATCTTTTGTTTTAGTTGGGAATTCTTACAAAGATATAAGCGATCTTTGTACCATAAGGAATCATTTTTCCAACTAAATGTATCAGATGTACTAGGATCTTGCTGCAACTTTTGAATGAGTATCCATACATCTTTGTCCTTCTTCCATTGATCTCTTGCTTCAGTTATCCAATCTGGTTGGATAATAGAAATGGCACAAAGCAATGCTTCCACCTCTTCATTCTTTCTTGAGAGTGCATCTGCAACAACATTAAGCTTTCCTTTTTTGTAGATTATTCCAAAGTCATAACCCAACATCTTTGTGACCCATTTTTGCTGCTCTTCTGACGATAGTCTTTGTTCCAAAAAGTGTTTAAGACTATCATGATCAGTTTTTACCTTGAAGTGTCCTCCCATTAGGTAAGTTCGCCATTTCTTTAGTGCATGCAGTATTGCTAACATTTCCTTCTCATAAATAGGTTTCTGTAAATACTTTCCTTTGATTGGACGACTTTCAAAAGCAATGGGTCTTCCTTCCTGCATTAAAACAACACCAATTACATTTCCTGAGGCATCACATTCCACAATAAAGGTTTTTGTGAAGTCTGGCATAGCTAAGACCGGTGCTAGGCACATTGCCTCTTTAAGATGTTCAAAGGCCTTAGTTGCTTCAGGAGTCTATGAAAATGCATCTTTCTTCAATAATGTTGTTAGAGGTGCTGCTATTCTCCCATAATTCTTAACAAACTTGCGATAATACCTTGTTAACCCGAGAAATCCTCGCAACTTCTTTATGGTTGTGTGCTTTCCATTCCTTAATGGCTTTAATTTTGTTAGGGTCTACTTTAACACCCTCGTGAGATACAATATGACCCAGATATTCCACCTCTTGTACTCCAAAGAAACATTTGGATGTTTTTGCATATAATTGTTTCTCCTGCAATAGTTTGAGCACCCTGTCAACATGTTCAACATGATCCTTCCAAGACCTATTTTAGATTAGTATATCATCAAAAAATACTAGCACAAATTTTCTAAGGAAGGGTTTGAAAATGGAATTCATCAACCCTTGAAATGTAGAAGGTGCATTGGTAAGGCCAAAAGGCATGACCAAAAATTCAAAATGACCCTCATGAGTTCGAAATGCTGTTTTTGGAATATCTTCAGTCTTCATTCTAATTTGATGATATCCTGAACGAAGATCCAACTTGGTAAAATAAATTGCTTCATGTAATTCATCCAATAATTCATCAATCACAGGAATGGGAAATTTGTCTTTAATGGTGAGCTTATTGAGCTCCCTATAATCCGGACACATTCGCCATGATCCATCCTTCTTGTGCACCAATACTACAGGAGCAGAGAAAGAACTTTGACTAGGTTGAATTATACCTGCCTCTAACATTTCTGCAATCATACGTTCAATTTCACTCTTTTGGACATAAGGATATCTATAAGGCCTGATGTTTGGAGGAACACTTCCTGGAATAAAATAAATAGCATGATCATGATCACAAATAGGTGGGAGTCCTTTGGGAGTTTCAAACACCTTGGAATGATTGTCCAAGAATTTTTGGAGATATGGAGAAATAGATGATTTTGATGTTGGAACTTCTAGTGAGCCTCGTTGTTATTTCTTCAAATTTTTTTTCATGACATTAGAGTTTATTATCTTTCCCGGCTTCCCTGTGATACCTCATAATTTGACTTCCTTTCCTTCTGAAAAAAATTTCAAGAAAAGTTCTTGAAAATTAAAAGCTACCGTCCCCAAAGATTGTAACCATTGTACTCCTAGTACAACATCAGCACCTCCCATAGGAATGGCAAGCATTGGACTAGTCAATACATATTCCCCCCATGGTTAGCTTGATATTATGGCATTTTCCAGAGCAATTTATAGTTCCTCCATTTGCAACCATCACTTGACATTCTGGTGCTGGGTATAGGAAACAATTTAATTCCTCGGCTACCTTACAATGAATAAAATTATGGGTGCTACCTGAATCAATCAACACTATTACCTTTTTCTTCTTGATTTGTCCTTTTATCTTGAGAGTTTGAGGAGTGGTAATTCCTGCCAGTGCATTACACGATATGGTCGGATTCATTTCTTCCTCTTCTGGGGCTGGTTCCCGGTGTATATCCTCTTCTTGTTCATTTTCTTCTTCCTCTTCACAATCTATGTAAAATAATTTCTTCTCAGCACACTTATGACCTTTAGTGTATTTGTTATCACAACCGTAGCAAAGCCCTTTTGCTCTTTTTTCTTCCAATTGTTGTGGTGTCAACCTTGTAGGTTGTGGAAATCTAGGCATAGCAACACTTCCTTCTTTATAGAATTGAGTGGTAGGCTTTCTTGTCGCCATAATTTTACATTCAACTTTTCTTGCCAACCTGAATGCCTTCTCCAATGAATCAGGTTCCAGAACACGAACTTCATGTTGGATGTTATCCTTTAAAGTGCCTATGAAGAGATCAATCCCGTGTTCCTCTGGAATATCAGTTACCCTTATATTCAATTTTTGGAAGTCCTCAATGTGCTGCCCCACTAAACCCTTTTGTTTGAGATTTATCAATTGGCTAAAGAAGGTGTTGCTCTTTGTATCCTCATAATGTGCTATCATTTCCTCTGTAAAAATTGACCAAGTGACATTTTTTTTATGGGAGCAAAGCCATCGATACCATACAAATGTATTTTTTTCTAAATGTAAAGTTGCAATGCGTACCTTTTGTGTGTTTTTCACATTATGGAGATCAAAATATTGCTCCATCTATAGTATCCATGTTACAGGATATTTTCCATCAAACTTCCTCATATCCATTTTTGGAATATGGTGGTTCTTCCTGCCAACATTAGATTTTATGAAATCACGATTAACATTTATTTTGTTCTCATCATGAGTTTCCTCTACTATCTTTTCACCATTAGGAAAATTTTCTTGTATCAACTTTGTCAAACCTTCCATGTCTGCTTTTAGATCATTCTTCATGTTTTCCATCTTAGCTTCCATGTCATCCATCTTAGATTCCATGCCAGCTTCCATGCCATCCATCTTAGCTTCCATGCCATTCTTCAAACCATCTATCTTAGATTCCACGCCTTTCTTTAAGCCATACATCTTAGTTTCCATGCTTTTCTTCAAAATTTCCATGCCATTTTTTGTTGCTCTTTGCGAGAGCGAAATTTGTTGCACATACTCTTGTAATTTTGATATGTCATATCGTTATTCGTTGTCTTCATGAGTCATAGTAGAGCCTTCTAAAGCCTTAATGAGTGTTGAATTATTTTTAGGGGCCATTTTAGAATCCAATACTAATATTTATTATACAATATTCCCTTGGAATCAATTCAACTTGATTCTTCAAACAAGGCTTATGCAATTTGGGAAAAAAAAATACACACCTTTTACTTGCTTTTGAGGAGCTCGATATTGAAATTGACTTATCTATATACTTGCAGATCCTCAATATATGAAATTTTGCCCTATAGTATTCCTCTAAAGCTTCTTTCAAATGCCATAGGTCTGATTTGATTTGGATTCTTCAAGGGAAAGCTATGTCCAATCTCCCACAATGACCTAATTATGGACTGTTTCAGTAGAGCGAACTTGTATGACTTGCCACGTGTCGTTGTTTTCTCCTTTGGCTCTGAAATTTATAAACCGGAAACTACAGTTCATGTACTTCGAGTCACATTTTACATAAATCCAATCCAATGGTCAGATCGAGAGTTGTGAATTTTTTCCCACAATCACCTCTTTGAGATGAAATTCGGGAGCTTGCAAAAGACCTAACTTCCACAAATCATATCTCCGAAAATATCACGAACCAAGATCTGAAATTTTTCAAAGATGTTCCTCAGGATTTCTTCTTTGTTCTCTAAAACTTTTAGCTTCTAACCCTTAGTAGAAAAATATTTATAGAAAAAATTCCACAATGCCCTTTTTAAGTGAAATTTAGGAGCATGCAAAAATCCCTAATTTCCACAGATCATATCTTTGAAACTATTGTGAACCAAGATCTAAAATTTTGTGAAGATGTTCCTCAGGATTTTATCTTCGCACTCTAAACATTTCAGCTTCTAAACCTTCATAGAAAAAATTTATAGCGAACATGCCATGATGACCTGTTTGGAGCAGCGAAACCCTAGAATCCGAAGCTCTGATGCCAAATGTTGTGAAACCAACTCCAAAAATAGAAGAAAAGAGATATCAACACCTTATAAATAAGCCACTTTGAGGGGGAAACCTCCAATACATTACATGAATGAAAAATTCTTGGATGATACAAATTACAAAACCTCCTTTCTATATAGAGGAGTCCATGAGGCCACAATGTAATCCTAGTGGGGCCATAATGTAATCCAAGCCAACCTAACAATAATAATTTAAGGGCACAATAATAACAATATGGGGGTTACAGGGGTACAATAATAACAATAGGGGGCTTACACTAACAACAATAAGGGACTATACTAGTAATATAGGGACCTAACACACCACACCCAAAAAAGTAAGTGATGAAGGTTGTCTCCTGGAACTGTAGAGGTTTGGGAAGAAAAGCGAAAGAAGAAGCCATGAGAAGCATGGTTCGGATAGAAACCCCAGATATTATTCTAATCCATGAGACAAAAATGAAGGACAATTTTTCCTCCAAATAAGTAAGAAATTTTGGAATAAAGGTGGAGGACATGTTGTCTCTGCTCGAGGAGCTTCGGGTAGACAGGGCACTCTATGCAATATTAGAAAATACTCGATGGTCGCTGAGATCCTAAATACTCACTAGCTATATTTGAAACTCCAACATCTTGAAACAAAGGAGGTCTTTAGCCTCTTTAATGTGTATGTCCCAGTTAATGTAGGAGAGAAGAATTATTACTGGGACTCTATCAGAAATCTGGTAGAAATAGAGAATCTGGAAAACATCATCATAGCTGGTGACCATAACCTCACCTTGCTTATGCCTGAGAAGTGAGGAGGTAGCATCGTGAGAGACCTGGCAAGAGAATGGGTGGAGGACCTCATGCAAGATTGGGATCTACTCGACATCAAACCCTTAAATGGTAAGTTTATTTGGTCAAACAAAAGAGTCGGTCCAGGTCATATTGCTGCTAGACTAGACATATTTCTTGTTCAAAGCTCTTTTCTTCTTCTAGGACTAGAGACTAGAATGAAAATTCTTCCTTTCAACATCTCAGATCATAAGCCAATTAAGCTTGAGTTATTGGCCCAAAAGGATCTAGGCCCTATTCCATTTAGATTTAGTCCTCTATGGATTAAAAACCTGGACTTCATGGAAAGAGTCAAGGAAAGTTGGAACTGTCTTGTAAATGGCTCGCCTTTCTTTGTTTGGGAGGAAAATCTCAAAAGATTGAAAGCAACGTTAAAAAGTTGGGTCAAAACCCTCCCTAATCCAGCAGCAAAAAGGAAACATACTCAAGCCAGTCTTGAGACCCATCATCTTCAAATGGAAGATGCAGCCATTACTGAAGAAGATCTTGACAGGGAGGCAGATTTACAACATAAGCTTCCTAAGGCTTGTTTGGCAGAGGAAGAGTTTTGGAGACAAAAGTCTCGTAGTATTTGGCTTAAGGTGGAGACAGAAATACTTCCTTCTTTCACAAGCAATCCCAAGCGAGAAGAAGCTTCAATGCCATTTCAGAAATCAAGGTGGAGTCCACTATTCACAAGGATTTCATGAGCATTAAAAGGGAAGCTTTCTCCCATTTTAAAAACATGTACAGCGAAGAAGGTGTGGGGAATCAAAACTCTAAATTTCTAGATGTGGTTCCCACGGAGATTACATCCATGATGAATCAGTCCCTAGAGGCAAAGGTCACTAGAGAAGAAATAAAGGTAGCTCTCTTTGTTATGGAGCTTGACAAAACCCCAGGACTAGATGGATTCATAGCAATATTTCTTCAATCATGTTGGCATATAGTGGAAAAGGATCTGCACAAAATGGTATTGAAATCCCAAGCCTGCCATAAAATTTGGGGTAGAAAAAATTCCTCCTTTCTCTCCCTCATCTGGAAGGAAAAGGGAGCTAGTGCTTTTAACAGATTTAGACCTATTTTGTTATGCAAAATTGGATACAAATTAATAACCAAGGTGATAGCCAACATATTGAAAGGTATCCTTCCTAATATTATTCCATAGAACCAAGGTGGTTTTGTACATGGGAGGCAGATTATTGATAATTTCATTCTTGTGCAAGAGGTGATCCATTCAAGCCTGCAACGAAAAAAAGAAGGAATGGCAGCTTCCTTCTTGGCGTGTTGCACAAGTTTGGGTTTGGGACTGAATTCATTAATTAGATTCGTTCTTGTATCTCTGAGCCTTGGATAGACCCTTTGGTGAATGGGTGAGTTGCGGGCTTCTTCAAAGCTACAAGAGGTCTTTGGCAAGGATTCCCTCTTTCTCCCCTCCCTTTTGTTCTCCAAGCATTTGTTTTAATTTTCTATTTGAATAATAAGCTACTTGATCAAGAGATTTTGGGCCTCAATATAGCCAGAGGTGTTAAAAATATTAATCATGCATTGTTTTCTAATGATTCTTTGTTGTTGGGTGCAGCCTCTCTGTTTTCCACCTCTAAATTCAAAGAAGTGTTGGATGACCATTATGACGCCACAGGAAGCAAATTAAATAAATTGAAGTGTTATATCTATTGTTGGAACATTTCGATCTGTATTCTCAGTGCTATTTCCATATGTCTAGGTTTTTTAGGCTCTGCTAATTGGACTTAATTCAAGTACCTGGGCCTTCCAATATCTCCAAAATATGCCTTTAGCAGAGATTGGCTCCCTCTAATCGATATATTCAAACTTAGGATCCAGGCATGGGGTTTCTCTTGGCTAAACATTTTTGGTAAGACAGTGCTGATCAAATTTGTCCTTAGCAGTCTACCTATCTTCCAATTTTCAATTATGTTGGCTCCTATCTGCATCCTCAAGAAGATGGAGGAGCTCATTCGCAGATTTTTCTCAAAAGGAGGCAAACAAAACGAAAATAGAATCTCTTGTCAATTGGGATAAAGTTACCAAACTTCTTATGGAAGGTGGACTGAATTTTAAAATTCTTCGCTCTCAAAATTTTACAATGGGAGCCAAAATAGTTTCGAGGATCATGGCTCCCAACCCAGGTTGGGCGCAAAAATAAATTTGGCGAAAATATTTCAATGGTCAGAGGAAACGCTGCCTTGACAGCCCCCTTTCTAATTCAGGCTCACACTTGATTAAACTTTATGCGTTGGATATCCCTCTAATCCAATCCCATGCATATTGGATCCCGAGTAATTGCAAACTCATTAACATCTGGAAGGACAACATCATGTATAAGCCTCCTTTAGCCGATGATCTCACGTTTTGTTCGCTACGTATTTGGATGACAAACACCAGTTTAATTACATTTTTGGACTTCTCCTGTTGGGAAGACAGTCACTGGTCAGGTTGGAAACAAATACAGGTACCTGTGGAGTTGAAGACAAACTACAATACCTTGCTCATCCATATTCATGGCATGGCACCGATGCATGAAAGGAAGCTGCATATTTGTGGATGGGGCCAATCTGGCACCTATTCTGTAGTTATGGGCTATACAAAACAGTTGAAATCACCTCATGTCCCTCCAAACCCAGCGATTTGGAAGGGGCTATGGAGCCACAAATCCATGCCTAAAATTGAATATTTTTGTTGGCTTATGTGCCACAACAAGAATTTGGCCGATGACAGATTAAAAAAAGAGGATTTCAAGGACCCTCAAGATGCCGTATGTGTTGTGAAAATGAAGAGAATGTATGCCATCTTATGCTAGAATGCAAATTTTCTATAGAGGTTTGGCATGAGGCTCTAGCTCCTTGGGGAAACAGCGTCGCACTCCCGACTTCCATATCTAACCTATTTGATAACTGGCTTCACAAAAATCGAGGGGGCTCCCTAAGAATGAAAGCTTCAAAGAATTTTGGCTCTCTCTTCCAAAGATAATCTGTTGGCAAATTTGGCTTGAAACGAATAAAAGAATTTTCATAGAGAAAGAGCAGAATGCAAAAATAATCATAGTCAAGATCAAAACCCAATTGAAAGAAATCTTGGGAGGTCAACTTGAAGTAACCAAATTAAGCCAGCACGATTTGGAATGGGGTGACATGATGGGCCTTAAATTTTCACAAGGAAAAATAAGATAAGTAAAGATTGGAAAATCAGACTCAATGATAAATACTCTTTAGAATGGATTATTAAGAAATATATTCACTCATTATTTGACGGGGTTGCCAAAGGAAACCCCGAGAAAGCTGGTGTAGGTGGTGTTATTAAGAATCTAGAGGGAAGAATTGAGCACAGCTTTTCCTGGGGCTTGGGTCATTCCACTAGCATTCAAGTTGAAGCGCTTGCTCTTCTCCAAGGCCTCAAGCAGGTCAAAAAATTTGGCATCAAAGAGGTAATCGTTATAGGGGACTCTCAATCCATCATAAAAACTATTGTGGATAATTATGTCCCTAAAGATCTCAAATTTGCAATATTGATAAAGAGAATCAAATCAACGTCAAAAGTGCTTCAAAGGGTGATCTTCTTCCATGTATTGCGAGACAATAATAAGGACGCAGATATAGAAGCCAACAAAGTTGTTCTTCTTTCCGCCAACACTCTTTCAAGTGACAGGGAAGATAGATGGGCTCCTATTCCTTAATTTCCAGTCTTATGTTTTACTGCATATTATTGCAGCAATTCATTTGTATCCACAAGTTAGGGAAAATTTCGAAGATTGAAGTGATAGATAGTTGTAAGAAACTCTGGCACATGAGTACTCGGGCCATAGATATCATGATATGTGATGAAAATTGGGAACTACCCCCAAATTTTATAATATGTTTCGTGGCATTCATGCCAAATATCTATTACAAATCCATAACCGTTCTTGTAAAAAAAAAATGATGGCATATACATATTATATATATATATAATTTTCAAAATATTTTATTAATAAAGAGAATCATTCATCATACGAGTAAATCCATAACATTTTAGTTTTTCTTGGAGTTAAAGAAATTCAAAATAACATAAATAAGTGTCAAATTAATTTATTTGAGTCATTTGAAAATACAAAGTCAGGATGTAATAACAAATGGTGGATTTATGTAGGATTTGGGCATTTATGTTACTTCCATTTGTTTTTTGTAACTAAGCATATGTATTTGTAACTTATTGTTATTTGTTGTATCTCTATATGAGCTATGTGATTATAAATTATTTTAAAAGATACAAGCTATGCAAGAGGCCTGGTTGACTCTTGTCATGGGGGACCACCTTAGGTTTTCTCTAAGCCCTATTATTCTTTTTTCTAGGACTGCCCCTCTTTTGGCACACCAACAATGTTTTAATCGTTTTCATGGTCTGCAACAAGTAACTTGGATATAAACTTTCTACTTCTACTTGAAATATATTGCTTACTACCTTATAATAATTCTCTTTTATTTCCATAATAGTGTATTTATATACATATATTTATCTACTCTATAGTAACCAAAATTCAACTTTAATATTACGAATGGGTTAATGTTTAGATACATACTCTATGCATAGCATCATTCCCTTACCACCTAGGTATGTCATTTTCCTTAGACATAATTATCTATTTTTCTTACTGTAACCTCTTGTTTTCATGCAAAAAAAACAAAAAACAAATAGACACACATCTATATACATATATTTAACTCACAGAACATTAATAGGGATTTTCCATTCATTCTCTTGCAATACCTGGAGTCATTTAAAATTATAATAACATCTTATTTCATCTTTTCATAATCTAGAACAAGAACAATAACATGATTAATCACATAATTATTCAGACATTCATATATTTACCTAAAGTCTTCCTGGAAATATATTAAAGGTTTATGCATTCCTCTCAAGGGTGATCTACGTTTCTAGTAGTCCCCCCCCACCCCCAGAGTGAGCTTCAACTCATCCTTTCCAAGAGAACAATTCATAAGTTCTTTCTCAGTTCACACCTCCTTGACTATACTCCTCCTTGCCAAGAGAAAAATTCATAAGATCTTTCTGAGTTCATACTCTTTGCCAAGAGAAAAATTCATAAGTTATTTCACTACACCTCCTTGTCCATATTCCTCCTGCCATAGCTAAATTTTAAGTTCTTTCTTAGTTCACACCTCCTTGACCATATTCCTCCTTGCGAAGAGAACAATTCTCCTCCTTTCCAAGAGAACAATTCATAATTTCTCTCCTTGCCAAGAGAAAAATTCATAAGTTCTTTCTTAGTTCACACCTCCTTGACCATATTCCTCCTTGCGAAGAGAACAATTCTCCTCCTTTCCAAGAGAACAATTCATAATTTCTTTGTCAGTTCACACCTCCTTGACCATTGGTAGTGTTTTGCTAATTTTTGGGTTTAGGTCTAGTATTTCTCTCCCATTGCCCCTTGACCATACTCCTCCTTTGCAAGAGAACAATTCATAAGTTCATTCTGAGTTCACACCTCCTTGACCATTGGTAATGTTGGCAACTACTACATAAAGGGGGGTTTTAAGACAATATTTAAGACAATTTTTGGGTAAATTGTCTTAACTTAAGACAAAAGAAAACTTGTGTATTGTCTTAAATATTATCTTTAAGCGGGTGTCTCAAATTAAATTGTCTTAAAATATTGTTTCTATAAAGACAATACATAACACAAGCATTTTTGTCTCTTCAAAGACAGTTTCATTTTTGTCTCTCTAGAGACAATAGTAGCACTATAACACAAAGTGGGGTTTTAAGACAATTTTTCAGTAAATTGTCTCAAATTATTGTCTTAAAATTTGTGTCTATAAAGACAATAGTTGGAATTAAAGACATACTGTCTTTATGGAGACAATGTCTTTAATCATATCTGTTGTCTTTCTAGAGACAATATAAAACAATGAATCTAGAAAAATATCTCACTATTAAAATAAATCAATATAAAATTATTTAATTAAAAAAATCTACAATATCATTGAATAATTTATATTAGGGTACAGTAGAATCGAACCACCAACCTCCTGCATGGCAGGTGCTCTTCTATTGAGCTAGCACTCTTTAAAGAATTATGTGAGGAGTTATGGCAGTCCTTGAAATTGTATAATAGGCATTGATTTTTAAAAAACGTTCAACACATAATGGCATAATCCTTGTAAAATATATAATCATGCAAGCCCTTATTTTTAACTTAATAAAAAAGAAACTCAATGGAGATAGCTCAGTGTGACACCCTTGTAGCTTGACTTGCACAAAAAGCTAATAATAAACAATAATCTACAAACAAATTAATCTAGCCATACAAAGAAAATTAACTAGAATTAGCACAAGCAATACAACCACTACCCAAAGAGCTACACCAACTTGCTACTAGGCATTGATGACACATATGATGTACACAACAAGCCATGATTGCATCGTCAACTCATTCAAGACAGATTGGGCACTCTCCTCATTCACCGTTACTAATTTCTTTGACCACTTCTTCAATGTAAACTTTTGAACGTATAGAACTAGAATCTCCATTAACACACATTTAGCTTCCTAGAAGAAAACACCTTGCCCGCTTATACATAGTAAGGCGGCTATATATAGTTAGCAACAATGGCTTTCGTAACATACAGAAAAGGGCTGTGAAATGTTTAACTTTAGCAAGAGGAAAAAAAAATGTTGTATTTGATGAAATTGTTTGTCTAATATAAAGAGAGTTCAATAAAAATGTTGTGGTAAACACAAGTTTGGGTTTAAATTATAAATTTAGCTAATTCAAAATCAAAGAAGCTTTTGAATGATTAAAAAGTAGTTGTTGGCTGGCTAGATGACCCTCCCTGAAATGGCCATTACCTTAGCTAAGTAAACCTTGTTGAAGAAAGGTCCTTGCCTTCTCTATAGTTTAGGGCTCTTCCTTTCACCAAGGAAAAGGGGTTTCCTTCTCCTGGCTATTGTCTCATAGTGGTTTGGAGTTTTGATACCATAAAGGTGTACCCAAAAAAAAAATGATTTTTTTAGAGAAGTGGAAGATCATTACAAAATGTTTATAACATAATCCTTGTGAATGAGGACTTGTGGAAGTCTTGTGATGGATGGAATCTCTATACAAAAGTTCAGTCTAGAGATATCTTTCCAACAGAGAGTTTTTGGCATCAGCTCCACTTGATTTCATATTACCTAGGACTTGAATTCCACAGATATCCAAGAAAAAATCTTCAGTGATATATAAAGGAATGTATGAAAAGTATTAACCATCATAAAAAATAAATTGAATTATGTGCTCTGCTGCATATACAAACAAGATGCTGAGAGAGGATAATTACACTGCAAGAAGTGCAGAGGGTGGGTGCTCTCAGTGAACTCTTTGACTATCGTTGTCATTGTAACACATGAGGGTGTGAATTCTATCAACTCTGTATATGTATGTCATTGTGAATTATATGTTCTGTTATATATACAGACAGGATGCCCGAGGATAATTGCACTGCAAAAAGTGCTGAGGGTGGGTAATGTATCAACTCTTTGTATATGTGTCTGTCATTGTGAATTATGTGCTCTGTTATACATACAAACAAGATGCCCAAGGGAGGATAATTTCACTGGGTATTTATCATCTTTGTATATTGATTCCATTGTAATACATCAGGGTGAGAATTCTATCAATTCTTTGTATACATGTGTTCCATTGTGAATTATGTGCTCTGCTACATACATACAAACAAGAATTTATCATCGTTGTATATTGATGCCATTGTAACACGTCAGCATGAGAATTATATCAACTCTTTGTATATGTGTGTCATTGTGAATTATGAGCTCTACTATATACATACAAACAAGATGCCCAAGGGAGGATAACTGCGCTGCAAGAAGTGCAGAAGGTGGGTATTTATCAACTTTGTGTGTCATTCTAATTCTGTACTATACAGAGGGTGTGTATTTATCAACTCTTTGTGTGTGTATTGTGTATTGTAATGATGTACTAAATTTAGATGGTTCGCTGGGACTTATTGAATATAAATGTTAACACAAACCCATTTAAATCACCATATGGATCTGAAATATTGAAACCTAGGATATGCAACTTCTAGGTACATATGGTACTAAGGTCAGATAGATAGGTTTAGTTGTGTAGTAGTGTTGAATGGGAGGTTTTCTTGTCCTTAATGAGTTAATGGTTAAGAACATGTGTTTCCTTATAAAAGGCCACAAGTTCAAATGCAAAGGAGGGTAAGAACATGTGTTTCCTTCTAAAAGGTTACACAAGTTCAAATGAAAAGGAGGGTAAACAATATTTACTCCTCCCTTGATTTTAACAGTAACTTAATTAAAAATTAAAAAATGATTCTGCGAAGATTTTCTAATCATGTTTCCCTAATGGATTTTTAGTGCTTAAAGTAAAAACAGTTGTTGTATTAGTGAGAAATTCCTTGTTTTATATCCAAGTATCCTATGCAGAGAACTAGTAGACTAGTAAAATCGAGCTTTCAAAAAAAGAATTAATGGCATGAAAAAGAGAATTTGACATGCATAATGGAAAAGAGATTTTGACAATCATACTTGGATCTTTGGAAGTAAGAGTTCCAGTCTGAGAAAAATCATAGTTCAAACTTTTCCGGCCTGCAGATTGATAGTATGCATTCATGGCATAAGCAGTATGAGATACCATTGTATTTGGTAAATAGCAAGGACCCCCTTGTTGGGCCTACAGTCAATGCCCTGCCCACAAGTGTAGTCCAAATTTCCTTTCAAAGATTTTTCATCAACACCGGGCTTGGAAATGCACCAAGCTTTCCCTATAGGAGGAGCTACAACAGGACCACCAGCGCGTGGAACAGCAAGAGATTGACCTGCACTCTACCACATTCATAGGTTATCTCCTCATTAAGGGTGGTAAAATTTTATATAGTTTAGCTTATTTAGATTTAATTTTTGTTCTAGTAATGCTGAGGAAGAGGATATAATATCTTCAATGTATATACCCTTCTGCCTTTTGCTCTCTTTTGTAATATATAAGTATTTTTCAATTATAAACACAAGAATATTGGTAAGCCTATACAACTCAAGTTTAGGATGTTACCCCGTTTCTTATCAAGGACAAGTCCTCTGACCATGTATCTCCAATCAAATTTCCACTCCAGCAACTGCATAGAATGGGGTTAAAACTTCAAATTTGTGCAGTCTAGAACGACAAAGTTATAATCTAATGAAAATATAAATGCACTCATAATGAACAACTAAAAACACAGTGACAAACAGATTTATTCCTTTCTTGAAAGTTCACCCCTATTCCTCACTTGTGGATAAATATGAAAGTTTCCAGCAGACATGTTACTGGTTTTTGGAAACACTTCTCTCTCATGTAAAATGACCAAAACAACATTACACAATATAAATTCAACCTTATTTGGAAACATATATGAACAAGCTATTGTGCCTTGGGGGCTATGCACCCTAAGAAGAAAAAATTTCATTGTGGAGATAACTGATGAGAACAAATTATGTCAGCTGTTATATCAATGACATCCTTTAATACTTGGAATACACAATATGTTAATTTAGTGTTCAAGTGGGGTTTGTTAAGAATTAGTGCACAAGTCAGCACAACAAGAAAGCTTGGTGGAGAAGGATTTAAGCCATTCTATACACATTGTATTGATCTCATGATATCAATTTATAAAACATGGATTTGACCACTTTCAAGTTTTCTTGGTTTCATTATGTGCTCGGTTTCTATAATATGATATCAGAGCCAATTTAATCCGCTAGTTGTGTTCTTCTCTTGCATTGAATTATGATATGGAGAATAAAAAAAGTGATATTAGATTTATGAGTGTTTGAGAGCATGAAGACCTACAGATTGCTGCAGGCAGAGACAGATCGAGGGATCACTAGTGTAGCACACTGAAGAGTCAAAAGGCTGTCATTGAAACCAAGTATTGTTTCCTTTTTTCAAAGTAAGGTCAATTTTTTTAAATTTTAGCCACCATTTCTAGAGGTCGTATAGAATACTGGTATAATACATCAGTGCAGTCATATAGAATTTGTATAGTCATACAAAATCATAGAGAATGCATATGGATTGAGCATAATTTCTCAAAAAAGTGCGGATAATTTAGATTAATGAGATTTTGACAATCATACTTGGATCTTTGGAAGTAAGAGTTCCAGTCTGAGCAAAATCACAGTTCAAACTTTTCCATCCTGCAGATTGATAGTATGCATTCATGACATAAGCAATATGAGATACCATTGTATTTGGTAAATAGCAAGGACCCCTTTGTTGAATAGACCTATAGTCAATGCCCTGCCCACAAGCATAGTCCAAATTTCCTTTCAAATATTTTTCATCAACATCGGGCTTAGCAATGCACCAAGCTTTCCCTATAGGAGGTGCTGCAATAGGACCACCAGCGCATGGAGCAACAGGAGATTGACCTGCACTCTTCCACATTCACAGCTATAGTCTCAATGCAATTAATAACTATGTCAGAGTGTCTAGCCTTAAAAATAAACCACAATCAGGACCAACACAATAAGGCCTTTCTGTACAAACTCTGTGAAGGGTTGAACTTTCAGTTAATACCAACTGCACATATTATGAAAACAAAGAAGCAGAAAAAGCAGCAATTTCTTTACCTGAGATCATAGCAAGCCCACATCATAAGCCAATGTCAAATCAGTTTTAAAGAGCCCAAAATTGCGCTCTGAGTTTGTTCCGGGCTTCAGGTCCTCGTTGAAGAGACCAAAAATATAAATATCAATGGAGAAATTAGGCATCATGGGGGTCCCTGTCATGGAGGTCACATGCTTGATCAAATTACCATTGTAATCAATTGCATTCTACAAGCTAGCACCTATTTGTGAAGGATCCCCTGCAGATGGCCATCCCGTTTCTGCCACCACTATATCAATATCTGTGTAACCCAGATATTTCATGGCCGAGTACACTGCATCAAGCTAAGCATCAAACATGTTCATATATTTGAGGCCATTGTTTGTGTCATAAGACCCTTGGTTGGGCTCAAAGAGTGCATAAGCCAGGGTTCGATCTGTTGGGTCACTCTTATAAGAAAATTAAGGATATGGGTTGATCATGAAAGGGGCTCCTATCTTCTGCAGGAAGTCAAGCAGGGCTTTCATGTCAAAACTCTCACTGAAACATCCAACAGATGGGGGTGAAAATGTAGAAATTATGGCCATAGAATGAGGTGTAGAGACCTTAAATTTTCCGATCGAGTGAAACATCAACAAGGGCAGCGTGTAGGTTCTAGAAAGCAGGAAGGAGCTGAAAAATTAGAACCCTATCTCCACTGAACAGAACCTCATTCCCTACTGAGATCCCAATTATATCAGTAGCAGGGACAAAAGGAACAATGTTGTTCTTAACCCATTTCTGTGCTACAGCCAACTGGTTCAGAGATGGGATTTGGTCATTACTAATACCTACAAGTAACCCAATTCCTGTGTTAGCAAAGGCTTGAAGAATTGCAAGATCTGCTCCATATATTCTCAGCTTTGAAATAGTTGTACTCTGAACCAGCTTTGCTACTGCAAATGGGGGAGGAATATTGTCTGTCGTCTATCCATAGTTAACACCCAGAGATGGTGAATGCTCCACCAATGTCCTGCTTCTGCCTATTCTTTCTACAACAATTCACATAAACACAAAATAAAGTGAAAAACAGAGATGAAAATAATAGAACCATGTGAATACCCGTATTAAAAACCAATAACCATGAGAATGCCATTATTAAAATTTGCATGTAACAACATGGCCAGACCTAGCAATCCCAAACATACACAAATATAATGACACCAAAATTACATCACAAAAAACATCCAAAACAATTCCATGCTATTAGTTGAGCCACCACTGCAGGAAAAGCATATTAACATAACCATACCAGTAACCAGTATTAGAAATCCTATCAACAACACAACAGTATGAATACCTACTCATACAAATTTACAGACCCACAACAGAATTTGCAAATCTTGTCCACAGCACAATCATGTGAATACCAACATTTACAATCACATCAATATCCTTCAGATCTATATAAACACTAATAATCATACCAAAAAAGATCATGTACTAGACAATGGATGAAGAAGGGTTACAAGTTACAACTTCTGAATTACAGACAAATAAATCTTGAAGGCCATCCAGTATCCATCAGCATTCGTATGTTGTAAATATCGAGTGACCTCTACCATTCTATGTCTATAAATAAAAAGGGGGATTACCTCTGCATGGGATGAAATATATGAAGAGTGGAAGCAACATTGTAATTGCACATACTCTTACTATGGCCTCCATGCTATGCAATTTCAGTAATTCAACTCCTCTGCTTAGTTATCCAATTATGATCAACTCCTCCCCCTTCCAATAAATGACCTTATTGATAGCACAACATAATTCACACCTCTTCCTTTCAGCATTCCATTGCACCTCCCTGTGCAATTGCTAGTTAATGTTGATAGGAGACAACATATAAGACAACATGTGATGGAGGGGGAAAGAAAGATGCTTGATCCCGTGACTAGGTCCACATGTCACATTTTCGATTTCAATGTCTGAGCAACTAGAAACGATCAATATGCAATCATCTCCTACGATATCATGACAGAAATCCTCCATGAAATATTTATTATACACATACTATTCTTACACTACTGTTTCTTTCTTCTTGGGTCATTAGCCTTGACTAATTCAGAAAATCTGATGTATGATGTGAAGGAGCTTGTGGATAGGGAGCACAAGTGTGTGAATATTGGAAAAATACATGCTTGTGGGCATGATACACATGTTCTTCTTGGAGCTACCAAATTGCTTCATAAACACAAAGATAAAAGTCTTGTGCTTAGCATGCCTCTATATGTTAATGTGATACACCAGAGTCCATAGTGCAAGTGACCTAGTCTCTTGTGCCAAAGCTCAGACAAGTTGTCATTTCCATGCACAAGGGCTACAATAGGATCTCTTTGGATATGGTACAAACCACTCTTTCAAATACCTATGTCCAAAACTTGACCAAGATTTAGTGGTCCTTTCCAAGTTAGAACTTGTAGATCATCAAACCTAACAAAAATATATCCCAAGTCTGTTATCACTAAAATTGAAAGGAGATTCTTGGTTAAGATAGGTACATATAATGCACTAGAAATCTTAAGGATATCACTTTATGGCATTTTGAATGAGATGGATCCCACTTTTCCTTCTAGATACATGGTATTATCACCAAGTTCCACTTTCGTTCTTACCTCTTGTTCCTGAAGTTTGTTGAAGGTCCTCTTATTAGAGGTCACATGTTTGGAGGCTCCATTATCCACATACCATCCGATGCCAGAGATGCTGTTAGACTAAAGGCATGAGACCATGGACAAGCGTGTCTCAATATTGGGTGAAAGTTCATCCACTCTAGCTAATGCATCTGTACTCCTTGCAGATTGCTTTGGTGTTTTTTGTCCTCCTTCTCATGACCAAGATTCAATGGTCCTTTCCAAGTTATAACTTGTAGATCATCAAACCCAACAAAAATATATCCCAAGTCTGTTATCACTAAAATTGAAAGGAGATTCTTGGTTAAGCTAGGTACATATAATGCACTAGCAAGCTTAAGGATGTCACTTTATGGCATTTTGAATGAGATGGATTCCATTTTTCCTTCTAGATACATGGTATTATCACCAAGTTGCACTTTTGTGCTTACCTCTTGTTCTTGAAGTTTGTTGAAAGTCCTCTTATTAGAGGTCACATGTTTGAAGGCTCCATTATCCACATACCATCTGATGCCAGAGATGTTGTTAGACTAAAGGCATGAGACCATGGACAAGCATGTCTCAATCTTGGGTGAAAGTTCATCCACTCCAGCTGATGCATCTGTACTCCTTGCAAACTGCCTTGGTGTTTTTTGTCCTCCTTCTCATGACATTGAGAAGCATAGTGGCCAAACTTCTGAAACTTGAAACACTTATGTGGCTCAAGTCCTTCTTTCACTAATTAGAGAAACTTGAATCCTCTTTCTTCCCTTTTTTACTCTTCTTTCTTTACTTCTTATTCATCTTGCTGATGAGGGAAATATTCTGCTCCTCTTATACTTGTGACACTCTCCAGTATTGTCTTCTTCTGGGTGAATTCTTCCCATAGCTTCTCAAAGGTGGAAATTTTTTTCTGAGGCATAGAACCATTGGAAAAAATGATTCCAAGAATAAGAGAACCCATTTAAGACCATGGCTAATACCTCTTCACTCTTGACCTCTTTTAATGGAGTTCAGTAACCTTCATTGAGAAGGTGGCTACGGTATTTGTCTTTCTTATCTCGGTGGATCTAAGCTTTTTCCACAATAGCATATCTTGATGGATGTTTTCACTTTGATATAGAGTGACTAGAGCATCAAACATATCCTTACATGTGGTCTTCTCGGAGATATGAGGGATCAAGTAGTCCTTCATAGAAGGATGACTTGCTTGGTCATGGCTATTTACTTTTTATCCTATGCTAACAACATGTAATCAGTTGGCTCAATAATCTTGTTGTCAACATAGTCCTCATGCAGCTCTAACAATGTTTGTACCTATGTGGTCTTCTAAGAGATATGAAGGATCAAGTGGTTCTTCATAGAGTGAAGGATTATTTTCTTTATCACGGCTATTTTCCTTTTATGCTCTGCTAACAACATGGAATCAGCGGGCTCTACAACCTTTTTATCAACAAAGTCCCACAGATCATGCACCTCTAACAATGTTTGTACCTCATGCATCCACTAGACAAAAAGTTATAGGGACCTTCCAAGGTCTTCATATCTGAGACTAAATGTACTTATACTGTTGGTCCTAAAACAACTTGCTAAGCAAAACAAATTGGCAACCTAAAAAAAACCTATGTGTTATTTCTCAAGCAGTGATATTGGGCATGTCATCCCTAAAACTGCCCGACAACTTTCTATCACACAGGTTGCATCCCTACTATATCCATACATGTATTCATGGAAGGTTTCCGCAAATATACCTGGATACCATGTCAAAATCAGACTGTGGTGAGTATATTTTGTACTTTGGAAACTAACATAAAAGTTGTAGATCGTTAAAACTGAAAACAACAATCAAAATTTCTGCTGATGTTACTTACCCACAAACACATACTGCTGATAAACAAACCAGTAAGCATACAAATCAAAATAATCAAAACAACACTACTGATTTTGTATTAATTCTGAAAATAGAAACCTAAAGCTACAACTCAAAACACAAACTTTAGAACCACAAAATGGTGTGCCCTATTTCTCCTTTATAGACCAGGAAGAAGATTGAGACAATGATTCTAGATGCATGCACAACAACATGTTGATTGGCAGTGTGAACTTTAAACATAGCCATGCCAAAAATAAGGTGTGCTCTCCTAGAGATATCCATCCTTTAGTGTGCTCAGAATCCTCATGCAGGAGTGTCCCTACTAACTTTGGGAACTTCACCCTCTAAATTTTTGTAGGAAGAATTATATAAAGAAAAACAGAGATCTAGCACTCAACTGTTGAAGAAAAAAAACCATCTAAAACTGGAAGTGGACTGAATATTGTGCAGGCATCATGCATGTGCTCCCTGCCTATCACTCCTTTAAACACTAGTGTGTCCTCAACACTGGTGTATGGACTTCTAAATGAGGGTGTTGTACTGGTGTATGCTATTCTGCTGAAGTAAGATCACTGTAGCTGGAAAACTCTCCAAGCCACATTGGTAAACTAGCACCTTCTGCCAGTTGGTTTCTCTACCCTGAGTGATACACAACTTTTGTGGTGGGCACAATTACTGATTTGATATCGATATGTGGATTTCTATCTTCTACACCTTCCCCTCAAGCCACACTTTGGCTCAAGTCTCCTTGACACTGCCTTTCAACCCAAATTCTTGCTTTTGTTATTGAAGTATGGATTTATATTCCCAACAGACATAGAGTTTGATTTTATCTAATTATTATAATCTTTAAAAACAAATTTTAGACTGTGGACATAGAATGTGAAGAATTTCTCCATCTACCCTAAATTATATCTAATATTAATTTTTGCAGGCTTGGTTGTGTCTTATTAAGTTTTGGAGATTTAGTATTTTATGATACACACCTTTTTCCTACATGGTCATACCAAAATTGATTAGGGATATTCTTCCAATAGATATGATGGTGGCTAAAAGGTGTTGCCCTGTAGTATAGCCAATTTTAGTACAGTTGATTCGACATTCCCTTTCAATGGAGGTTTAGGTGACTCTTAATATTTTTTCATTTGAAATTTAATTGGGATTAGGAAGGCTGATTTAGTATCTTATTTCCAACAGGGCTTTAGGAAAGTTGATCCAGATCAATGGGAATTCACAAATGAATATTTTCTTCAGGGACAAAGGAATTTGTTGAAAAATATTCACAGACGCAAGCCTATGCACAGTCATTCTCAGAATCCCCAACAAGGTGCATGTAATGATGCTATAAAATTTGAACTAGAGGAGGAAATTGAGAGGCTCAAGAGGGATAAGGGTCTGCACATGATCGAGCTTATTAGAATTAGGCAGCAACATCAAGGTACCGAGGTGCATATGCAGAGCTTGGAGGATTGTTTGCAAACCATGGAACACCGACAATAGAAAATGATGGAATTTCTAGCCAAAACTGTACAAAAGCCTGTATTTGTGGCACAACTTGTGCAACATAGTGAAAGCAATAAGCTCCTTGAAGCAGCTAATAAGAAGAGAAGATTACCCAAGCAAGAGAACTGTTCAGAGGCTAGGGAAACTGAGTTGACAGATAGTCAGATTGTGAAGTATCGACTTGCTTAAGGTGATGAATGTAGTGCAGTTCCATTGAGGGTTTTAAACACATACCCATTTAATAGAATGGAATCATATTTAAATAATTTGGAAACCTTTTTCAGGGATGTGGGTCAGGCATGTGGTGTGGATAGTGGAAATTCATCTAAGCGAGTCTTACAGAGATGCAAGGAACATGCTTTCCAAGTATGTGTATTTCACCAGCAATTTCGGATATTCAAGGATCATGTTCATTATCCGAGATGCACTCTTCATCCCAGCCTTCTCCACATTTGGCAGAATCAATAACTCATGAAATTCCTTGTCAGATGAGTTTGGGACTTTCTCTTTCTCAATGTGAAACTTCTAAGGGTGTGGAGACTCTTAACTAGATGGCAAAGATGAGAGAGAGGCTTACATGGGATCGAAGACCAGTGGCATAGATGTCAACATAGAACCAGTAGCGATGGAGATGGAGGAGAATGAGAGGGCTGCAGGGAAATTCATCGCTAGTTGGAAGGTAACTTTTGGAGTTAATGATTTATCTTGGGAACAGTTTCTCACAGAGACTCCAGGCTGAGCAATAGATACACAAGAAGCCGAGTCAAAAATTCAGGAGAGTAGAACTAAGGATAAAGATGAAAGTTTGCCTGAGAATGGGAAGTTTTGGAGCAACAAGCAAACATTGGATCAACTTACAGAACATATGGGGCAGCTGGCATCAGGGACACAAATTTGAAATAAGATTATAGAGGCTGCTAGCAAGTGGATATCACTATCAGTTCTGCTAAAATTTCTGGTTAGCACTGGTCATTGTTTATGTGTACTAATGAATTGCTGCAAATAGATTCTATATAGGCTGTTGTCATTATCTCTGCTAAATTGAAAATGTAAAAGGGTTTAACCAGTATTTTTGTAATTCATTGTAACATTTCCACATTCACTGAGATTAATGTTACAAAAATAAAAGCACCTTAAGTTGTTATGTTTTTATATTACCATTTATTTTACCATATAGTCTTCTGAAGAAGATAAGCAGTTCAGTTGGACAATATTAAGTATTCATTAACTCCCATAGTCTACAAACAGGAAAGCATGAAAAATCCATTGTAAGCCATGTAACAACATTTTTATAACCTATTTCTGTACAAAATAACAAAAGCCAGCTAAGAATCTTACCGATGAAGAAAACCCGAAGAAGATTTTGCCTTATTGAAGGAAAATGAGGTTCGCCCACAATCACCTACGAGCAGGAATCCATGTTAACAAAGGAATAGGTTTTCTCACCATATTGAAGGAAAATGAGGTCCACCTAGTGCCCACAATCACCTACGACCAAGAATCCATGTTAACAGAGGAATATGCTTTTTCTTAGGCGCTGAAACTATGATGCAAGATAAGGAAGTGGCAGGAAAGGGTTTTGCAAGATGAGAAACTTTTCATTGTAGCGCAAATCAAGAGGAAAGAAAATTTCCTTACCAGTGCAACGCAAAACCAAAGCAAAATTTGGGAGGGAAAATTAAAAATAATAAATAAATTAAAATAATAATATTTAATGTGTAAGTTAAACTATGTGTGATTTGTAAAGAAAATTTTGGTCAACATAAAACAAAAAATTGAATGACATATAAATAGAATATTTTCACTTTACAACCATTATTTATTAATAAAAATTGAGATTGTGGCATTGTAACTATCCACAATGCATGAACTAAAGGCATCATCATTGATCATGTGAAAAGTTTGAATTGTTATCATAATTTAGTCATGAAGAGTTGGCAATGGAAGAATTTTTTTTTTGTTGATTCTAGTTCCATGGTAGAAGAGTTGGAGACAACTTCACAATAAATATGGATCTCCATAAGTCTTAATACAAAGGTATTTGGATTATCTAGTGGTCTAGAGCTAGATTCACTTTTTCACAAAATATGAGGTTGGTACTTTTAAAAATATTACAAGACCCAATCAAGCACTTCCCATGGTTATAAGATGGAGTAACTTTGGGCACAAGAAATTCATTTATTCATGTCAATATTCCTTGCTTTTAATGAGCTCGGATGTTCACAGGTAGGATGGTAAGAAACTAAACCTACTACTACTCAAAGAGAATAAGGTTCATTTCAAAAAGAAAATTTCACATGAAGAAAGGTCAATCATCACTTATAACCCACATCTACACCCAAATCCATTACATAATGACTGAAGCTACCACTTATATAAAGGAAGAGACAATTCATGGTTCCTAGTGACAAATTCATGGTGTGATTAAAGCTCCATCACATTTCCTTACTCAAACAAAACCAAATAACTATAACTTGTTAGTTATTATTGATTGGATTTGAGGAGTTGATCTTGCCCAAGTTTATTCCCTAGTAAACCCTTTCGATAGATTATGATGGTTGTGCATATGACATTGTATGGTTTTTTGTATGCAAACCATAAGAGCACAGGATTGTTGTACGAAAATTTCTTGGTGAGTGTTTTTTCATCTTTTACCTTGAAAGATTCAAGGTTTCCTCTTTACACACAAATAACATGGTTTCTTCTGCAATAGTGCTAAAAGTCAAGTTGATCTAGTTATTGGAAATTAGAGTGATGGAAATTCAGTCATATCTTTGAAAATTGACCTAAATCCTATTGTGTGAGAGATACGAGGATTACGAGGATCTAATTTTGGGAAGAAAAATGGGTTAACTTGACTTTCTTTGCATCATTAGGGTGTAAATTAGTAATTTTTAAATGAAAGTATTCTATCAAATTTAGCTCAATTATTTGAAGTTGATGTTGGCAAATGCAAACACATACTAAAATTGATATAATGGAAAAAACAAAAGGGGCACATTAAACTGGAGCTAGGAGAAAAATACTTTTTTACTGTGGTTTTCACTAGCATATAAGACTAGAATTTGGTCTTTAAGAATGGTCCATACTTTTTTAACTCAACTGGCCTCTACCTTTAATTCTAGACGAAGCAATTTTCCCTAACAAGGAGGGATTCATGACAACTTTGATTTGGATTTGATTGTATTAGCTTCCAAGGAAATTTGGGATGACAAGACATTGATTGGATTAGGGAATGCCCTTGGGAATTTTGATAAAACCTCTGAAGAAATGAAGAAAGCATGATATATATCACATGTCTGAATATGTGTATACATGCTACTGGTGTGAAAATTCAAATTTTCTCATTTTAATCAAGGAACAATCAAATTGAGAATTTATTGCTACATTTTTCAATACTCCCTCTCAACAAGAAAGAGATTATCAACCACCCCTATCTTGAACCTGTGGAACTTGAAATTCCCTCTTGACAAATATTTTGTCAAAATTTTAGCATATTGTTCCTTTGTCGGAATGTAGTGTAGCAACATTATCTGCCTTTGCACACAATCCCGTAAATGGTGATACCATATACCTATATGCTTGGATTGATCGTGAAATATAGGATTCTTAGAGAGCTTGATGTAACTCTCATTATCACAGTAGATCACAGTTGGATCCACCATCTAACCAAACAATCCAACAAGTATCTTTATCATCCATATCACCTCACATGATGCTTGACTTGCAGCCATGTAACTTTGGAAGAGAAGAATGTGCGGGGAGAATATGTCTATAACTTTGGAAGAGAAAAATGAAGTGATGCCACAAGGAGGTGAGCATGTTCAATTAGATGGATCATGATTGCATAAAATGGAGCCTCAGTTTGTAAGGTATTTATTATCCTATGGAGGGATATATCATCACAAAGAAATAAGAGGAAGAAACACTTAGCAATGTGTTCTAATTGTTTGAGCTAGAGGAAGGTCAAGTAGTAGACACAATATAGCCTAAGAAAAGTGGATCCAATCCAAACTAACCACCCTATGAATTTTAAAAGCCTAGAGGTAATCCCAAATTTTTATTCTATTTTTGAATTGAAGCAACCTTTTCTTAGTAGTTTGGGACATAGTAGTAGTGAAAAAAAATGAAGGTGGAAATAGAAGTAGAAGTGGCATATGTTATGTTTGAATTTTAGTTCAAGTTGGGGAGTAGGCTTAATTATTCAAACATGTCCATAAGGTTTTATCTTGTTGAAAAATCCAACCAAAAATATGGTTATAGTAGTTCCAGGAACTTTATAAAGGGTAATGGTGATGAAAAACCACATTGGTTCTTATGTGGATTCATCTGGAGGATGAAAAGGATTGCAATGCTAGTTTCTAAGATGATAAAGTTCCTAACCACATTGTGGGGGAAGCTTCTCTAATGGTGCATGAAGTTCATATAGATTTATCCCTAGGGTGTAGCTAAGGCCTTGTAGAAGTTAAAGTCATATTTATAACTAATTTGTAGAGGCTAAACATTGAACAACAAAAAATCACCAAGTTGAAGGAGATTAAGAAAATGGTTGGCGAAAGTTCTCAGGAGTATTATGAAATATTACAAAACTTAATCAACAAACTCTCCTATTCTACCCATGAAACTCAACACAAAGAATGATCCATAAGTTTGTTGCTATTTAATAATGTACCATTAGTGTAATAGCCATGGGTGACATAGAGGGATGCCTTATCTTAGGCCATGACGATAGAATCTTGTAGGGTGATCATCCATTTTACTAAAAATTGTCATGCTTGGTAGGATCTAAGAGAAAGTTATGTAAGGAGTTCCTTCTAGGTAACCTTATTAATGAACCTTATTTTATATATTAATTGCAGAATGAACCTATTTTGTTATTGGAAAGAGAGAAAATTTCATAGATTCTAATGAATCCTTATACATTACCTGCATTCTAATGAGTTAAAAAAAATTAATGGCATTAGGAGAGTGATGATATTGTGTTTTTGGTAGAGATATTTTATCTCTTCCTCCCATACCAAGATTATTCTTATATGTTGCAGCAAAAATGGAAATCCCAAATGGAGATCATTGCCTTCACAACTACACCATTTATATTGGTGTCTTGGGTATAAAATTGAACTATTTTCCGCTAGAGTTACTAGATGTCATTTCATTGAGCTACAGTGATAGGTGAGAGCTATGCATATCTCACTAAAGGTGTATCAAGAGGCTACTAGTAGTCAAATATTGGAGATGCTCCACAATGAGAACAAATCAGGTGAAAACTAAGAAAATTCCAATGGATTTAATAAATTACAAGTAAAGCTTGTGCTAGGTGGAAGATCAATTTACAATTACAAGCATACATAACTTAACTAGTTGATTGAGAGGCATTGAGTAAACTTCTCAGCCCGATATGTCGAACAGGTATGGATTTATTATGAAGTGATCATTTTCCATGGTTTAGGTTGTGAAAAGTGAACTAGCAATTGAATTATTAATGTCCAAGTCCTAGATGGCTAGTTTGTAGAAAGAAAATCTAGTAAGAAAATAGCAGGGTAAATTCATCTATCTGTTACTATGACAACCTCTTTAAGAGAGTCCCAAAACTCTCTTTCTATAATTTTACCATATCCAGACCACTGAAGTTTGGCTTTATTAATGAGAGAGACATTGGGTTTCAAATTTCCATACTTATGTTTAAGACAATCACCACCTTCCCCACCCCAACCCCCCACCCAGTTCCAGGCAACACTTAGATGATTACATCCTTTTTTTAGTCCCACCAGCTAACAGGCACACCAGCATGAAAACATTTAGTATCACCACTCCAGTAGATCCAAGACCCATGAGATCCCAAGTGGGAGGGGTCTCCTGCGACCTCCCCTCATACATTTTATTCATCAATATGTTCGCTACATTTCACATTGTGATAGTCAAGTTCTAGATTACGGTATCAGAAGAATATTATCACTTATCGAACACATTTTCCTAAATTTACTAAATGAGAAGCCATGGATTTTTAATTCTACATTGCAAACAGGTTCCCTACTATATCCATCTCCATGGGTTATTGGAAGCGAATTTAATATTATCAAGTTACTTGATGAGAAAAGGGTGATATTTGAAGGTCATACGCAGATGCAGAAAAATTTCAAGAAACAATTGCTTCCTTCTGGCCTAGTGGAGGTTGACAATAGTATCTTTACCTAGAATAATCAATGAGGGAGTCAACAAAAAGTGGCCTAGTGTATGGAAATTTTATTGATAACAGAACAAAGTAACACTCTTGCAAAGTCTTTTGCCAAACCAACAAGCAACCCTTTCTTCATTTACTTCTATTCATTATATAGGCAGAATATCGTAGTGTAATAGGAAGTTGCATAAAAAATATGTTCGATCCATGGAGAGGATCAAACCTGTGGCGAATTTCATGTTGTCCACCAAATTATAAACAACCATATATGTTTAGATGTACAAATGAAAAATAAAATATGTAGATATATATTCTTAGCACTATTAATTATAATTATTTTATAAAATCTAAATTTATATATTAACAAAATTAACAAAATTAAATATTTTGCGTTAAATTTGAATTTAAAGAAGATGAAATAGCATTTTTACGATCATCTAAAATAAACCAAATTTCTATTCTTATATATGAACTTCTTATCAATAAAATAAAAATAATACAACCATCAAACACTTAGAAATAAAAATATATTACACGATCTTTAAAAAAATAAAAATTAAAAATTAAAAGAGATAAATAAAAAGTGGACACAGGGAATAAACATCTAACTAAAATGGCGGATGATGAGTACATTTAAAAAAAGGGAACCCAGAAAAATAAACACAAGCATCTAATTAAAATAGCATCAGTACATTTTATTCAATATTAATATTACTTTTCTAACCAACAAAATTAATATATAATACCACAAATAAACATAATACTTGTATGCTTATAAAATTTCCACAAGTTTGATGTGAGGGACATTTAGTAAAATAAAATAAATTTCCACAATTTTGTCATTCACCAAATGAGGAGTCAACTAACATAGCTTCCTCCTGATCTACAGATGCATCTCCATCTAAAGACTAATATTGTGAGCTTGGGCTTGCCAAGAGGTTCTCATACTGACTGTGAGGGGATTTAATTTCATCATTTTGACGGTTCATCTGAAGTTGGAAGTCATGAATTATTTCATATTGTTTTACAACTGTAAGGGAGATCTAGAAGAGAAACTCCAAAAGAGAGTGAGATTTTATACTATAGGAAGGTGTAGGTAGAGGGGGATATTTGAGGATCCCACTGCTCCACCTTCACAACTAGTATTGTCCATCATTGGGTCTTTCCAATTGCATACTATATCACTATCTAGTTCAATTTCAAATTCCCAATCTCTTGCCAAAATAACGAGTGGTTGACTACCAATCGCCACAAGATAATACCAATGACAAAGGACAAATGAAGAGCACCAAAGAGAAATAAAGATAAAAAATTCTTTCCTGAAATCCAAGGAAACCGATGTAGACCAATAACCATTTCAAACAACAAGTTGTTGATCTGCACCTTGCTCACATAATCACATCCTTAGTTAATTGCCTCCATAATGTTTCAAAGCTTGTGCACAAACAAATGATTCTTCCTTGGCATGTCTGGACCTTGATGGAAGAGCTCGATTGCAAGGGAGAATTTCAAGGAATCGACCTCGGACAAGTCAGACCACTACATAAATCTCTCATCTAGAGCCCGCGAGCTCAATGGAACCTCTCAATCACTGAAGAGGTAGAGCAATCTGGAGACCTAGAAGGAGCCTTTACTAATACTAATAATTTTAATTAAAAATATAATTCATTTATTTTTTATAATTTTTATTATTTTATCACTATAAAACATATAATAAAATAAATAAAAAATTTGAGCAATTTAATACTTATTATAAATTAAGACCTTTAAGTTATATAAATATATCACAGTTATCCACATCACTTTATAATTCCTCATAACCTTTTTCTTTGCAGGATGCTTAAAAAATAAAGAAAAAGAACAACTACCATATATTCGGGCAACCAATGCACTCTTAGAGTCTTTATTATGCAGCATTCCTTAGCCTCATCCCAAAATTTCTAATCAATCCATATTTTTATTTGAAGTTTTATAAAATGTTTCATATTGTTTTTCACCTATATTTTTATACATCTTAAAATCAGTTGATTGGTAAATCATCCAAAATATGTCACCCGATATGGCTGCGTGAGTTCATTGATTGTCCAGGTTCGGGGACGTGCAAAATTTCGGTGACGTGAAGGGATGGAAACACCATATATCCTGAGTGGGGATGTGAGTGGAGTTAGATAAGAGGCCATAGGCTTCTTTTATGTTGAAGAGGCCAGCCGCATTAGAGCCCCATCTTAGCTTGCCTCGTTGATCGTCCCTTTGAATCTTCCTTTTCCTTAGCTCATCAGCTAGGTTAGTCCAATCTTGAGAGTGATTTTGTTGGGCCAATTCGGGGGCCTTGAGTCATTCCCTCCATTCAGTGTTTTCTTTGTTTTTCCAGGAAAGGGCTTCTTTGACCGAGGGAGAGCCCAGAAGAAGAGTGGCATCCACATATTGTTGGTGGGTTGAAGGGGGGTTAGAGAGGTAGAGGTTAAGGGGTTAGAGGTTTAAGGGGTTGAATGGGTTAGGAATTTAGAGGTTTAAGGGGTTAGGGGATTTAGCAGTTAAGGATTTTAGGGGTTAGGGTTTTGGGGGTTAAATGGGTTAGGGTTTTAGGGGTTTAGGGGGTTAAATGGGTTAGGGATTTGGAATTAGGGTAATTTTGAGGGAATGATAACTAAGGAGTGTCAGTGCATGCCAAGGATTGAAAAGGCACGCTAACACATGCCATAAAGTGTTGGGAAGAACATTGATTTTCCAATGACTTGTTTGGGTTCCCAAGTCGCAAAAAAGGTAAGGCTATCTATGATGGCATAAAAGCTAAGGAATACCAAGGGTGTGGCATGACCACATCCTAGGGAGTGTGAGGGCCAAGTGTCAAGGAAACACAAGGGAACACTAGTTTCAAATGCATGGAAATGAAGTGTCAGCCAATTCTAGGTGTGCTAAGAAGGGAGTGACACGGTATTCTAGGAAGTGCCAAGGCATGTTAGAGTGATAGGGAAGCATACAAAGATGTTCCAAGTGCCAAGGTGTGCCAATGTGTGGTAAGGAGTGTTAGGGAGTGCCAGGAAAACATAACAGAGCACTAGGTCAAAATGCATAAATGAATGAATAAGAGTGTGTGACAGGGAGTATTAGCGAGTTTTAGGTATCTCGAAGAGGGAGTAACATGGTATGATAGGCATTGCTAAGTCAAGTTATAGTGTCAGGGTGACATGCATCCAAGATGTTCTAGGTGCCAGGGTGTGCCAACATGTGCTAGGAAGTGTTAGGGACTGTCAGGGAAACATAAGGGAGCATTTACGTTGAAGCCATTGGAGAAGTATCTACGTTGTAGCCATTGCAGGACCACGATAATTTTTTTCCATGGAGAATTATTTCCGTTGTATCCATTGCATTAAAGCAAGAGGTCCGTCAATTCTTTTTTGTATGTGTTTATAAATTGGAAGAGACCTTAAAATCTACCTCACCAATCTGACCACAATTGGTGAGTGCAAGCATTTGTGAAATGGCATCATGAGTGGAGCCTTTTCCAAAAGAGATTATTCATTTACATTACACTATATACAACATGTAGTTAGCGTTCCATCCATGTTAGCGCACACACCTAATGGTATAAGTCCTTAAACTGGTACAAAGAAAATGATTTTATATATTCACATACGGGACAGTCACAAGATGTAAACAAAATCATAGACTTATTGAAATCCTCAACCAGGAATATGCTAAATTGCTTCAAAATGTGCTTGCAACCAGGTAGGAATCAAAGACAATCATTGCAATGGGTTAAGGGGATCTAAGAGAGAATTATGTAAGGAACTTCTTCTAGGTAAAGGACATTGGTATTACTATTGTTAAAGGGGGTGGCCTGCAAGGATACATTGGTAGCTATTGATGCAAGAGCATAATTTCAACAATTTATTTCAAAATTTGTATTTTCCCTCCACAAGGTATTAGAGATTTATGGGAGGAAGTTGGTTTCCTTGTTGCCCTATAATTTTTTAAAATTTCCAATTTCATATTTGGGATAGGAAATTTTAGTAATTTTAGGCATAAGTTAAGATGTTGTTTGATTTTTAATGCATCCTAGTCATTAGGAAATTTGAGTCTTATGATTAGGATTACTTGTGGCATCCTATGTATTTTTCAAAATCCAATACACCAAAGAAAATAGGTGGAGTACATTTGGGGGAAGTGTGATTGTCCATATAATGTAGATCGGATTTGGGGAACTTGTAGCTATTTTCCTTGGACCCTACTAGTTCTTAGAGGTTGTATTTGCAGCGGTTAGTAGGAAAAAGCGTAATATTCCCAAGAATATTAGTGTTGGAGCACCTGTGGTTTGGGAGAAAGGATAAGGGGTTCTAGGAGTTAAGGGGTTTAAGGGTTTAGGATCAAGGGGTTAAGGGTAAAGGGTAAAGGATTAGGGCTTATGGGATTTAGAGGTTAGGGGGTTGAGGTATAGGGGGTTTAAGGGTTAGAGGTTAATGACATAGTGGTTAAGGGATTCAAGGGTTAAAGATTAACCATCAAGGGCTTACATGTCAGGAGATTTAGGGGTTAAGTGCCTAAGCGTTATGGTATTTAGGTGTCAGTGAGTTAAGGGGTTAGGGGTTAATGATTTTAGGGGTTAGGGGTTATGGGTTAAGGGTCAAGGTTTAAGAGGATATGGGATTAGGGTTTATGGGGTTCAAGGACTCTAAGTTAGGGGTTAGTGGCTTTGGGTTTAAGGGATCAAGGGGTTAATTCGTTCTGAGTTATTGGTGTAGGGGTTAAGGGTTTGTGGCTTTGGGGTTAAAGGGATAGATATTTTAGTGGTTGTGGGTTAAGTGCATATGGGTTGTGATAATGTGGCCCATAATCCCCTTGTCAAAACTATTTGGGTTTCCCCTATAAATTTCTCTCACTACCTTACCTATAGGTCCCCTACCCCCTATGTCACAAGGCCCTAAGGATCCTTCTCATTCTCTAATGTTAGGATTATAGATCTCAGTAAACCATGCTCGAACCTCTCACTTCTACCTGTCCATGCTATCCTTATGTCCCCTTGCTCCATTCAATACACCAAAAGATCCCCCTCCCCCAAAATTCATGATAATTGAACATTTGGAGGTGATAATTTAACAACAGCTTCACAACTAGTCCATTTATAATGGTGTCTTGGAGCTATTAGATGTCATTTCATTGAGCTACAATGATAGGTGAGAGTTATGCATAGCTCACTAAAGGTGTATCAAGAGGCTATTAGTCTATTGGCTATATAATTGACTCTTTTTATTGGTAACTTAGCAAAATGGAAAATATGTGGAGACAATCTCCATTCTTCTTCTTTCACCGGGCCATGTAAAATAAATGAAGCAAATGGTCTCAACCCCTTGGAGAAGGAAAGTTGGGAGCAATAATTAGCATGAACAAAAAAAGAATCCAATGAGTTAATTTCGGAGGCGTCTCCCCTTGTAAACAAGCATCCATAAGCTTGTTAGTGTTAGTATGAATCTTTACTAGAGGTTGAGTAGTCTTCACATCACCAACCACATCCAATTGAAAGGTACCAACCCCTACAATAAAAATGACGTCTCCAAATAAGGTGTAGTTAATACCAATAATATCACCTTGTGAATCTATTACAATATGATTTGGAAAGTATGTTTCCATACATGTGTGAAAGAAACAATCCATTTGGTTAGCAAAAGGAAGTCATTTTTAAGACCTCCAGAAACCCCCTTGAAGGAGACAAGAAGGGTTTGAAACCATATAGTACAAGCCAATCTATGAACCCTATTTTTGATATGTTCTATGCATGTGTTTGTTCACTTGGTTTTACATGTGATAGAAAATATATGAAGCCTTTTTTTCCACGTATCATCTTCATTAGATATCATGTTGCTAAGAATGAAGTGTCTGGATTAGAGTTAAAGTTCCTATTTTAGTTTGTTGTCTTTTTTTGTCTTTTAAGAGTACAAATATTTCTGGTATACTGTGCTAAGGTAGTTTGGATTTCAAATATTCAAGTAATATGTGAGCTAATATAAGACCATATTGTAATATTTGAAATAACATGATGAACTATTTAGCACAATTTATGGTGTTGGCTTGATTGAGATGTTTATTTTTGGATGGATGGATGTACATCTCTTTAGCCAATAGACAAAACTCATTAAGCATTGTTGCAAATATGTTATTGACATGTTGAAGTGCCATTGAGACTTAGAGGTAGAAGATTTAGACTTGTATGTTTTCACCTATCCGGGTGTGATGATACCTTGTGGCGGTAAGCAAAATTTCCATTTTTTTAACTCTTGGATATATTCTATACGCTCTTGAGAGAATTTCAACCTTTTAAATAAAATTACAAACAAATGTACATTCATGCAATAATTACTAATTGATTTTGGGGTGACTCAACAAATTGTAGCATGTTGGCTTGTTGAATTTGTTAGTAAGTTAATTAGGGCTTGATAAATTTGTAAGCTTCAGTGGGATTTATTGTGGTTGTATGCGTTTTAGAGAAGCGAGTTTGGAGTGGTGGTTGTGCTTCCTTTATTGAATTTGATTTCTTTGGTTCTTCTTATTGTGCATGCCCACTGTGGTATATTATCGTTAGTAGTTAAGGGATTAGGGATTGGGGGCTTAAGGGTTAGGGGAATAATGAGTTAGTGGTTAAAGGGTTATGGATTGGGGGGTTAGGAGTTAGGGGATTTATGCGCATTTAGGGGTTAGAGGAATAATGAGTTATTGGTTAAGGTATTAGGGATTGGGGGCTTAGGGGTTAGGGGATTTAGGCGCAGTTAGGGGTTAGGTGAATAATGAGCTAGTGGTTAAGGGATTAGGGATTAGGGGCTTAGGGCTTAGTGGATTTAGCAGTTAAGGATTTTAGGGGTTAGGGTTGAGGGGTTAATGGGTTAATGGTTAAGCGTTAACGGTTTAGGGGTTTAGGGGTTTAGGTGTTAGTGGTTTAGGGGTTTCAGGGTTTAGAGGTTTAGGGTTTAGGGGTTAAATGGGTTAGGGTTTTAGGGGTTTAGGGGGTTAAATGGGTTAGGGGTTGGGAATTAGGGCTTAAGGGGTTAGGGGTTAAGGGTTAGATGTTTAGGGTTTACGGGGTTAAATGGGTTTAGGGGTTTAGAGGTTTAGGGGGTTAGGGGATTTAGCAGTTAAGGATTTTAGGGGTTAAGGGGTTAAGGGGTTAGAGGTTAAGGGGTTACATGTTTACGGGGTTAAATGGGTTAGGGGTTTAGAGGTTTAGGGGGTTAGGGGATTTAGCAGTTAATTATTTTAGGGGTTAGGGTTTGGGGGTTAAATGGGTTAGGGTTTTAGGGGGTTAAATGGGTTAGGGGTCGAGAATTAGGGTTTAAGGGGTTAGGGGTTAAGGGTTTACGGGGTTAAATGGGTTAGGGGTTTAGGGTTAGGGGGTTAAATGGGTGAGGGGTTATATTCATTTCTTAGGTGAACAAGGCACAATCTAGTTGTAGTAACCGTAACTTGGTCAAGTTGTTATAGTCAAGGCAAGACTTGGTTGGATTCCCAAGTTCCAAAAAAGTAAGGATATTTGTGAGGGCATGATAACTAAGCAGTGTCAATGCATGCCAAGGAATGAAAAGGCATGCTAACACATTCTAGAAACTGTCAATGGATGTTGAGGAGTATTAGGGATTCCTATGACATTGTAAGGGAGAACTACGTCAAAATGCATGGAAATGAACGAATAAGAGTGTGTGCCAAGTAGTGTCAACGAATTCCAACTGTCTCAAGGATAAAGTGTGTTAGGGGAAGGTCAGAATAAGACTTGTAGGAGGTAAGCCTATGGTTACATAAAGGGTTGGACAAAGTAGTTTCAAACAAAGGGAAACTTTGGGCTGGGCACAACATCAATTTTCCAATGACTTGGTTGGGTTCCCAAGTCATAAAAAAAGAAAGGTTATCTATGACGACATGAAATCTAAGGAATACCAAGGTGTGTCAGGGAATTCCTAGAAGTACTAAGACATGTTAAGCAATTCCAAGGCATGATAGGCATGCCAAGATGTGGCAAGTGCCAGGGTGTGGCATGAACACATGCTAGGGAGTGTGAGGGCCAAGTGTAAGGGAAACACAAGGGGGCACTAGTTTGGAATGCATGGAAATGAAGTATAATCCAGTTCCAGGTGTGCTAAGAAGGGGGTGACACGGTATTCTAGGAAGTGCCAAGGCATGTTAGAGTGCTAGGGAAGCATACAAAGTTGTTCCAAGTGCCAAGGTGTGCCAATGTGTGCTAAGGATCGTGTTAGGGAGTGCTAGGAAAACATAACAGAGCACTAGGTCAAAATTCATAAATGAATGAATAAGAGTGTGTGACAGGGAGTGTTAGTGAGTTCTAGGTGTCTCGAGGAGGGGGTGACATGGTATGATAGGCAGTACTAAGTCATGTTATAGTGTCAGGGAAACATGCATCGAATATTCTATATATTCACATACGGGACAGTCACAAGATGTCAACAAAATCACATACTTATTGAAATCCTCAACAAGAAATATGCTAAATTGCTTCTTAATGTGCTTTCAACTAGATAAGCATCAAAGACAATCATTGCAATGGGTTAAGGGGATCTAAGAGAGAATTATGCAAGGATTTCCTTCTAGCTGGTAAAGGACATTGGTATTACTATTGTTAAAGGGGGTGGCCTACAAGGATACATTGGTAGCTATTGATGCAAGAGCATAATTTCAACAATTTATTTCAAAATTTGTATTTTTCCTCCATAAGGTCTTAGAGATTTATAGAAGACGAAGTTGGTTTCTTTGTTGCCCTATAACTTTGTAGAATTTCTAATTTCATATTTGGGATAGGAAATTTTAGTAATTTTAGGCATAAGTTAAGATGCTTTTTTATTTTTAAGGCCTTCTAGTCATTAGGAAAGTTGAGTCTTATTATTAGGATTACTTGTGGCATCCTATGTATTTTTCAAACTCCAATACACCAAGGCAAATATGTGGAGGACATTTGGGGGAAATGTGATTTTCCATGAAATGTAGATCGGATTTGGGGAACTTGTAAATCTTTTCCTTGGACCCTACTAGTTCGTAGAGGTTGTATTTGCAGTGGTTAGCTAGAAAAAACATAATATGCCCAAGAATATTAGTGTTGGAGCATCTATGGTTAAAACACGAGATTCAAAGTTCAAATCCCCTTGAGTTGCCAACCAATTTTTTTTTTTTTTATCTATTTATTTATTAAATTGTTAGAATGTGGTTTAATGAAAAGAAAAGTATAATATAAAAGAAATAAATATGACATGATTAAATTTCACGTGGTTTGAATATCTATTTTCAAAAATAAAAAATATAATTTTATCCACTATCCACTCATGGATATTTCAATGCAAACTTCTGAATGCTAATCATTTTGTCTTAATTTCTAACTATCTTAAATGGGTTTCATCTTAATTTTCATTTTCTTAAGTCGCCATTGTCTTAAATATAAAGTTCTGTCTTAAATATTTTTTTGTCTCAAAGTGCTTTTGTCTTAAATCTAAAATTTTGTCTTAAAATATTTTTGTCTCAAATTGCTTTTGTCTTAAAATATATTTGTCTCAAACTTCTTTTGTCTTAAATATAAAGTTTTGTCTTAAAATATTTTTGTCCCAAACTTGTTTTGTCTTAAATATAAAATTTTGTCTTAAAATAGTTTTGTCTTAAATTTTTTTGTCTTAATTTTTTTTGTCTCAAATTGTGTTTGTCTTAAATATTTTTGTTTCAAACTGTTTTTGTCTTAAATATAAAGTTTTGTCTCAAATTATTTTTGTTTCACACTATTTTTGTCTTAAATTTTATATTTAAGACAATTCAATTGATATTAAATTTTAATATAAAATAACTAAAATAAAAGATGACTTTTTAAGACAAAAGATTTCTTTTGTCTTAAAAGCCCCTTACTGTAGTAGTGCATGTACATTATTTCACTTTAATAGAAATTTTCAAAAGATATATTCAGATACATTGATCGAGATTCTCGGAATATATTCCAAGTATATATAAATATTAACCAAACCTAAACAAGATTAATACTATGGATTTAATCATTTGTAATTAGTTCTTTGTAATTATTTATAGTCGACTTTAGTGTTAACTTATATTACTCGTGCATAAAGCAATGAATGAGTATTCCTAGAATATCTTTCTGCACGATGATTTTTGGTTGGGATTCGAATCAATAACTTTAGTTTTTAATCAACTTCTCTTGCTTTCTATTCATTGAACTAGACAAATGGTGGTTTTCTTTGCCCTTGATCTATTCATAATTGATCCAACGACAATGTCGTCACTATTTTTCCATACTGTTCCACTCATTTTTGTTTTTTATTTCTCTGGAAATTCTCTCCGCCTCCGTGACCGTTCTTCCAGAATTTTCTTTCGACCCAGAAGCTAGGGAAATGTGTTCTTCCTGTCAATTTTAAATGACAATCTATGCAATGAATTTAAATCATTTTCACAAGATTTATTGGGGTTTTTCTTCTCGTCTCACAGTCTTAAATCTAAGGGATAAGATTCTTTGTTTTTATTATGTTCAAATTATTAATATTGGACAACCTTATATGCGACTATGGATGGGTCTGAAGAAATGAGCATGCAACATCGAAGTAGGACGGGTCTGAGGAAACATTTGTGTCTGCTGTAACTATTTTAACTATTATCCTTGGTTGTTCTTCCTCGAAGAGTTGGTACATTGCTTCCCATGAAGAACTATCGAAATCCTTGTTACAGATTGTATTTGAGAACAATGGAGGCATGTCTAAGTCTTCAGCGATGGGTGTTTGGGAAATTTCCTTGCATTTATTTATCATTCCATTTATTCTCTCTCCATTAGGAAGTTTCCCAAATTGAAGTGAAAAGAGTAAAGTCATATCTAAGATGAATAGAGAGAAGGATAGAGTTTAAACAATATAAAAAAAAATCCAACACGCAATTATTCAAAACATGCTTGAACTAGATAACAATCTTTCGAACCTTACTCCCATTAAATGCCGTTAATAACCCATAAATCTTTCTATCTAATATCTTACACACCTTTACGTAATATGTCTAATCTATCAATATAAGACGTTAGATCTTATAACAGGTTGATTAGATATGAATCATTTCGTGCACTTGAGTAATAAGTGTCAATATCGCACATCGTAACCTTAAACAGTTACCATTAGTTAAGTTTTTTACCGTCGACGGATCTCGTGAAATGTGATATGCGCAAATCGCACATCGCAATCTTTAGGCGGTACTAAAACTTTCCATTTGGTTTCTTGTTGTGAAATGCGAGATGCACTATGGATTCACATTGTTGCTCTTTATCGGACCTTTAGATTTTTATAATTGTTACTTTATTGTTTCATCGGGTCTAACTTATTGTAATCTTTACCGAATTGTCATAACATGATTCTTTTAAAAGGCGCGATGCGATTTCTTTTCAAAGGGCATTTTAAATCATTTGTAACGGTAAATTGATGTAAGTCGAAAAGGTTGAAGCACATATCGCAATTTGCAATTTTTATGTATGTTTTAACTTATTTGGCTTGTAATTTATGCGATTTGGGATGAGCGCTTTTAAAATCAAAGAGAAAAGGGAAAAAACCTTTATTTCCTAAATCTTTTTAGACTTGGGCTAAGATGAAATCAGGCTCATAAATTTCTATTTATTGGTGGTTTATTGTAGAACCTGACCATAGTTGAAGATGGTTGAATTTGGTTGACCATGGTTTAACATAGTTGATTAGGGTTGACCATGGTTGCTCGTGGTTGACCAAGGATGAATATGGTTGATCATGTGTGGGCATCGGTGACCACAGTGGATCATGGTTAATCATGGTTGACCATAGTCGACCATGTTCACTAATAGTCAATACTTAATGCTTAAATTTTTTTAATAATATTAATATTAATATCGTTTATAACATTAAAGTTTATATGAACTATGAGTGAATAAGGTTGACCATTGTTAAATATGGTGGACATAAGTTTGACCAAATTTATATTACAATATTTTATTTGTAATATAAACTAGAAAACATTATACTGTATAAACCTAAAAACATATTATATTATAATTATTGAACCTAAACTTAATAAACCTTCAACATAAAAAAAAAAAAATTATAATTATTAATATCATGTCTAGTTTTTAATTTTAACGCATTATATTAAGTTTTTGTTTGATTATATTTTAGCATATTACATTTAATATTCAAGGTTTAATAGAATTTGACACATTATACTTAGTTTTAACTTATTACTTTTTGGCATATTATATTTGAGTTTTAACTTACTACTTTTGGCATATTATATTTGATTTTTGAAGTTTAATATAGTTATATTTTCCTTTGAATTTTATTTACATAAAATATTCTTAATTATATTTTAGCTTACATTTAATTGATTAAAATTTCATTATTTTCAATTTAGATTTCTTATTACATTTCGACTTGCATGGTTGATTACATACATTCAATTCACTACTTACATTTTTGCACACATTGACTTACGTCAATTTGTGTTCCCATGCCAGATATGATTTTCATTTTGTGTTTTATATCTCCAATTTACCTTACTATTCTTCCTTCACTCTATAAATATATATATGTATATAAACTATATACAATTATTTAAAAATAATAAACCATAACATTTTATGCAACGATTTCAAATAATGAACTAAATGGAGCAAATCTTGAATTATTGACATATACCTATTCTTTTCTTTAATGGCTATCTCCAACAATCTATAATGTGGTTGTGCTTTCATGATTTAATATGAAATATCTATTTAATGAGTGAATATTAAATATATATATTAAATGGATTTCATCACAATTTGAAAGGGAAACCACTTCAAGATTTAGTGACAAGTCAAAGGAATAAATAAAAGAAATAACAAGAGGTCCTTTGTTAGAATTTCATCCATGTGGCAGTGACGAGCAAAAAGATTCTTTAATCATATTTTAACGAAGGAATGTTCACTTCGCACAAACATGCAGGAGGAAAACATGTGCTTTTATGATTCAATATTAAATATATATGTTATGTGTGCATATTAAATATATATATTAAATGGATTTCATCACAATTTCGAAGGGAAACCACTTCAAGATTTAGTGAGAAGTAGCAGGAATAAATAAAAGAAATAACAAGAGGTGTCCATGTGCCAATGAGAGAGCACAAAGTTTCTTTAATCATACTTTAACTAATGAATATTCACTTCGCACAAACATGCAAGAGGAAAGAAAAAATGTGTAGAATGTTTCCTTAACCATATTGTAATTAAGGAATGTTCACTTAGCACAAACAAGCAACATTAAGAAATGTAGTCTTCATACTTTAATTTAAATCACATAAGTTACATGATCAAATAAATTTAATGTCCATTAATCTAAGCCAAAAAAAAAAATTTCATTAATACCAACTATCTAAATTCAATAATTAAATTTTTTTTATTTTTTTATAATTAAATATAAATATCAATATAATATTTTAAAAAATTATCTAAATGATCAACTTATCAACCATAATTATGATTCTCAAAATTAGTCATTAACCATCTCTATAATTCTCAATATTCTTAAAAAACCAGATAAGAAATAAAACTCTTTAAAAAACATAATAAAAAAATCTAAAAAAATAGAATTTTAATAAACAATGTAATTCTATTCTAACTATAATATATATTTATTTAGTCATTTTGTATATTAACCTTTTTACATTATTTAGATTATATATTATATAGATTTCAAAAAACATAATATTAACTTTTTAACACCATATTATTGCTATTAGAAACAATCTATTATTTAATAAAAATATAATCGCTTATTATTAACTATGTATTATTTAACAACAATATGATTATGATTAACACTGTGATTGTTGATTATAAACAATGTGATTGTTTATATTTTTACAACCATGTGTTATTTTTTATTAGTTCATTAATAAAATAAAAAATAAAGAAAGTATGATTAGGTATATTTTTAATCTCGTTGATATAAAAGAATGTCTGCACTAACTACCTGACGAGGAGATAACAGAAATCAGTGGAAATAGAAAATGTGATATTGTGAATATTTTGTTTTTCAATCAAATAAATAACCAAACCTTGTGAGCATTGGTATTATTGTTTTTCCACTGCATGGAGAAACTAGAATAGCCACAGTTTAAAACTATATGGTAAACTGCGCTATATAAATGATCAATTTGATCTTTGTTGTTAAAGGGATAACGCTCTGGAGAGTGAAGTGATTGCCACTAAGTTTCCCTCAGTTCGTAGATTAAAAAAAAATAATATAAACTTTTTAACAAGATCGTTGTATGATGGAGCTATGAAACACAATTCTATGGGCTATTGTATTATTAGGGTGATGGGGTTATGACACAGCTATCCAACACATGAATATTAAATATATTAAATAACCTTCTTTACCTAGTTTATAAAATAGATTTCAAAAAACATAAGTGATATCTTGTAGCAGGCTTAATGAGAAAGGATGATTTATGCTATGATATCATCATAGTGTACCAAGTTGAAAATATAGAGTTTCATTTTACAATTGTATAATTAATTATATAGGTATTACCAGGGGTTAAATGCTCGAGGCTGTTGCATATGATATTAGTTAACCTGGTGCCCCAGAAAACTCCGTTGAAAAAATAATTGGGTTACCGTGTGATTCTACGGTGCGTTCAGGATTCGCTGCAGCCCTTTCAAAGCACTCGACACCCGTTGCAGTTTGTAATTTGATATCATAAAAAAAATCAAACAAAAATAACAACTATGTGACTGTAATCATGAATAAACGGTATGATATAAAATTCCAAAGTGTATACGAGAAGCCAATGCCAATATGAGCATGCAATAGTGCTAGATTTGTGAATTCACTTGTCATTGGATGTCTGCAAACGAAGACACCAAGGTGTGTAAATTGATCAATCCCAAGATCCCCCATTCATTGCTCAAACCCTAGTTATAATGAATCTCAAGTTATTAAAATTAATGGAGAAAGCTAGACTTAGTTGTTTGTTGTGATAAAGATAGGATTGAGACTCTAACATTAGGTTTGAGATCCTACAATCTAGGGAGTGATTCAAACCACCATGTTAGTGTGCAAGATTATATGTACTAGGTTCTTTTGAAAGAATATTGGGGTAGTGTGTGGAGTGATTTGCACTCTCGTGGTAACTCACCTGGAGAGCCACTTAATTAATTGATTATCAGATTTTATCATATTATCCGAGCTTCACGTAGAAGTTTGGAGAGTTTGTTTCTCCATTGAGAGAGAGGTCCTGGGTAGAGTGCAACCTCCTATGAGATGTACAGTCCGTGATACATTGGAAAATATATGTGCTGTTGAGTTTGGGTTCCAAGAAATTGTGGGTGACCCTCATTGTTTGCAGCACCCTTTGAGGATCTGAGAGGGATTCAAGTTTGTGACTACTCAGCGATACTAGATCGTGGACCTATTAAGTGGAGAGGTGTTGTTGATACCCGGATTTGGGAAGAAAGCCCCATGGGTGGCTGTTGAGATCCAATTTGAGCGACAGCCGGTGGAGAGATCTAAGAACATTAGAAGTGTGCTCTGCAAGACTACCCGAGAAGTATTGGAATATCCTTCTTAATAATTGATCGATCGCATATGGAAAGTGTTGATCTGTGTTGGAGATCTAGGTGGCGCTTGGATCGGAGAGTAGGAGCACCACAGATCCATGAAGTCAGAACACAACAATTAAAATTTGGTTTGAAAATTAAATTTTGCCATTTTTTCCTGTGAGTTTTCTCATTTTTTTTCGAACACACAATCTCCGATGCTTAGATTGAAGGAGGTTAGCACCGCAAATCCATTGATGTCATAGTCTCTCGAGAGTGTGCATATCAAGAGGCAATCTGCATCGAGAGACGATTTGAAACCTCGATCCTGAAGTTTGGTGTGAGTGCTTCAGATTCAGGTTGCATTTTTGTGGCTGCAGGATCTCAGGATCGTGGATCTGAGATATTGTTGCGGTATCGATATTGATAACTAATTGTGTGGCATGGATAATGACTTCATCATGTGTGGGGTGGCAAGTGTAGATCTCTTTTGTGTGTATTGCAACAAATTCTGTGACGGCTCAACACAGGACACTGAAAGAGTCTTGAAGCAAACCATAGAGAAAACATCTAGGGACAGATGCAATATATATATTTTTGAAGAAGTCATGGATCAAGATGATCTAGAATTTAATCATATCATTAATTGGTTAATGTTGGGTCTACCCGTGTTTTCGAGTATGAATTATGAAAGTTGAACAACTGAAATGAAAACAGTATTATGGAAGTTAGAATTATCAAACTACGTTGAAGATAATGTTGTTAAATCTAATAATGGTATGAATCTAGCATTACACCTTATATCAATTTGATTAGATGAAAACATCTTATATAGTATACTACATGGATATGGTGAGATACAGAATGCTAAAGTTTTGTGGGATATTTTAGAAATAAGTACTCTTTGAATGAGGACAAAGATGATAAAGGTATTGATCCGGATTTATGCAAGAACGCAACAGAATAAACACATAACCGTAAATACAAAGATGCAGCAGAAATAGAACATCATTTCATTAATATCAAAGAACTGAAATTTGCTTACAGACAGAATGGAAATAAAACTAGCTAGGGTGTTGGTAGCTATCTCTGAGAAGAGATGTGGCGGCTACAGGCCTTTGAACTCAGTTACAATGAGGCTCGAGGGCCTATTTATTATTTATACACAGTGAGAAATCCTCAACAGCCAAAACCCTAACCCTAGGAGATGAAGCGCCAAAACTATGGGCCCCGTTTGGGTAAATTGTTGTTTCAACTTCCCAGGGGCGTAACTTTGGCATACGATCTTTGTTTGACGTGCACCATACCTCGTTAGAAAGATCTATCCCAGGAATACAAATTTTGAATGACCAACATTGGTCTAGGGTTTCCATGGACACATGTTGCTCTCCGTTTTCCCAAAAAACGTCGTTTAGGGCCTCAAAACGGCTCCGGAAGTTCAAGACTCGAAAAACTGCTAAAAATAGTAAGTTGTGCCGAAACTGAAAAACTAAAAGAGACAATGGTGGGGCCCCAATTGGAATAGGCAGGTGACCACCAATATCCACTTGGATCATTCCTCCCCACTTAGGAAGAAATGGTCCCCATTATGTTAAGTTCCTCCATGAGATGAGGAAATTTTTGCTGAACTTGGTCCCTGGTAAACCACTTTCCTTGGTGCAGGAGTTGGCCAGCTTTGACTACCCAATATAGTTGGATCTTCTGTTGGCGAGTGTTCTTGATTTGCATGTCCATGATATAATCTGTTGTGGCATGTTCCATGCAGTCTGGGTTTAACTCGGTTGGTGTGAGTTGTTCTGCAATGTCAGAGGTGTCCAGTAGAGGTGGGAAGTAAGGACGAAGGTGGTCCACATTGAATACTGGGTGCAGACCAAGGAATGGTAGAATACTAAGCTCGAAAGCATTATTCCCTACAACCTTGGTGATGGTGTATGGCCCGTATCAGAGCGGGCGAAGCTTACGGTGGGGTCCAGTGAGGCGCTCCTTTTGCAAATGTAGCCATACTTTGTCACCCACCTAGAATTTGTGTGGCACCCGGTGTTGATCATGGCATTGCTTGTACTTAGAATTGGCTCTGTCCAATATGTCATGACCCTATTGGCGAATGTGCTGAATACGGTCGATGAAGCTATTTGCTTTGTCGACTTCAGAATGGACATGAGCCGAATCAGCCTGAGTAGCCGCAAATGGCATGGCTACGTCAATGGGACATAGTGGCTGGAATCCCAAGCCCACCTGAAAGGGGATATGGCCGATTAAACTGTGAAGAGCCCGATTATAACTATGTTGTACATAGGGGAGGCTCTTATCCCATGTGCGTGGATGCTTTGAATTGTACATGAGCAGAATGTGTACAATCATTCTGTTGATGAACTCTGTCTGGCCATCTGTTTGGAGATGGAAAGCTGTGGACTTGGTGAGCTTGGTCTCCAGCATTGACCAGAGGCTGGACCAAAATGTGTTGAGGAACCTATTATCCTGATATGATATGATAGACTGTGGGATCCCAAAGTGCATCGACACTCGTTCAAGGAAGAGTTTAGCAGTGGCTTCTGCAGTGATATTCTTCTTGAAGGCCGCCATAATGGCCATCTTCAAGAATCTGTCGACGACCATGAAAACACAGTCATTTCCATGGTTAGTATAAGGCAGACCCGACATTTAATCCATGGAGATGGATTCCCAAGGTCGACTAGGGGTAGGTAGCAGAGTATATAGGCCTTACTTCTTGATGGTTGCCTTGGCAATGGCACAGGCTATGCAGGATCTGATGTGCTTCTCGACATCCTTTCGAAGGTTCGGCCAATAGAAATACTTCTGCAGTATAGCTACTGTTTTCTCGACCCTGAAATGCCCAACGACGCAACTGTAGTGTGCTTCCCGTATCATCTTGGCACGCTCACTTGAAGGAACATAAAGGTGTCCCAAGTGACATAAAGTGCATCTTGGAGGTGAAAATTTGGAACTTGCGTACCCCCCAAGAGTGCCTTGTACGTGTGGCCGAATTCTAGGTCGCTCTCCTAGAGAAGCGGCCAATCAGAAGTATCGTGCCCACAAGAGTTGAGAACGATGGTGAGCGCGATGATCGGTGGTCGCCTCAGGCAATCTGCAACATTATTGCTGCTACCCTTCTTGTACTTGATGTTCAAATGAAACTGTTGCAGATATGTGGAACACTTCTGATGGTGATCATTCTGCAACTTCCCTTATGTCTGTATGAACTGTAGGGGCCGGTGGTTTGTGTGGATGATTGTTTCCTTCCCCAAAATGTAATGCTTCCATTGTCGACAACCTTGCACAATGGAATACATTTCTTTTTCAGAAGTGGGATACTTTCAAACTGTGTCAGACAATGTCTCGTCGTGATATGCCACTGGATGTCCCTGTTGAGTAAGAAACGCCCCAATAGCATAGTTAGAGGCATCTGTCTTGATCTCAAATGGATGTTGCAAGCCTGGTAATGTGAGCACTGGGGCAGAACAGAGGCGATTTTTCAATTCTGTGAATTCCTTCTGTTGAGGTTCCGACCAAAAGAATTTTTTTCTCACTCCTCCCTTGGTAACTTGACTCAAGGGCTAAGTGATATGAGAGAATCCCAACATGAACCTATGGTAGAAATTAGTAAGACCAAGAAAGCTGCGAAGCTCTGTTATAGTGGTTGGGGCTGGCCAATCCCAAATGACTCAAATCTTGGTTGGATCCACATGCACCCCCATTTCATCAATAATGTATCCCAGATATTGAACCTCGGTCATGCCAAAAGTGCACTTCTCCATATTGGCACACAACTTGTGTTGCCGCTGTGTTTGGAGGACTTGTCGAATGTGGTGAAGGTGCTCTCCCCAAGTCTTGCTGAAGATCAGAATGTCATCTAAGTACACCACTACAAATGAGTTGGTGAATGGTCGCAAGATGTCGTCCATCATCCTCATGAAGGTTGCGGGAGCATTCGTCAACCCGAATGACATGATCAGCCATTTGAAAAGGCCTTCCTTGGCTTTGAGGGCAGTCTTCCACACATCGGAGGGTTCAATTGGTACTTGGTGATACCCAAACTTCAAGTCGATCTTGCTGAAATATTTTGCACCTTTGAGTTGGTTCAGAAGGTCATCAATCCGTGGGATCGGGTACCTATTTCAAACAGTGATCTTGTTCAGTGCCTGATAGTCAATACAGAGTCTCCACATCCCATCTTTCTTCTGTACCAACACGATCGGGCTCCCACAGGGCGATGAACTTGGTCGGATGTGACCTTTCTGCAATAGCTCCTGAATCTGTCCCTTGATTTCATCCTTCTCCAGAACAGAGTGCCGATAGATCGGTCCATTGGGTAGCAACGCACCTGGGATTAGATCAATTAGGTGCTTGACCTGACATTGCAGAGGAATCCCTGTGGGTGAGGTGAAGATGTCCCCGTATTCCTCCACAACCTTATCCATTTGTTTTTGTCGTGCAGAGGAGTCCTGTCTAGAGGTCGTGGCCACAGTCTTCTTCTTGCCCTCGGGGCGGATCATCAGGAAAACGAATTTCCTAGTTTGAGAAATGAGCTTACTGCATTGTTTTGCAGTAACCAAAGAGATAGCGGCAAGAGGTGGTACCTCTAGTATCCTGTACAACTTATCTCCCAAAGTAACAATAACAGCGTGAGTCCGAGACTCATACACAGCATGACGCTTCCACAGGTATGGTTTTCCTAATAAAACATCAGAAACATCACATAATACCTCATCCGTGAAGGGCTTGATGCTATAGGGAACGCAACACTGCTGGCTGACGCGGAGATCTCGTCCTTAGTGAAGCCACCTGATGGTGTATGGATGTGGGTGAGCTGTGGTCGACAAGCCCAACCGCTTCACAGCGTCTACTAAAATGAGGTTCTTTTGGCTCCCATTGTCGACAATGAACTGTACTGGGGAGCCCTTTACCCACATTTGGGAGTGGAAGAGACGTTCCTCCTCCTATGGATCTTCCGGTTTCTCCTGGATCTTCGTAGTGTCAACAGTGGCGTTGGGCTATGCATCAATAATCTGTTTCCCTTTTTCATTCCCCTTATCGGGTTCTGATTCAGAGTCGGAGCATGCATCTGACTCAGAAGCCCTCATCTCAGCCACCAAATACTCCTTGGCCCGACACTCACTTGTGTTATGAGTGGAGCTCTTATGGAACTCACACCACTTTCCCGTGTCCTTCTTTGGCTTTGCGGTGTTGTTCTTTGCTTGTGGCTTCAACAGGTTGTCTTGAGTCGCCATGCCTTGGCTTTGTACTTTGTTCTGCGGTTTGGGAGCACCCATCCCTAGCTTTTGATTCACAGATCCAAAGTCTCGCTTCTTCTGCTTGAATTTATACTCAATCTTGGTAGCATACTGGTATGCCATACCAAGCGAGGAGATGTCGACGAACTCCATTTCCTCCTGAATGTATCTATGTATACAACTGTGATACTTTAGCACCAGATGTTTCTCTGAATCTTTGATACCCAACTTGGTGCACAGGGTATGGAACAGATTCGTCAGCTCATGCACATATTGATCCCTTTGTTGTTGCAGCGTGGTCCATTGTATGTACTTGTCCTCATAGCTCCCCACGGAATAGTATTGTTCCTTGATGGTGTCTCGGAAAGAATTCCAAGTGGGTACAGTCGAGAACAGAGAGGGTTCTCTCTCGTCCTTTTTCTCACAGTGGGTTTCCCACCAGTCCTTGACATGGGGGGTAGCTTTGAGGAGTGCAAAAGTAATCTTCTCCCTGTCGGAGAAGTCATGAACCAAGAAATATCCTTCTAATAGATTCAACCATCTATATACGACATCTGCATCTATTTGACCCTCAAATATGGGAATGTCAAAATTTACTTGTACCTTAAAAGGAGTTGCACCTCCAGAGTGGCTGCTAGATGCAGATGCGCCGCCAGTGGGTAGTCATTGAAGGATATGGGCAAAGTTATCCATCATCGCGTTCATTTTTTTTTCGAGGGCCTCCTCGAGAAATATTTTGATAGGATCTCCTCCTCCCTCGTCTTTCTTTTCGTCCCCCATGGGCGTCGATCGGGATTTGCGAGGTTGATCTTGCAAAGGTTCCACCAGATCGATCCCTAACTCCTTATACCCTGACCTCGTTGGGGACATGCAAAGAAAGATTAAGAAAAAGCAGACGCCTCTGATACCACTGATCCGAATTTATGCAGGAACACAACAGAATAAACATACAACCATAAATACAAATATGCAGCAGAAATAACACTTCATTTCATTAATACCAAAGAACTGAAATTTTCTTACAAACAGAATGGAAATAAAATTAGCTAGGGCGCTGGTAGCTATCTCTGAGAAGAGATGTGGCGGATACAGGCCTTTGAACTGAGTTACAATGAGGCTCTAGGGCCTATTTATTATTTAGACACAATCGAAAATCCTCAACAGCCAAAACCCTAACCCTAGGAGATGAAGCACCAAAACTATGGGCCCCGTTTGGGTAAATTGTTGTTTCAACTTCCCAGGGGCGTAACTTTGGCATACGATCTCCATTTGACACATACCATACCTCGCTAGAAATCTCTATCCGAGGAATACAAATTTTGAAGGAGTAACATGGACCCATGGACCCATGTTGCTCTCCGTTTTCCCAAAAAACGTCATTTAGGGCCTCAAAACGGCTCCGGAAGTTCAGGACCCGGAAAACTACTAAAAATAGTAAGTTGTGCCGAAACTGAAAAACTGAAAGAGACAATGGTGGTGCCCCAAGTGGAATAGGCGGGTGACCACCAATATCCACCTGGATCAGGTATTGCTTTTGAAAATAATGATTGTGTTTTCAATCCCATCGCTGACTGTGAAACTGAATATGTCAACATTGAGGATGCAATTGTGGATGATGAATGTATGCCTATAATTGATATTAAAACTTGTGATGATGAAGAAGCAATTATTGTTCTAGAACCTGAAATTTTTTATATATATTTTTTTTCCCTAATGCAGAAACTAATGAGGTCAAATTTGATGAGATCTATGAATCTCATGATGATTGGACCAATCTGATGTTTGAAAAGCATCTTATTGATAATTTGTTGTTCAGTGAGAAGGACAACACATATTCATATACAGAACAAATACATGACATGTTTTCAGCGACATAATTAAGTGAAGAGGTTGAAGGCATGTCAGTGGAAGAAATGAAAGCTCCCTTGAAGGAGCAAGAAGACACGGGCCAATATGGTCCTCTTTATGAATCTAACATTGTTTCTAACTTTGTAGATACTGGTAGTCAAGAAAACGGAATTGAAAAGTCCCAAGAACCTGCAAATACAAAGAATAACAAGCTGCAATCAAGATCGAAGAGGGTAAGATTTCAAGTGTTCCATCTTTGGTGAAGAAAACGTAAAAAGGAGGAGAATATCTATCACTACCTCATGGAAAGAAAAGTAAAGATGAAGCCTCGCCTAGGAATGATCATGCATGGACTCTCAAGCAGAAAGATTAAATTGAAAACTCTTTTACCAAGTCTTTTATGTAGTATTGTAATTCTAGCTCAGACTAGAGCAGCAAGGATATGTGATTCTTTCAATACCCTTTCTTGGGGGAGTGTTAGAATTAATGGAGAAAGATAGACTTAGATGTTTGTTGTGATAAGGATATGATTGAGACTCTAAGATTGGGTCTGAGATCCTACTATCTAGGGAGTGGTTCAAACCACCATGTTAATGTGCAAATTTATATGAACAAAGTTCTTCCAAATAAATATTGGAGCAGTGTGTGGAGTGCTTTAACACTCTGCAAGTAAAGCCACTTAATTAATTGATTATTAAATTTTATCACAAGCTAAATGCCAGACCTGACCATAAATTCTAAAATTACCTTGGTGAGAAATCCTCATGTTATCCACCAAAATCATGTGGCCAAATGGGACGTTTAGTGGATAAATCTTGAACAAACATTTTATCGAGCATCTGGTTCCTTCCTTTGCCAAGACGTACAAAAACAAAGAATGTCGAAACCGACCTATCTTACTATATAAAAATTAATATTCTTCTAAGATTGACAGGTTATAAAGATTTAATGCAATATTCTTGTAAAATTAATATTTAATGTGTGGTGACAAGTTGCATTCTTAATTGACGAGCATTATCAAGCTTAAACGTTGCAAAAATTTAATGCACCATTATAGACGGGAGCAAAACGTTCTGCTTCAGTTTGTTAGAATTAATTATTTGATCTACCCACATTTCATTCATCTTTCCACCATAGGTATGGTTTGAGTTGTATCTTTCTCTTTCTGGTTAAGCTTGATATGTGGCGATTACCTTTAAAATATATAGTAAAATTTTAATCATATTTTGTAAATTTTTAATTTAAGTATGGTTTAATATATAATTTAGATATCTAAAAATGTTGGTGGTGTGACTTTGATTTATTGATATAGTGGCCACCACTAGAATATAGTGACGTCATTCAATTTAAACCATAAAATCAATATAATTAATTAGTAAAATATTTGAAGTGACAAATCTTAATAAGAGGGAAGCTTATTGGCTTAATAATTATGGCATCATGAAGACTATTATGGTGAACATGGTCAATCACTTTTAATCATAATTGTTACTAGCTCTCATGGTTGATCTTAGTTAACCATGCCCAACCATGGTAAACCATTGTCAATTTTTTTAGTCATAGTCACCAATGATCAACCAGGAATAATCATGGTTTTCTTTGATTAGACATAATAAACCTTGGAAAACTATGATCAACCCATGCTCAGCAAGACAAACCATAGTTATAATGGTGAAAAACCTCACAATCCTCTAGATCCACATAGACACTCAACTAGTGCAACCACTTAAATAAAGGTAGTTGATATACATAGATGGGCTCCCTTTCCTTATGTTAATGGGCATATCAAAAAATAAAAAACAACATAAATGCATTTATATTAAGCAAATTTACTAATTTGATTGTGCTAATAATTATGTCAATAATTTTACATATTATAATTTAAATATTTTAATAAAATGTCTGCTTTTTCAATTCAATTATTATATTGATTTTTGAATAACTTAATAAAATATATCAAATTTTTATTCGTATCACATTAATTCCTGCAAATAAAAATATAAGTTTACTTTACTAATTCTAGAAAAATGATATTACCATTGTGAAAATTAAACATTTACAATTTAGAAATTTTGGAGTTTGATATTATGACACCTATTTTTCACATTCTAAAAGCAGGAGACTCACAGGTTTTCATGTTAACCTAAATACTTATGTCTCATGGTGTTAATTTCATAAACCAAGACACATTTATACAAATCATTATGTTTTTAGATAGGCCTTGCTATTAATATTTCAAAAGTGCGCTATTTCACTTCACCAGGAATATTTACATCGATGTTTTCGCTACTTCCCTCGGAATGACTCGAACAATTCATGCTTAAGGTCACCGAAATCACAGCTGTTGCAAGCATGGGGATTTACCTCAATTCAAAGTTCTCAAAACAAAACTAAAATTACAATTTTAACTTGCTGAGATTGTGGGTTTAGAGTGCTCTACTCTCTGCTCCTCCCCCTATTTCCAGCCAATTATATGAAGAAAAACACAGGAAAGGCGCACTTTAGGTCCCAGTGACCCCACAGACCGTGCTCAACTGAATGTTATAAGACGGATCTTCTTTTGGTTTATACGGTAGAAGTTAGAACTAACCCTGCTGGACTGTGTTAGAAAGATCTTTTCTTTTGGTTTATACGGTAGAACTTCCCAGGTACGATTATCTCGAACGAGATATGAAGCACAACATTTCAACTAATTTGACGGAAGAGTTTGGTGAAAGCAATCAAGCTCGCTCTTTCAAAGATTCTTTGTCTTTACTCACACGTAAATACTTTAGGGTATTTTCATATATACATTGTACTGTGGGAACATAATCAGTGTGCGTTTTCAATCAGCGGAGTTTATAGGAGCAGCACCCTGAGGAGACGTGGTCTTTAATAACATTTTCACTCATCATTCTTTGGGAAACGGAAGCGTTGGGCCATTCTACAAGTTTTCAAAGGAGACCGCCGATATTACTACAGTGTTTCAACGCGTAAGCTCCACTAGGAAGAAACGACAAATGCTGAATAGACAACCATATAAATATGCACACAAAAAGTTGTGGCATATTTTAGTATCGTAGTTGATTAGGATTTTTGGATCCCCTATGGCCGCCTCAAAATTTCAAGAAATAGTGACCGTGATATTGCATGGATTGATATTTTCCAAAAGTCCAAAAGGTTGTGCGCATTTGTCGACCTTGATTGTACATCGCACGATTCTAAAGGCCCCGTAAGAGTGATACAAACCACAATCACTATTATGATCGTACTTTAAATTCCGGGCAGCTTTCTAGATTCTTTTACAATATCTACTCTTTATGTCTACAATGAAATTGATGTTACATTATATGTCTGCCAACCTAAATATTGTTGTCGTCCACTAGGTGAGATGTGAACCTTTATGAAGATGGCGGTGCTTCGGCGATAACAAATAATTATAATTTTCCGGGAAAATTTGTTTCTTATTCTTTTCACTAGGTGTCAGTGCAGTAGAGATGTGTTAATCTGGTTTATTATTGTTTCCACTTAGCAGAAATGTGTTAATCTTGTTTATTATCCTCGAGATATGTCATTTTTTAATAAGGTTTTAAGAGTAGTATTTTTGTTGGAGTGAAAATAATTAAATTTTACCAGACATAAAAAAATAAAAGTTAAATATTAAATTTTTGCGTTATTTTTTATTTATTTATTTATGGGAGTTGGCTTTTTAATTAATTAATATAGATTTCTTTTATAGAGAGAGAGAGATGTGTTAATCTTGTTTATTATCCTCGAGATATGTCATTTTTTAATAAGGTTTTAAGAGTAGTATTTTTGTTGGAGTGAAATAATTAAATTTTACGAGACATAAAAAAATAAAAGTTAAATATTAGAGAGAGAGAGAGAGATGTGTTAATCTTGTTTATTATCCTCGAGATATGTCATTTTTAATAAGGTTTTAAGAGTAGTATTTTTGTTGGAGTGAAATAATTAAATTTTACCAGACATAAAAAAATAAAAGTTAAATATTAAATTTTTGCGTTATTTTTTATTTATTTATTTATGGGAGTTGGCTTTTTAATTAATTAATATAGATTTCTTTTAACAAGAGAGAGAGAGAGAGAGAGAGAGAAATGTGTTAATCTTGTTTATTATCCTCGAGATATGTCATTTTTTAATAAGGTTTTAAGAGTAGTATTTTTGTTGGAGTGAAATAATTAAATTTTACCAGACATAAAAAAATAAAAGTTAAATATTAAATTTTTGCGTTATTTTTTATTTATTTATTTATGGGAGTTGGCTTTTTAATTAATTAATATAGATTTCTTTTAACATGAGAGAGAGAAAAAATAAAAGTTAAATATTAAATTTTTGCGTTATTTTTTATTTATTTATTTATGGGAGTTGGCTTTTTAATTAATTTATATAGATTTCTTTTAACATGAGAGAGAGAGAGAGAGAGAGAGAGAGAGAGAGAGAGGAAATGTGTTAATCTTGTTTATTATCCTCGAGATATGTCATTTTTTAATAAGGTTTTAAGAGTAGTATTTTTGTTGGAGTGAAATAATTAAATTTTACCAGACATAAAAAAATAAAAGTTAAATATTAAATTAATTAATATAGATTTCTTTTAACATGAGAGAGAGAGAGAGAGAGCGAGGATTCATTTTTAATAATATTATTTATTTTAGTGTGATCAAAATTTTGATGATATATATTGTAAGATGTTTTCTATTTTTTCTAATTTAATTTTTTTCTATGATATAAATAATATTGATAATTAAATAAATGAGAGAGAGAGAGAGAGAGAGAGAGAGAGAGATTTCGATTTTTTCTAATTTAATTTTTTGCTATGATATAAATAATATTGATAATTAAATAAATAAGAGAGAGAGAGAGAGAGAGAGAGAGAGAGAGAGGATTCATTTTTAATAATATTATTTATTTTAGTGTGATCAAAATTTTGATGATATATATTGTAAGATGTTTTCTATTTTTTCTAATTTAATTTTTTGCTATGATATAAATAATATTGATAATTAAATAAATTAATGAGAGAGAGAGAGAGAGAGAGAGAGAGAGAGAGAGAGTGATATATATTGTAAGATGTTTTCTATTTTTTCTAATTTAATTTTTTTCTATGATATAAATAATATTGATAATTAAATAAATTAATGAGAGAGAGAGAGAGAGAGAGGGGATTCATTTTTAATAATATTATTTATAAATTTCATATTTCTATATATAACAATATTTTTATTTTAGTGTGATCAAAATTTTGATGATATATATTGTAAGATGTTTTCTATTTTTTCTAATTTAATTTTTTGCTATGATATAAATAATATTGATAATTAAATAAATTAAAAAATAATTACATAAATTAGGAAAAAAGAATTACCATAAATGTTGAAATTTTATATGATTATTAATTATATAAAGATAAATTTGTATATATTTATTAACTATATGGTGTGAAAATGAATAAGTATTTTAACGTGATATGTATATTTAATATGCCTTAAGGTGTTTTTATTTGAAAACAATTCCCTTAGTTGTCAATGTGTCCATGTCTGAGCCATTGGATAAAACGTTACATGATTGCAACGTTTTAGGCCATTAAAAAATAAAAATAATAAAATAAAATAATAATAAACTATAAAAGCAGCCTATGGTATTGACCCATGGTATTCATGTGGAGTGTAGTTTATTTAAAGGGGGAAATTAAGATAACTACTTAGGTTTTGGTGACTTTTAATTTAAAACGATGTTATTAAAAAAAAGTTAGATTTAAATAAAATTTATATCATAAAATTAAACTCCACAAAAACCAATTAATTTAAATTAAATGGATAAAAAACACTGTTAACAAGGAAAATAACTATTTAAAATAAAAATAATAAAATAAAATAACAATAAACTATAAAAACAGCCCATGGTATTGACCCATGGTATTTATGAGGAATGTAGTTGATTTATAGGGGGAAATTAAGATAAATATTTAGGTTTTGGTGACTTTTAAGTTAAAATGATGTTATTAAAAATTTGTTAGATTTACATCAAATTTATATCATAAAATTAAACTTCACACAAGCCAATTAATTTAAATTAAATGGATAAAAAACACTTTTAAAAAGGAAAATAACTATTTATGTGTTTAAATATTACATTTTTGTGTCAAGATGCTTTCCAACAAAGTATAACAGAAATGTTGTTATGTCATGTTTAACATTTTGACTATGTCAAATTACACAAAAATAAAAATAAAAGTAAATTAAATAAAAATAATGACATAATGTAATGACCACTTTAACTAGGTCAAAATACAATAAAAAAATAAAAAACAACCTATGGTATTGACTCATGGTATTCATGTGGAATGTAGTTTATTTAAAGGGGGGAATTAAGATAACTACTTAGGTTTTGGTGACTTTTAATTTAAAACGATGTTATTAAAAAAAATTAGATTTAAATAAAATTTATATCATAAAATTAAACTCCACAAAAACCAATTAATTTAAGTTCTATGGATAAAAAACACTATAAAAAAAGGAAAAAGAAAATTAAGATGGCCTAGATAAATCTTACTCTGGATCTACCAAGAGCCAAGAGAGATCAAATGTCTTGGTATGCAAACCTATTTTAGAGTGAAAAGAGAATTGATCTCTCTCATAAATAATATATATCTAAACTAATTATTTAATAAAATTATTTTTAAATGTTTGTATCCATTATTCTTTTAAATTTTTACTTAATAAAATCTATCTTCGCAATAATGATGAATGTTCATAATAATCATTTCTTAAATAACACCAAATTTACCTCATGGGAATTTTAGTGCACATAAAACACCACCCAAAAAATTCAATACTCTTGATCAATTTAGAATAACCTAATATTTCTAAATTGATGTCGAGGTGGGTGGTACAGTAATTGACAATGCATCTTAAAAGGTAAGGGAATTTAGATACTCTATGCTTCAACCAAATCTATAAAAAGTGAGACTTGTAGATAATAGTTTTAATAAATTGACACTATGTGATTAAGAATAAGTTACAAACATATGTAATAAGAGGAATGTACACGAGGGTCATGATGATTAATGTTATTATTTGTACAATTTTTATTTAGAATAGTTTTGTTTAAAATAGTAATTTGTATTTGTATTTTTTTAAATGTATATTGTGAAATGTGTAACTGAGTAAAATGTATTAAATTGATATTCTAATTTTTAAGATATTTATTTTAAAATTCAAAGTATGGTGAGCTTTGTGTTATTAAACTTTACTCTATATGTGAAGAGAATGAATCTATCTCAAGTCCCAAACAAGATTCTTCTTTCTCTTATTATTTTAGCTTGCACCTTGACACTCCTCTTCTCTGTTAGAGTTAACACAACGGAAGCATAAAACAACTAACACACATAGCAAAAAAACAAACATAAAGACAACAAATTTTTAACGTGGTTCACCCAACCAATCTGGGCTACGTCCACCTAACAAGGCATTAGCAATCTCATTCATCAACAGGAGAAAATACAATAGCAGAGTTTCTCATCTGCCCAACTCTTCTTCACTACACATTCCTCATCATGCTCACTTGCCTCTACGGGCTTACATTTTATAGATGTGAATGACAACAAACTCATAAATTCTCTCACAAAAAATATAGGATGCACTAACTCCTCATCAGAAATAGATGGAGTCAATTCAACAACAAATCCTATTGTTGTCACCTACATGAGATTTTCTCCAAAAATAAGAAAGGAAAATCTCAACAATCTCCACCTTGACAAAAATTAGCCTGACATTCTATTTCATTATTATTTTTATCTTTTCTGCAAGCCAAGAGAAGCTAGACACCATCGTAGCTTCTCTAACAAGACTAGTTTCGTGAACATGTCTGCACATTTTTCCTTTGTATGCACCTTTTCAAGAGAGACTCCCCTTTCAGTAATAACCCGTCTTAAAAAATGGTATTTGATAGGTATATGCTTTGATTTACTATGATAGGCGGGATTTTTAGCCAAGTCAATTGCACTTTGACTATCACAAAATAACTTGATGTTCTCCTGCAACCTACCAAACTCACCAAACAAACCTTTCAACCAAACTGCTTCTTTGCAAGCATGTGAAGCAGCTATGTATTCTGCTTCTGTAGTGGATAAAGCAACAATGTTATGTAGCTTTGACATCCAGCTAATAGCTCCACCTGCAAGAGTAAAGACATACCCTGAAGTTGACCTTCTTTTATCGAAATCACCTGCAAAATCAGAATCAAAATATCCACAAACATATTCACTGCTTCTGTTATAAGTGATAAAATAATCACTTGTGCCTCTCAGATACCGAAGCACCCATTTCACTGCTGACTAGTGTTCTTTTCCTGGATTTTCCATATACCTGCTGAGAACCCCAACTGCATGTGAAATATATGGTCTAGTACAAACCATCGCGTACATCAAACAACCTACTACATTGGCATATGGAATTCGAGACATATATTCCTTTTCTTCATTAGTGTTAGGACATAAACTTGAAGAAAGCTTAAAATGGGAAGAAAAAGGGACTGAAACAGGCTTCACATTGTTCATACCAAACGTCAAGAGTATTTTCTCAATATACCTCTGTTGTGATAGCCACAGCTTACCATTGCTCCTATCTCTGAAAATCTCCATGCCCAAAATCTGTCTTGCTGCTCCTAGATCTTTCATATCAAACATCCTAGCCATCTGAGTCTTTAACCTGTTGATCTCTGTTATGTTTTTTCTTGCTAAAAGCATATCGTCAACATACAACATTAAGATAATGAACATGCCATTACTTAATTTCTTAAAGTAAACACAATGATCATATTCAATTCTTATATAATTTTGACTCATCATGAAAGAATCAAATTTCTTGTACCATTGTTGAGGCGACTGCTTCAGACCATACAATTATTTCTTGAGCCTGCAGACAAATTTCTTGTTGCGATTTTGAACAAACCCTTCCGGTTGTTCCATGTAAATCTCCTCATCTAAATCTCCATGTAAAAATGTAGTTTTAACATCTAGTTACTTTAATTCTAAATCAAGTAAAGAAACTAATGCTAACACAATCCGAATTGAAACAATTTTTACAACTGGTGAAAATATCTCATGAAAGTCAATGCTGAATTTCTGAGAAAAACCTTTCGTGACTAGCCTCGCTTTGTACCTGTCTTCTGTATCATCAACACCCTTCTTCAATTTGTAAACCCACTTACATCCCACAGCTTTCCTTTCTTTAGGAAGTTCTACCAGATCCCATGTGGCATTCTTGGCCAATGCCTTCATCTCGTCCTTCATAGCCTCTTTCCACTTACCACTGTTAGAAACTTCTACAGCTTCCTGATAGCAAAAAGGTTCATCATCGTTAGAGGTTAAAGCAACTGAAGTAACATAATCATCATATCTTTTAGGAAAAAGTCTGATTCTCGTAGACCTCCTTAAAGATGTTTCTGGTACTTCCCCAATTTGCTGATTATTGTCTGTAGGAACTTCTTCATGATCAGCATTTGAAACACGTTCATGATCTACATCTGAAACTTTTTCATGATCTGAATCTGAAACTTGTTCATCTGGACTATCATCAGTACTTGAAATGGTTTCAAACTGAATGTGTTGAAGCTTAGGTACATTATCATGTTTCAATTTATCATCTACATCTGGCTTTTCAAGTGAAGATTCATTAAATTTAACATCTATGTTAATGATGATCTTGTGAGTAGTAGGATCCCACAACCTGTATCCCTTAGTACCATCAACATATCCAACAAAGATATATATTTTTTATTTAGGATCTAATTTAGAACGTTGATGTTTTGGAACTAGAGCATATGCATCACAACCAAAAACTTTCAGTTTAGAATAATCACATGGATAACCTTTCCATACCTCTTGAGGAATTTTGCATCCTATCGCAGTTGATGGTGATCGATTTACCAAGTAACAAGCTGTAGAAACCGCTTCTGTCCACAACTCCTTCTTCAAATTGGCGTTACCAAGCATACTTCTTGCTCTCTCTAAGAGAGTCTTGTTCATGCGTTCAAAAACTCCGTTTTTTTGAGGAGTATATACAGTGGTTTTATGTCTTTCAATCCCAACATCTTTGCAATAATTATCAAATTCCTTTGAAGTAAACTCACCACCATTGTCAGTTCTTCAACATTTAATGGTTCTTCCAGTGATGTTTTCAACTAATGCTCTAAACTATTTGAAAACTGTGAATACATCAGAATTCTTCTTTAACATGTAGACCCACACTTTTCTAGAGAAATCATCAATAAAAGATACAAAATATGGCGATCCTCCATATGAGGTTGTAGGAGATGGACCCCAAACATCAGAATGGATATAATCAAGGATTCCCTTACTAGTATGTTTTCCAGTTTTAAACTTCTGCTTGTTTTGTTTCCCAAACAAACAATGTTTGCAGAAATCTAACTTAGAAGATTTTAAACTAGGAAGTAACTTATGATCAGATAAAAATTTTAATCCTCTTTCGCTCATATGGCCCAACCTTTGATGCCATAAACGAATAGAATTAATGTTATTTTCAGATACTGTAGAAGCATGATCTAATTCTGTTCTTCCTTCTAACTAAAAAATATTTCCAACCTTCTTTGCTTTCATTACTAGTAAAATTCCTTTATAAACATTCATTACTCCACCTTGAATAAAGGTTGTATATCCATTAGTGTCTAGTACTCCTAGTGAAATGAGGTTTTTTCTTAGTTCAGGTACATGTCTTACATCAGTTAGAATTTTATTTGTCCCATCAAACATTTTAATCTGGATGCTTCCAATTCCCACAATATTACACGAGACATCATTTCCCATGTAAAAAACTCCATCATTGATTGATTTATAAGTTTTAAACCACTCTCTATGAATGCACATGTGATTTAACGCACTAGAATCTAATAGCCAATGTTGATCATGATTAGACAAACCAATTGATGACACTTCATTACTCATACCTAAAATGGATGCCGAACCTGTATCTGTCATGTTTGCTTCTTTTTTCTCTATCGAAGAGTCTCATTTGGATGTTTGTTGTCTCTTCCAACAATCCTTCTTCAAATGTCATGATTTTTCACAAAACCAACACTTTACCTTACTCTTCTTCCCTTTCAATTTTGAACGCGATTTTTTGTGCTTACTGAAGCGTCTTTCTTTAGAACGACCTCTGACCATCATTGCTTCTGATGTAGAGGTTTCTGAATTTGATCTCTTCCTTTTTTCTTCAGACAAAAAAGCTCCAACAACATCATCAAATTCAAGGGTTTCTGATGAACTAAGACTTATAGAAGTAACAAAATGATCCCATGACTTGGGCAACGAGCATAATAAAGTTATAGCTTTATCTTCTGATTCAAATTTTACTTCTATACTTTCTAATTGCACCAGGAGAGTATTAAAGGTATTCAGATGATCAGTTATCATCGTAGCTTCCTTCATGCGCAAAATGTACAACTGTCTCTTCAGAAGAATCCTATTGGTTAAGGATTTTGTCATGTACAGCTTTTCAAGCTTTGTCCACAAACCAACAGCATTTTTCTCTGACACGATGTTAAACAAAACATCATCCGCCAAACACAGTCGAATGCCGCTCAGTGCTCTTTCATCCAAGTCACTCCATTCATTATCTGTCATGGTATAAGGCTGTTTGGATTCTCCCAACAGTGCCTTCGCCATGCCTTGTTGCATGAGTAGATCATACATCTTCACTTTCCAGATCTCGAAGTTGTTTTTTCCATTGAACTTCTCGATCTCAAACCGAACAATTTGTTTTTTTGCAATGTTGTGTCACAAAAACAATCTCCAATTGCAACTTTTAATAAATGAGGTTTTTATTAAAAAAACCCTTAGCCTTTTAATATCATGGCATATTACAAAAAATCTATATACAATAATTGATTTTACAATTCTTATAACTCCATATAAAATATTGATTTATCATACAAATTGATTTAATGAAATGCCTCCTTATTAAAAGACTTCATAATATATATAAAAAAAACTCTACCCTTCACCTTATAAAAGGGCCTTTCCTTTAATACCATGTGCAAATGGAATTTAATACAAATTGATTTTCCTTTAAACACCACTCATATCGATATACACAAATCGATTTATACTAATCGATTTATAGAACTTCAAATCGATCCTTAAAAGAAAACTTCAAAAAACCTTTGAATAAATTTATATGAGTTAATTGATCACCTTTTAAAATAAATCGACTTTTGAATAAACTTAAATAACAGCATTTCACTCAACCATATGGTAGCATTTCAGCGTCTAAATAAATCGACTTTGCATAAATTTTCTTGCACTTAATTTTCAAAAAATGTTGAAATGAAATATCGACTTATCAACTCTGTTTTAATTTAAACAATCGCTCACCGACCAGACCTCACGGTGGATATCCAGCTCACAATGGTTGCAGATTCAATACAGGACGCCGGAAATCTGCCCCTGCAGTGATTTCGTGGCAGCGTCTTCTACAACAGCGGCCACAACACCAGGCTCAGTCCATGGTCCTTATGGGTCTTCACCATTCAACGCTGGTCCAAACCCAAGATTCTGCTATATGCCATCTACGCATGCCCACGGCTCCCTCTCTTGGATGCAGGTCCGCGGCTTCTGCACTCGGCATCTACGGCTCCCTTCAAATCGTTATTCTTACTGCTCCGATACCAAGTGTTAGATTTAACACAGCGAAAACATAAAACAACTAACACACACAGCAGAAAAATAAACATAAAGAGAGCAGATTTTTAACGTGGTTCACCCAACCAATCTGGGCTACGTCCACCTAACAAGGCATCAGAAATCTCATTCATCAAGAGGAGAAAATACAATGAAAGATTTTCTCATCTGGCCAACTCTTCTTCACTACACATTCCTCATCATGCTCACTTGCCTCTACAAGCTTACATTTTATAGTTGTGAATGACAACAAACTCATAAATTCTCTCACAACAAATATAGGATGCATTAACTCTTCATCAGAAATAGATGGAGTCAATTCAACAACAAATCCTATTGTTGTCACCTACATGAGATTTTCTCCAAAAATAAGAAAGGAAAATCTCAACACTCTCTTGATATTTACTACAACAAATAGAGCTAAATATTTAAATGGTTTTCGATTCCAATTTTCCTTTTCAAATAATCAATATGAAAAGATGAAAAAACTAACAAGGGTTAAAATACAAATAGTAGAAGAAAATAGTTTGAAATCGATCACAATGAAGACTATTTGTAATTCACTACATTCCAGTTTCTATCATTCAATATTATTACATTGTCACTTTGCATTCAAAATTTTTAATTTATCATTAAAGTTATTTTACAATATTTATCATCTCAACAAACTGAGGTAACTAATCAAATTTAAAATTAAAACGACTCAATAAATCTCAGACATATTTAATACATTTAAAATTGTTAGATTAATATGAGATGTATTTACATAGTATTGATTTTATTAAGCATATGTTCCTCATATTATCGATAGATTTGCCTTGATCACGCACGACTGAAATCAGCCTAAATCCATCTTAATTCCAAATCTATCAAGTACCAAGAGGGATCAAATCTCTCGATGTGAAAACCTTTCCTCAAGTTTTGCACTAAAAAAAAAGGTTTTCACCTCGAAAGATTTGATCCCTTTAGGAGCTTGATAAATCCGGAATTAAGATGGATCGAAGCTAGTAACAAAAAATTTATAGGATTTTGTAATTATAGCACACATTAACAAACTATAAAACTATAAAAAAAAACCGTAGAAAAATTGTGTCCTCATGCTAACGAACTTTTGAAGATGGGGGTTGTTTCTTAATCTCCATTAATTCTTTAAAACTATGAATTGTGTATTGGTTCTTTCTATGAATATTAATGAATTATTTCTTCCTCTTATAACTAATTTTGAGTATTATCTCGTGATAGTGGTCGGGAAAATTCAACGGTAAATTTTGGAACATGTTATATTCACCCTATAAATTAGCTATTATTTTATTTTTGAGTATATCTTGTAGGGTCCTTGATATTCGATGCCAATGAAAGAGAGTGGTCGTGAAAATTCAATGATAAATTTTGGAACATGTTATATTCACCCTATTAATTATCTACTATTTTGTCTTAATTCATGGTGTTTATGTGCTAATGGATGTAACGATTCTCATTCTCATGTAAATTACTAGTAACAAAGAGTGAAGAGGTCCATCATATTGGAATAAATGTACTCCTAATCCCTCCTTAGAACTCTAGTGACTAACATTCTCATTGTCCATATGCGAATAGTGATTATTTAAATCCACATTCTCATCTAGATATTAATGAATAAAACGTATATGTGAATAGTGAATATTTAAATCCACATTCTCATTTAGATAGTAATGAATAAAACGTATAGAAACTCCTTGGCCGAGAAATGGTCATTGATTCTAGTCATTGAAGTCTTAGTAGGCATAGATTACCATGACCTATAAATCATATTGTAAAGCAAATAATGACATCAGCTAAACCAACTAGGAATTTAAGTTTATTACTAGACTATAAATTCAAATAAAAAGTCGAACTATTCCCTAATTCTTTGGTCTATGGAAATAACTAGACCTTTAGTTAGAGATAATTTGCTATTACCCTTACGTGACATATGTCAAAATCATTATATATTAAGAAAATCAAATAGAGAACCCAATAAATTGAATGTAAAGGTAGATATCCAACACATCAAAAACTAAAAAAATTATTAATCCTTGGAACTAGCTCCCAAAGGACCAAGATTTGAAGTAGTCTCTACAAAAGTCCTTACCAAAACCATGTTAAAATTAGTATTCCAATCCTCACCTGATTCACTTCTCTTACAATCCAACATCAAATGAAATTACCTCATTATGCTTGGAATCGACATGGATACAAGTTTCATATTGCCAAAAGGTCTGCTTGAATTCAAAATAAAATATTTAATAATCACGGTTATAAATAACATTCACATATAAAGAAATGCGGTTATTTATATATATATATATATATATATATATATATATATGTATTATTTTTATGTCGTAAGGTGTTTTTATTTGAAAACAACTTTCGTAGTTGTCAATGTGTCCATGTTTGAGACATTGGATCAAATATTAAACGATTGAAATGTTTTAGGCCATTAGATCCACACACACACACACATATATATATATATATATATATATATATATATATATATATTATAATCTTTTTTTTTTTTTTTTTTTTTTAAATCAGTTATAATGACTTTAGGTGTATAATAGAAATGTTGTAATGTCATGTTTAACATTTTGAGTATATCAAATTACACAAAAAAATGAAATAAATCCAATAAAAAAGAAAAATAATAATAAGCTATAAAAACAACCCATGGTATTCATGAGGAATATATTTTATTTAAAGGGTGAAATTGAGATGGCCTAGATCAATCTTGACTCTGGATCTACCAACAGCCAAGATGGATCAAATGTCTTCATATGCAAACCTCTTTTAGAATGAAAAGAGAATTGATCCCTCTCATAAATAATATATATCTAACTAACTACTTAATAAAATTATTTTTAATTGTTTATAACCATTATTTTTTTTTAATTTTACTTACTAAAATGTATCTAAATTTTTATACATCCAAACATACATAGTTTTACTTGTTCTATATTATTTATGTTACAACTATTTTATTATTCATGAATGGTATTTCTTAATATATAAAAAATTAAATTAATAATGAAAAATTTTAAAATATGTGAAATTATTTCACAGGACATGATTTATCTTGAGAAATAATGATGAATGTTCATAATTCTCATTTCTTAAATAACACTAAATTTACCTAATTTGGGAATTTTGCTTCTGTGATCCATAAAATGTGTAAGAAATTCTTTCGGTGAAAATCACATGTAGGAATTTTTGTCGACGAGTTTCGAACCAGCCAATGTGCCTCATCATCAGGACAAGATGAGAAATCTGAATCAAAAAACCAGATTAAATAGATAGGAAATCTCCAACTAGCCGTTAGTAACATTACGGCTAGTTTGACTAAATTTAAAATTCCATCAAATAAAACTTTATTTTATTATGTATGATTCCCAATAAAATTTTATTATAGAGGTTTTATTTTAAATATAATTCAATATTAATGATTTCAAAAAAAATAAAAATTAAAAAAAATAAAAATAAAAATAAAATAAAATAAATTTTATTTTTTATTTTAATGCTTTGAAAAATGAACAAAGAAAAATAAATAAAAATAAAATAAATACATAAATAAATGAATATATAATAAAAACAAAACTTTAAAAAAAAATGATAATAATAATTGAAAATCTAAAAGAAAAATAAATTTTAGTTCTTATAAAATAAACCAAATTAAATAGAACAAGTAATAAACAAATCAAATAATAAAAAGAATATACATAAAATAAATAAATTATTAAATAATTTAATTTCATAGCTAAATAAATTCATACAGTAATAAGGAAGTGACTTTAAAAAAAATAAAAATAAAAAAAAAATTTAAAATTAAAATAAAAAATAAAAAATATAAATATAAATAAATACAAATAAAAATAAAACCAATACATAAATAAATAAATAAATATAAAATAAAATAAAACAAAAATTAAAAATCTAAATGAAAAATAAATTTTAATAAAATAAAATAAAATAAAGAAAATTAAATAGAATAAGTAATGAATAAAAAGGAATATAAAAATAATAAATAAACTATTAAATAATTTAATTGTATAGCTAAATAAATTCATACAAAAAAAAGGGAAACTAAGAGTGAAGGGCGGGAATCCAACATCTACTGACACTCTATCCATCATCCCTATTAAGGTTGACAGGCCTCTTTTCGATCGCCAAGGCTTCCCTTAATTTGCGGTGGTGGAAATGATCAATCTTTGCAATAACCTCAGTGTCCTCAATACAGATGTGATGATTCAATTTATCAGCATGCTCTGCTAAGGCGGAGGACCTAGATCTACAATGTTTGAGGTCAGCAATATGTTCTTGAATCCTTTGATTAATGGATCGACCAATTTCACCAATGTATGGTGTCCCACAAGAACACGGAATTAAGTAAACACCCTTACTATCTTTAGGGCTAACCGGGTCCTTAACCGACCTAAGTGAACTCCGGATGGTGTGAAGGGGTTTGAAAGTTGAGGAAACATTATGTTTTTTTAATATCCTAGCGATCTTATCGGTAGTACCTTGAATGAATAGAAGGTGAACCCCAGAGGACTGATCACAATGCTCTTTCTTAACCTTAGGACCTTTTTCAGCTTTTTGAAAAGCTCTAACACACTGATCTTTGCTATAACCATTCTTGCTGAATACATTAAAGAGATGAGATTTTTCACTTTCAAAGTGTTGTTCATTTGAGATTCTAAAGGCTCTGGTAACTAGAGTGTTGAGAACCCCAAGCTTCTGAGCCAGAAAATGATGAGAATTAGCATGCAAATACTGCTCGGTATGAGTCTTGTTTCTAAAAACTTGATGAGAGAAGGAACCATCACCCTTTATTGAAAGAAGGACATTGAGGAAGGGAAGACTACCATCAACTTCAAATTCCATGGTGAACTTAATGAAGTCAGATTGATCATTAAGATGTTGGAAGAAAAGGTCTAGTTTCTCTTCTCCATGGGGCCACACCACACAGGTGTCATCAACAAACCTTTTCCAAAGCTTAGGTTGAAAAAGGGATGATGAAAGGGCCTTAGATTCAAAGACTTCCATGAAAATATTAGCCACTACAGGGGGGAGAGGGGAACCCATGGCCACCCCACATGTCTGCTCAAAGAAAACACCTTCAAAAATAAAGAAGGTCGAAGTAAGATAGATCTCAACAAGATGAGCAATATCAGGATCAGTGACCCGAGAAATGACATCAATGGCTTCCTTAATGGGAATGCAAGTGTATAACGAGACAACATCAACACTTACAAACCTATCCTCAGGATCCAACTTAATGTCCTTCAATTCATTGATAAAGGAAGAAGAGTCTTTGACAAAGGATCTGGTGCAACCCATAAGAGGTTTCAGCCTACTCGCTAAAAATTTAGCAAGAATATAGGTTGGACCACCTATGGTGTTGACAATGGGGCGTAGGGGGGCTCCTTCTTGTGTGGTGTGGCCCTATGGAGAAGAGAAACTAGACATTTTCTTCCAACATTTTAATGATCAATATGACTTCATTAAGTTCACCATGGAATTTGAAGTTGATGGTAGTCTTCCCTTCCTCAATGTCCTTCTTTCGAGAAAGGATGATGGTTCCTTCTCTCATCAAGTTTTTAGAAAGAAGACTCATACCGAGCAGTATTTGCATGCTAATTCTCATCATTTTCTGGCTCAGAAGCTTGGGGTTCTCAACACTATCGTTACCAGAACCTTTAGAATCTCAGATGAACAACACTTTGAAAGTGAAAAATCTCATCTCTTTAATGTATTCAGCAAGAATGGTTATAGCAAATATCAGTGTCTTAGAGCTTTGCAAAAAGCTGAAAAAGGTCCTAAGGTTAAGAAAGAGCATTGTGATCGGTCCTCTGGGGTTCACCTTCCGTTCATTCAAGGTGCTACCGATAAGATCGTTAGGATATTAAAAAAACATAATGTTTCCTCAACTTTCAAACCCCTTCACACCATCTGGAGTTCACTTAGGTCGGTTAAGGACCCGGTTAGCCCTAAAGATAGTAAGGGTGTTTACTTGATTCCGTGTTCTTGTGGGACGCCATGCATTGGTGAAACTGCTCGATCCATTAATCAAAGGATTCAAGAACATATTGCTGACCTCAGACATTGTAGATCTCGGTCCTCCGCCTTAGCAAAGCATGCTGATAAAACGAATCATCACATATGTATTGAGGATGCTAAGGTTATTGCAAAGATTGATCATTTCCACCACTGCAAATTAAGGGAAACCTTGGAGATCGAAAAGAGGCCTGTCAACCTTAATAGGGATGATGGGTGGAGTGTTAGTAGATGTTGGATTCCTACCCTTCACTCTTAGTTTCCTTTTTTTTTTTGTATGAATTTATTTATCTATAAAATTAAATTATTTAATAGTTTATTTATTATTTTTATATTCCTTTTTATTCATTACTTATTCTATTTAATTTGGTTTATTTTATTAAAATTAAAATTAAAATTTATTTTTCTTTTAGATTTTTTATTTTTGTTTTTATTTGATATTTATTTATTTATGTATTGGTTTTATTTTTATTTTTATTTTTATTTTAAAGTCACTTCCTTATTACTGTATGAATTTATTTAACTATGAAATTAAATTATTTAATAATTTATTTATTTTATGTATATTCCTTTTTATTATTTTATTTTTTTATTACTTATTCTATTTAATTTGGTTTATTTTATAAAAATTAAAATTTATTTTTCTTTTAGATTTTAAATTATTATTATCATTTTATTTTTATTTCTTATTTTTTTTAAGTTTTACTTTTATTGTATATTTATTTATTTATGTATTTATTTTATTTTTATTTATTTTTATTTGTTCATTTTTCAAAGTATTAAAATAAAAAATAAAATTTTATTTTATTTTATTTTATTTTTATTTTTATTTTTATTTTCTTTATTTTTTCTTTATTTGTATTTTTTTTAAAAGAAATCATTAATATTGAATTATATTTAAAATAAAACCTCTATAATAAAGTTTAATCTGGTTTTTTGATTCAGATTTCTCATCTTGTCCTGATGATGAGCCACACTGGCTGGTTCGAAACGCGTAGGAAAAAATTCCTACATGTTATTTTCACCGAAAGAATTTCTTACACTAAATTTATCTCTAAATACTTAATTGTAATAGTTTGTAACTACATATAACTACATAACAATTTGTAACTACATGCATACTCTTTCCGATTTTTTTTTCTTAATAAATATGAAATTTCTTCTATTAGAAAAATAGATATATACATATCTTTAATTACCTAATTATAGCTAAAAAATATTACATCACATTAGCTCACAAAATATATCTAATTCTATAAGGATATGAGATGATAACAATGTTTTGAATCATGATAACTAGGTGACAACCAAAAATAAGTTTTGACCAGAAAAAAAAAAAAATCACAACAACTCACACAATATATCCAAGGTTGCAATGAACCCCATATATAGTGATGGACATCATGGGAATTCTAGTGAACAAAGAACACCATCCTAAAACTTTTATACTCTTGATCAATTTAGAATAACCTAAGATCTCTAAATTAGATGCTACAATAATTGAGGATGCTTCTTAAAGGGTAAGGGAATTTAGATACTCTATCCTTCCATCAAAGCTATAAAAAGTGAGACTCGTAGATTATAGTTTTACAAAATTGACACTATGTGATTAAGAATAAGTTAAAAACATTAGGTACTTTAAAAGATATTTAAAAAGTAATAAGAGGAAGGTACACAAGGGCCATGGTAATTAATGTGATTCTTTGAGCTATGTTTATTTAAAATAGTAATTTCTATTTGTAGTTTTTTAAATCAATTTGTTAAATGTGTTGTGATATTTTTATTTATAATAGTAATTTATATTTGTATTTTTTGAAATAATATTGCTAAATGTGTAATTGAGTAAAATGTATTAAATTGATATTCTAATTTTTAGGATATTTATATAAAAAATTCAAAGTATGGTGAGTTTTATTTTATTAAGCTTTGAGTCTAGATGTGCAGAGAATGAATCTATCTCAGGTCTCAAAAAAGATTCTCATGTCCCAAACAAGATTCTTCTTTCTTGTAACACCCCTAGTTATATGCTTTTAATTGGCATTTGGAAAAAGTCTAAAGGGGAAGTGGACCCCAACGGAGAACTAGAGAATGGATTAATTTAATTTTAATTTATTAATGAAAAAATAGATGGAATAATTATGTGTGCACTATGACCAGATGAGATTGGAGATCATAAGCCTGATCCATGAGGATATGGATAAGGTTAATACTTTCCCAAAACCTTTCAAAAAGCCTTGAAAGGAATAATGCTAAATTAGATTAAAGAGGAAAAATATAAATTTCTCTATGAAGAGGAAAGTAATTGGGAAGAGGTGAAAAAGCTGAAAAAGTAGAGAAAGCAGCTTTAAAGTACCTCATTGAGGGAAGCCTAGGCAAAAATAAGATGAAAGCATCCTAAAAATTCTGGACGCAGAATTTGGAAACAGGCTTAGGGAAAGCATGGCTTAAGTAAGTTGTTTTAGAACAGACTGGAGGGAGTCTTTCACTGGAATATCTTAGCTCGGGGGTGAGTTCAGGAGATAAAGAATTCTATGGTCGAGAGGACTGGTCATAGGAAATTGGTATGCACACTTGTTTTTAATTATTGAAAGCCTATACATGCAAATTTTGAGTGATTATGGTCTGATTTTAAATTAACGGAATTAATTTGAAATGGTAAACGGATAAGTATCCCATGCATTTAAATAAAAATTTTAAGCAGAATTGCTACAATTTGTGTGGTTTCATGGGAGAAATCTTTGAAGGACCATCCACTGGAATGTATAAATCTATAAAAAGGTTTAAATCTGGGAATAAGTATCTTCATAGAATTTATACGAAAGATTAGTACAATTGCAAAAATGTTGATACCAAATCTAATATGGAAATATTTTTGCATCCTTAGTTGAATTTTAAAATTTTAACAGAAATTATGAGAAACTACTGTAGTAAACTAAATTCATTAGTATCACATGCATAGAAGTATTACATTGTGTTGCAGAAAATATATATCTATATTTAACGGAACTAGAGAAGTAAATTCTTCATAGAAATCTGTAAAAATTGATTTTCTCAATAATAACAACTTATTCTATATATATTTTATAATCTATATTGGTTCTCTGTAAGGAAGAAGTAGGAGAATTATTGTATACATGAAACAAAGTAATCCTTGGAGAATAACTTGAGGTATTTAGTCATTCTATACATAATAATTTCAAATAAGTATTAAGCTTATACATTATTGAAAATTTAAAACGAAATAGACAGTTTTAAGTATACAACAAGAACATAAATCCTAGATTTAGTAGACCAATAGGACTGATATTATTTAATAGAGAAATAATTGGAGATTGAATTGTTAATGATATGCTAGAGATAAATATTAAAACTTTTGCAGAAGGGAGGAATAAAAGGAATGAATTGCACAATGTAATCATTCTAAGATCCTTTATAGTACTGAGAGAGAAGTAATCTATAAATTCGTTAAAGGTAAGTATAGTGCAAACGAAACCTAAAATTTGGATTTGGTTATTAAATACATTTTTAAAAACTGTAAATTAAATACAACCTGTATATACTCTTGTACAAATGTATAAAAATCTATATACGAATGGTGGTATATAGAGATTCCAATAGGCAGTAGAAATTAAAATTTCAGACATGGAAGTTGCGTAAATTCACTTCTGGGTATTTTGGATTTATTAAGATTGTGAAAATTAAAGAATACGACAATTCCAAGATTTTTAAAAAGAAAAGCATATCAAGAATTAAACATAACGATAAAAGGTTGCCTAAAAATTTTTAGTCAACATAATATAAAATAAATCAACTAAGCAATAAATCGAATAATGGTGATTGAGATAACCAAGATCGAAAAAATTATATTGTAATAAAGTCCAGTCCATATACAAAAATATGGGATACAGTTAACTGGAAAATTAATTAGCTTCCTTTGTAAGTTTATTTTGTTCGGTCAACGAGAAATTAGCAGCAGAAGTGCTAAAAACCCAATTAACTAGAAAAACTGGAAGAGGAGAAAAAACATGTATTTCATCCAATGAAGAAATATAAGCCGACATGTGAAATGTGTAATGGGTTAGAATCGAAGAGTATCAGATATGAATGAATAGAGATCAAATCAATGGTCGAATGGAGTCAGTATATTACCTACACGCGAAAATCATATATCCAAAATTAAATTAAAAAAAAAATTGAATGGCAGAAATATGCTCTGTGTATAAAAAAAACAAATTTATTTAAGATAATGAAATTACATGTATAGTCATCTGCTGCAATTCCATCGTAGAAGCAATGGACGCCTTCGCCATTGATTTCTGAGATTTCATTGTCTTAGCTACTCATTCTCGAAGATATGGAGAATGCAAGGAGCAATAAGCCCTCCTTATTAAACGAAGAATGAAATGGGGAAAGAAAACTAATCTAACCAAATTGAAAAGAAAAATTGCTGATGGGCTTCGTAAAAGTCTGGGATAGTCAGTTATACCAGAATCGATGTCAAGCCTGAGACGTTTTCAGCTTACAAACAGAAAGAAAACCCCTCAAATAAATTCCACATAACGGATTCAAATTTATACAAATCGGTCTCTGAGATAGTAGGATGGAAATAAATCGATATGCATAAACCACCATAGTTATGAAATTCTATCAGTCAAAGAAAATCCCATTTTAAAAACTCAGAGATACAAACTCAGAATTTTTTTTTAATTTATATTTTATAATAAGTGAATTAATCGATAGAACTATTAATGAACCGCTGAAATCGAAAGAGAAAATCTAAACTCAAAATTTTAGAGCGAAGGAAGAGATAAATGACTTACCCATCGAACTTGGAAACCAATTCGAAGGGATGACTAGGTAGTAGATTCACTGCAAGCTGAAGCGTATTTGTGGAGGAATAAGAGGTCTGCCATAAAACCTCTGTGAAGAAATGAATCCTAAATACATTGAATGTTTTGGTTTAAAAACCATTGAACCGGATGAAACCTTAACACATAACCACCCTATAGGTGGCATGATCTACAGGGTTCGTAATTGTTGTAACGACTCAAAAACAAAAGACGCGAGGAAATTAAAATCTGACAGGTCGAGTTACATCAGGTTTTAATGTCATTAAAATGAGTCTCAACAGTGCAATGTAGACACTGAGTCTCGAAAAGAATGAAGCCAGGTTAACCTTGCGTATTTAAAAATATCTTATTAAGAGCGTATTAATTCAACTGTAAGGAAAATTAAATATGAGACACAATAATAGTACTGGAAAATATAAAGAGGTCAATTCATAATCGAATATGAAAATCTCGAGAACTAGTCGTCATCGGATTCCAAATCGAATGAAATATTGATAATCTATGTAAAAATCCAGGAATATTTGTATACGTGTTACCGATTAATAAATTTAAATTGCATCTCGAATTTTATTAGCACAAGGAAGATATAAAACTGAGGACATTAACTTTAGGGGAAGAGTTAAATAAGGTTGATAATTATAATTACTTTGTATAAGTTAAATCTCCTTGATGATACTTACTTTCAGTAACTATGTCGAACCCTAACATTTAGAGACAGTGAATTAAGTGGAAAAAAATTAAAGTGGTGTATATTTAATGGAGAACAACTTACATAAATATAAGTAAAAGTAGGGTGTACGTATTCGAAATTGAATTTGGGTTAATACTTACATATATATTATAATGGCATTTGGGTTAATGAATAATTACATATATATTATATGTAAGTTGCAGACCTATCCATATATAGGAATAGTTGTTAGAAAATTTCAATGGAAATTCATATGTAAAATTATTTAACATTTGAATGTTTGGAATTTGAAATGGAAAATTTGGGAAAGAGGTAGGAAGGATATATTAGTATCATGACGTTGTAAGGGTTATATATATATATATATATATATATATATATATATATATATATAAAACCTAAAAAAAAAAAATCTTGATAATTGAGAGACATTACAAATGGTATCAAAGCCTTAGTTTGAAAACTGAGTTGTTTATGTGCTCACTACTATGAGTGAAATCTATATGCTATAAAAAAAAATTATGAATGTTAAAAATATAACCGATGTTGTATTGTTGTACAGTGAAAAGTGACTGAAATTAACAACTACATAACCATGACTGAAGAAGATGAGATTTAGCTAAAACACTGGGCAAATCATGTGCTCAGACAAAAATATATGTTGTTGAAAAAAAATTTGCTAATATTAAATTTCTGAATAGTTAAACAGTATTGAAGGATACAGCTGCGAAACCTAACTGAAGTGGACGAGTTGTATGTAGATCTGGGTGGTGGAGAAAACATTCCAGATTCAAATGTTCCATTGATGGCTATGTTGAATAGAATGCAACAAGGAATGACACAGATTAAAAGCCACAATGACAGGCTATCTTTAGCCAGTAAGGAACAAGACATATTTATAAGAAAATTGACTTCACGAAACAGCGAAGAGGGTGAAGGTTCCTAGTACAGTCTAGGAAAAGAATTTAATTATATTATTACTTATACAAAAAAAAAAAAAATGTGACATAAGTACCAACAAAGATTACTGAAAATTCGATATATGTGACTCAATAGTACAGTATATCACATAAGCCAAGTGTAATTAATTTAATCGTAACAACCCTGTTGGGATAAATTCCCAAAATTCTGAGTTATAATGATTACAATAGAAATTGCTATTAAAGGTAGGGGAAAACCTTATGAGACCTGATAACAGTTCAAATAAATATAAAAATTTTATAGCCATTGGATATTGAATATATCTTTGGCGATGTAGTACCAACCGATGCATGTATAGACATATATAAATCAAAGAGCATATCTCGATAAGAATCTCGCAGAATATTCTAAGAGAGAGGATGCCTCTAGACAACAGTCTAGGAGGAAGAAGGAAGTTCAGAGGAATTCTGGGAAAAAAAATTAATCTATATATATTTTTTTACCTTCCTCCTATGATGGAAAATGAAGGATTATACTGCAGTTTGTTGTGAAAGAAGGTATAAAATGAGATACATATTAAAATATAGAGTGGAATTCAAAGTTAAACACTATTCCAAATTGGATAGTCTAGGTATAACAACCCATGATTAAAGAGCTATATAGGATTTAATCATTGTAATAGGAGAAGGAGTGGGTAAGGTGGTAAGAATTGTCTGAACCATTAATTCCATAAATGGAAAAACATGGGGTATGTTTAAAACCACCAGATCCATATAAATTAAAGAGAAAGAATTAGGTCTTAGAGGACAATTGTACTTGAAAGTTGAATATGTTATCATCAGTATATAAGTGTACTGAAGTAATTAAGGTGGTAGGAGACAAAAGTACATAAGAATGTGACATATCGTTGAGAAATTATAATAAGTTGGATATATCACAGTAAATGGATATTTCTGAAGTATTAGTGTTCTATAATTCTATAACAGATAATGTAGAATTGAACAAAAATGACACTGTTGGTGATATGCACATAGCAAAAATGTGTCACTAATGCAGATGTGGTGGTCTTCAAGTGTCAAACCTGCCTAGATAAGACAATGTCAGACGACATTTTTGTCAAAAATTGAGGTGAGCGAAGAAAAAAAAAATATACCATTTCACTGTGAAATGGATTCAACCCTACCTGCATGAAAACAACAGGTAGGCAAAGCTGAAACATAGAATTATAATTAATTGCACACTTTATACATGCCATTAGAAGGCGTATAAATTCTCTGGTAGAATAAAAGAAATTTTCATATATGCAATATGAAAAATATGCTCTGTGCTGACTGATGAACCCAAAAGCTGTACATTATTGCACATTTTAGACATATTGTCATTGGGAATATGAATTTCATAAAATAGGTCAGAGAAAATTTAAAAGAATTTTCCAGATATGTGATATAAAAGACATGAGTCTGTGAACCTAGATAGGGTTTGACAAAAGATAAGAGAAATTCGGCATGCAAAAAAAATTGGTACATAATTGACATAGAAAGTTTTCAAATCATCCAACTATATACCAAGTATAAACGAAAATTGTATAGAGCTCAATAAATTCCATTATGTGTTTCGATGAAGGAGAAAACATGAATAAATTGGGTAGGATAACAGAAAATACCTACCAACTCGTGGAAATAAAACATCTCATGGAAGTGTAGCAATGGAACTACAAAAGTCAGCTAGAAAAGTGTTGCCAATATTATTAGGTGGGATAGAGATAACAAACTAAAATATAAACTGGTAGGAAAAAATTCCAGACCCCAAGGATAGTAAGAGGATATTTCTGGATTAAATTTCTAGATTAATTTCCAAATGAGGAAGTTAGTTATCAAATGAAGATTAAACCATGTGTTATACTAAAAAATGGTAGGAGTTAAAATAGAAGCCACAAGAAGTACTACTGATTTGAAACCTATGTAAGAAAAAGTAGATCCCTGCTAGGTCATGTTGATCCAAAGGGGAGATAGAACTTCAAAGAAAACCATAGATTGTTGAAAAAAAACAAAAAAATTGAATTGAAATTATACAGGACAATTTCTCCTTTTTTACCAGTCAATTAAATCATGATATAAGAAAAATGAGGAATTGTGATATAAAATTGTACAAGCCTAGAGGAGCAGTAGTAAATCTGAATAAGAGTTAAATTAGCTACATTATGGATATATCCCTTGAGTTGTATTAAAGGTTCTGTTGAAATGTATGCTTGAGAAAAATGAGAAGGGGTTGATTCAAGAACAAAAGAATAGAAGAAAAAAAAAATCGCAAAAAATGAAGAAAATGATAAGCAAACTGGGTGCTTGCAATTCCTTAATAAGTTGAAAGGAATTAAAAAAAAAGTGTTGGGATGTCTGTAAAGGAGGAATATCCCTAAATCTTGAATAATGATTAGGTAATAAAGTATTAAATTACCTCTACCAATTTCTAAAGGAATATCTCAAGTGATTATATAAATTCAACACTGGAGCATAGACATCAAAATGCATATTCCTTTAGTGTAGTAAATAAGTGATGAATACTTATTAAGTGTACAAATTTCTAAAATGTTGATAAATATCTCAAGTGAGAAATAATTTATAAGTATAAAAATTGAGGGTACATAAATCATGTGACCCTAACCCAACATATTTGGTAAGAAAATAAAATTTCTTAATTCAGATATACATATGACTCGAGTTAATTTCATGAATTAGAATAGTACAGGGTCGTACTTATTTAAAAAGAAATATGCAAATTTTCAAAATGTTAATAATCAGGAATAAATGATAGTTGCAAAAATACAAGGTACATTAATAGTGTTACCTCAGTATAGTACAGATGATGGAAAAACAAAAAAAAAAATTCCAGAATATGTCCTTAGTTCAGACATACAGATAACTCCAATCGAGTTTGATAATTGAAACAAGAAATGTTTGCACGGTTCAGAAGAAGGAATAATGAAAGGTCCTATGTGGAAGGATTATTAAGAGACAATGAAATCTAGATCCTATATAAAAATAGGAAGATGGAAAATCGATCAATTAGTGTAATGCTGAAACTACAGACTGAGATGCAATTCGAAGATCTACAGTACTAAATGATATACTTGATAAGAAAATAATTCAAGTGTAAAGTAGAAATTGCATTTTAGACCTTGTTATTGAGCCTGGTTATTGCAAATTAAATTGATTGGTTGAAAAAAATCAAATAGCGAGAAGGTACTTGAAGTAAAGAAATGCACTGAGAAAATGGTAAAGCAAAACATCTGCATATGATAAAGTTGAGTTTCTAAATTCATGAAATAATAATGAAAAGTTATATATTTTGTTTAGCCAAGTGTGTAACAGGAATTTTATACTCTGGAAAAAGGAGTCAAAGGTGAAAATAAGTGCATAGAATTCACCAAGAAAACCAGGAAAGCTGAGCTAGACCAGGTTTACGTGAGGAGGAAATCTCACCAAAAGAAAAGGAATGAAAAGTACTTGTGCTAAAAGTCCACTAAACTGCTATGAAAATGAGCTTTTTGGCTAACATCTGAATTTATTGAAATTATTAAATCTCAGAATGTTGTTATGATTATCCAAATATGTATATGATATTAATTATATGGATTGGTATGGATTGTGGACAGAGAGGACGGTAGAAAAAGATTCTTCCAGATACACTTCTTGCAATGTAAGAAGAAAATAAAACTTTAGAGGGTATCAGTTAGTTGAGGAAGGAATGATACTCTGCAGAAAACTGATGGAAGACATGAGCAAAGATGAAGGAGGAATCTTCTTCTTGAGTTGAGAAATCAACCTCATAAAGTAACACCGAGGACGGTGTTCAGTGTTAGGGTGGGGAATATGTAACACCCCTAGTTCTATGCTTTTAATTGGCATTTGGAAAAATTCCAAAGGGGAAGTGGACCCCAATGGAGAACTAGAGAATGGATTAATTTAATTTTAATTTATTAATGAAAAAATAAATGGAATAATTATGTGTGCACTATGACCAGATGAGATTGGAGATCATAAGCCTGATCCATGACGATATGGATAAGGTTAAGACTTTCCCAAAACCTTTCAAAAAGCCTTGAAAGGAATAATGCTAAATTAGATTAAAGAGGAAAAATCTAAATTCCCCAATGAAGAGTAAAGTAATTGGGAAGAGGTGAAAAAGCTGGAAAATCAGAGAAAGCAGCTTTAAAGTACCTCATTGAGGGAAGCTTAGGCAAAAATAGGAAGAAAGCATCCTAAAAAATTCTGGACACAGAATTTGGAAATAGGCTTAGGGAAAGCATGGCTTAAGTAATATGTTCCAGAACAGACTAGAGGGAGTCTGTCACTAGAAGATCTCAGCTCAGGGGTGAGTTCAGGAGATAAAAAAACTCTATGGTCGGGAGGATTGGTCATAGGAAATTGGTATGCACACCTATTTTTAATTATTGAAAGCCTGTACATGCAAATTTTGAGTGATTATGGTCTTATTTTAAATTAATGGAATTATTTTGAAATGGTAAATGGATAAGTATCCCATGCATTTAAACAAAATTGTTAAGTAGAATTGCTACAATTTGTGTGGTTTCATGGGAGAAATATTTGAAGAACCATCCACCGGAATGTCTAAACCTATAAAAAGGTTTAAATCTAGGAATAAGTATCTTCATAGAATTTATACAAAATATTAGTACAATTGCAAAAATGTTAATACCAAATCTATTATGGAAAGATTTTCGCATCCTTCGTTGAATTGTAAAAGTTTAGTAGAAATTATGAGAAACTATTGTAGTAAACTAAATTCATTAGTATCACATGCATAGAAGTATTACATTGTGTTGTAGAAAATATATATCTATATTTAACGGAACTTGAGAAGTAAATTCTTCATAAAAATCTGTACAAATTGATTTGCTCAGTAATAACAACTTATTCTATATATATTTTACAATGTATATTGGTTCTCTATAAGGAAGAAGTAAGAGTATTATTGTATACATGAAACAAAGTAATCCTTGGAGAATAACTTGAGGTATTTAGTCATTCTGTACAGACTAATTTCAAATAAGTATTAAGCTGATACATTATTGAAAATTTAAAATGAAATAGACAGTTTTAAGTATACAACAAGAACATAAATCCTAGATTTAGTTGAACAATAGGACTGGTATTATTTAATAGAGAAATAATTGGAAATTAAATTGTTAATGATATGCCAGAGATAAAGATTAAAACTTCTGTAAAAGGGAGGAATAAAAGGAACAAATTACACAATGTAATCATTCTAAAATACTTTATAGCACTGAGAGAGAAGTAATCTATAAAAACTTTAAAGGTAAGTATAGTGCAAACGAAACCTGAAATTTGGATTTGGTTATTAAATACATTTTACAAAACTGTAAATTAAATAAAACCTGTATATACTCCTGTACAAATGTATAAAAATCTATATACGAGTGGTGGTATATAGAAATTATAATAGATAATAGAAATTAAAATTTCAGACATGGAAGTTGTGTAAATTCACTTTTGGGTATTTTGGATTTATTACGATTGTGAAAATTAAAGAATCTGACAATTCAAATATTTTTTAAAAGAAAAACATATCAAGAATTAAACATAACGATAAAAGGCTGCCTAAAACTTTTTATTCAACATAATATAAAATAAATCAACTAAGAGGTAAATCGAATAATGGTGATTGAGATAACCAAGATCAAAAAAAATTATATAGTGATAAAGTCCAGTCCATATACAAAAATATGGGCTACATTTAACTGGAAAAGTTTAATTAGCTTCCTTTGTAAGTCTATTTTGTTTGATCAATGAGAAATTAGTAGCAGAAGTACTAAAAACCCAAATGACTAGAAAAACTGGAAGAGGAACAAAAATATGTATTTCATCCAACGAAGATATATAAGCTAGCCTGTGAAATGTGTAATGGGTTAGAATCGAAGAGTATCAAAAATGAACGAACAGAGATCAAATCAATGGTCGAATGGAGTCAGTATATTACCTGCACGGGAAAATCATATATCCAAAATTAAATATAAAAAAAATTCGAATAGCAGCAATATGCTCTGTGTATAAAAAAACAAAATTATTTAAGATAACGAAATTACTTGTATAGTCATCTGTTGCAATTCCATCGTAGAAGCAATGGGCGCCTTTGCCATTGATTTCTGAGATTTCATTTCCTCAGCAACTCATTCTCGAAGATATGGAGAATGCAGGAACAGTAAGCCCTCTTTATTAAATGAAGAATGAAATGGGGAAAGAAAACTAATCTAACCAAATTGAAAATAAAAAATGTTTATGGGCTTCGTAAAAGTCTGGGATAGTCAGTTATACCAGAACCGATGTCAAGCCTGGGATGTTTTCAGCTTAAAAACGGAAAGAAAACCCCTGAACTAAATTCCACATAACGGATTCAAATTTATACAAATATATATTTGAGACAGTAGGAGGGAAATAAATCGATATGCATAAACCACCATAGTTATGAAATTCTATGAGTCAAAGAAAATCCCATTTTAAAAACTCAAAGATACAAACTCGAAGAAAAAAAATTAACTGATATTCCATAATAAGTGAATAAATCGATAGAACAATTAAAGAAATGCTGAAATCGAAAGAGAAAATATAAACTCGAAATTTCAGAGCAAAGGAAGAGATAAATGACTTACCCATCGAACTTGGCAACCAATTCGAAGGGATGACCAGGTAGTAGATTCACTGCAAGCTAAAGCATATTCGTGGAGGAATAAGAGGTCTGCCATAAAACCTCTGTGAAGAAATGAATCCCGAATACATTGAATGTTTCGGTTTAAAAACCATTGAACCAGATGAAACCCTAACACATCACCACCCTACAGGTGGCATGATCTACGGGGTTCGTAATTGCTGTAACGACTCAAAAATGAAAGACTCAAGACAATTAAAATCCGAGAGGTCGAGTTACATCAGGTTTTAATTCATTAATGAGTCTCAACAGTGCAATGTACACACTGAGTCTCGAAAAGAATGAAGCTGGGTTAACCTTGCGTATTTAAAAATATCTTATTAAAAGCGTATTAATTCAACTGTAAGGAAAATTAAATATGAGACACGGTAATAGTACTGGAAAATCTAAAGAGCTCAATTGATAATCGAATATCGAAATCTCGAGAACTGGTCGTCATCCGATTCCAAATCAAATGAAAGATTGATAATCGATGTAAAAAGCTAGGAATCTATGTATAGGTCTTAGTGTCATCTCGAATTTTATTAGCACAAGGAAGATATAAAACTAAGGACGTTAAATTTAGGGGAAGAGTTAAATAAGGTTGATAATTATAATTACTTTGTATAAGTTAAATCTCCTTGATGATGCTTACTCTCGGTAATTAAGTCGAACCCTAACATTTAGAGATAGTGAATTAAGTGGAAAAAAATTAAAGTGATGTATATTTAATGGAGAACAAATTATATAAATATAAGTAAAAGTAGGGTGTACGTATTCGAAATTGAATTTGGGTTAATACTTATATATATATTATAATGGAATTTGGGTTAATGAATACTTACATATATATATTATATGTAAGTTGTAGACCTATCTATATATAGGAATAATTGTTAGAAAATTTCAATGGAAATTCATACGCAAAATTATTCAACATTTGAATGATTGGAATTTGAAATGGAAAATTTCGGAAAGAGGTAGGAAGGAGATATTAGTATCATGACGTTGGAAAGGCTATATATATATAACCTGAAAAAAAAAATGTTGATAATTGAGTTTCTCTTCTTATTTTAGCTTGCACCTTGACACTCCTCTCCTCCTCCCTGCACAAATTTAAACTATGAGGCACAAGATAGTTGTTTCATATAGAAAGATTTAGATATGATAACAAAAATGTGATACTCTATTGTAATTTTCTTTACAAATGTGATGGCAAGTGTGCTCTAAATGTTGACTATTTCATGGTTAATGTAGTATAAGCTACATGAAAATTTACAGTATTGTATACAAGATCAAGACAGCTATGCCCAATATCCAACACCATAGAGCAACAAATGTTCACCAATTCAACAGTTGCCTATGCCCAATATCCAACACCATAGATCAAGACATGTTCACCAATTCAATAGTTTCTTCCAAATCGATCTCAGTGCTAGAGTTTCTTGAAATGATGAAAGCCATCATTGTTTCATATAGGAGCATTTAGTTCTAATAATAAAGTTGTGATACTATCTATTATCCCTTTTTAATTTTTTAATGATTAAATTAATATTAGCATTTGTATGTTTTCATGAGGAGATTTTTTATTTTTCATTTCAATTACCTTTTATAACTCTAGGAGGTGATAAATAAAGTTAATTTAGAGGGGATTTTCACTTGCACACGAGCAAAGAATAGAAGATATGGTGCCGCTAGGGTTCCCGCAGGTCTAGTTTTTGTTGGGTCAGAAGACAGAGGAGGTTGCAACGGCACACGAAGGGAAGCAGAAGGATGGGCCTCCACACACTCGAATGTTCTTTCCTCCAGACCATCACCCACTTTCACGTTGTCGAAAATACCTGGAATGGATTGATGAGATCATTTTTTGTGGGCAAAGAATGAAAGAGTCTTTGGCTTCTATAGAGCAAGACTCTATTTCGGTGAGCGATTTGTGGGATCTGGGACGCTTACTCCTGCCTAGGATCGAAGATCAGCTTTCAGGGAAGAAAAAACCCCTTGTGGAATTTCTCTAAGTTGTGTGTCACTAGCCAATTGAAGAGGCAATGGCAGAATTAGATTGGTGGAACAGGGCTCCCTACCCTCGGCACACGATTTCTCATCCATCCATAGGATGGTTATGCTATTTTTCTATCTTGGGCAAGGATGAGGCTGACTAGCCCATGTGCTCAGATATGGGCTATATTTTTTGGCCCCATATTACTCTGAATATGCCTCCAACACCCTGGGGTGGGAGTGGGATTAGGCCCCTTGTTTTCCCTTTGGAGGATGCTCTGCTCTGCTTCAAGTTCCAAGGGCAAGACTCCATACCTCGTCAAAGCAATACTCACCTATGTATTAAGAAACAGAAGAGAGAGAAGTTAATTTAACAGATGTAGATCTCTGGCAACAGGTAACCCCCTATAGTTTCCATATTTTTATCAAATCCCGTGTGGGAAAATATCTTTTAGTTTGGGTACAGGAAGACAACACTATTTTGCAGCTAAAAAAAAATATGGGGTTTGATGGCTTAGCCTGTTCCACTTCAATATCTAGTTAGTGGAAGTCGGTATATGAAGTATTGCTAGTCTCTAAAGGACAACACTATAGGTGCAGAAATGTCTATCTTCCTTAACCTTCGTCTGAGAGGGGGTGTTGCGGACCTAGGCACCTCTAGATCTATATGGAGGGGGGGGGGGGGGAGGGAAAAAATCCACAAACCAGAAACAAACATACAGAAGCCCATCCTACAAAAAAATTCTACAAGGGAAAAAAGCTATAGTAATACCTCCAAAACAAGCTGGAAATACATCAAGACCATACATAGTAGAACAACTGGGTAAAATAGTAGCACTAAAAATAGATTGCCCATAAACACAGGAGTACTACATTACATATGAAGCCCAGGCGTTAATGTGTTGGTTTAACTACTTCTGGCCTAAACCAATGGAGCTCTTCCACTGGATTTTCACTCAATGGACCATAAAATGTGAAATCCACCTTTGTTTCAAGGGGTTTTCTATCGTTAAATTTAAATCCTCAGAGAACAGAGATTTTATCATCATAAAGGGACCTTGGCTTTGGGGAACCACCAATATTTTTATCACCCCATGGTTCCTAGACTTTGACACAAACACTACGACAGTCACTAGACTGCTAGTATGGGTTAGATTATACAATCTCCCCCTTCACTTCTAGAATGATCAGGTTTTCGAAGGTATTGGGAATAGTATCAGTCAATACATCAAAAGATACGTGTAGAGAATAAAGGAGAGGATCTACACTTTCTCTCAGATCTGCGTGGAAGTAGATCAAAGCAAAGGTTTCTCGAATAATATCAAGATGATCTACAAACAACAAACCTGGCTGCAATCACTAGACTATGAAAACAATGCATTCAGATGCATAATTTGTAGGCTGATAGGATATTTACAAAATGCATATCGTGATGCCAAAAAAGAAAATAGAAAAAAGAAAAAGAATGGTAAACAAAAAAAAGGTTACCAATATTCCCCTCCTGAGTCAAAGGAGGATGAGTCAAAATAAGAGGAATATATAGTTCCTATGGGAAACAATCAACCTATAAAGGAACAAGAGGTACAAAGGAATGATACAACATTACACATTGATCCACAAACTCATCCGAACCAATCAGATAGGAATCCATAGGACACAGGAAATGGAGGGATAAAATGACAACATTCATCAGATACTTTAGACTCATATAAGGACATCGGAACTCAGGTGGAAGATAATTAGACTACCCTTGCCACATGTGTGCCATCTCAGGGCAAATGACAGAAGGTTGAGAAGAAGAAAGGGAGGAAAAACTTATTTCTGGGGTTTTTACCCACACTCTGATGGCTGAGGATATTCGGGGCCATCAGTGTTTTCCTTTATTTATTTTTTCTTATGGCACTTATTTTTTATTTTTTTATTCCTTATGCAATGCTTCAGTAGCCTCGCTATGATGCATTGTGTGCATGAACACATAAGCCCTATGGGCACTTTCTGAATGCTTAATTGCATATACTAAAAGTACTACGATCTCCGAGATTAAAAGCTACAATGAAAACTTGAACGCATTATTTTCATAGCTCGTCATGTTGATGGTGATATAATGAAACAGTAATCCTATCATTCGTAGAAGCAGAAGGATTCGAACAAACGGTAGGAAGCCTACGTAAGGTATGTCATAGATCATGAGTTCTTTCTTTTAGGAAGATACACCTTTATTATTACTTCTTCTTTTTTTAAATTTGGTAGTACCTCCATATTCATTCATCAAATCAGAATAACAGGTTACAATCATAATATTTACTTGATGGCCTCAACCTGCCTATAGGAAACCAAGTCTGTTGGTCACCTAAAAGAGTTATAGGCCAACCAAAATTGATAAATTTTAAATTTGTCTGTAGCTACCGTAATAGGTCTATTATCTATAATATCTAACGACTCAAAAAGAAAGTAAATCTTATTCATACTTTGCATATCAAAACAAAAACAAGGAACCATAAAACTTATTCATCTGATGATTCAATGGGCACTGGGTCCTTGACACCTTACCTAGGCATGTCAAATTGGTTCATGTTTTGAAGCTTTCGTTCCACTCGACAAAGACAAACATTTTGATGGTGTTGTAGGATATGGATATCCTGGATATCCTTGTGCATTTCTACTAAAATAGAGGTTCCCTTCGAATCTCCACCTATTTATTGAACATTAACAATGCCTTTTTCTACTAAGCAATTCATTGTACAATATACATGGATGGATTGATTAAATAATGACAGTATGCCCCTATTTTTGCCCAGATCTGTCAACATCTGCATCTCCTCGTCAGAGACCTCTTCTTCCACTTTTTTTTTCATATCCTGCTCGCATCCTGAAATCAAGGATTTCACATGACCAGTGTTCCCACTCCATAGGTGTGGAAAAATTTCTGCATTATTTCCTTCCCATAATTCCTTCCCTTATTTCTAGGCCGCACTTTTGACTTTCCATTATCCTTACCCTCTCTTTGCGTAGATTTCGCTTTCACCATTTTTTTTTGGTTTTGTTCTACCATCAACTGAACATCCTTCCATGACCACACCAACGTTCTCCCCCGACGTGCAGTGGCTAGAGAGTGAGGGATACTAAGTAGACCAGTAGAAGGAAAAAAAATTGAAATATTGAATTTAGTAAGATTACAAGAAATAATATCCTGCTTAATGAGGGTCACCACCCAAACATTTTCTCTTTATTTGATTCATATGCCCCTCTTCTTTTATCCCTAAATATGTTAAGTTTTGCAGACAGTGGTGATCCAGGTGGATATTGGTGGCCACCCACCTATTCCACTTGGGCCCCCACCATTGTCTCTTTCAGTTTTCCAGTTTCAGCATAACTTACTATTTTTAGCAGTTTTTCGCGTCCTGAACTTCCGGAGCCGTTTTGAGGCCCTAAACGACATTTTTTGGGCATCATGCCTCTAGTGAATATCATTCCATTCCATAATTATATTCATGGTGAAAGTTGTATTCCTCGGATAGATATTTCTAATGATGTATCATGTGCATCAAACCAAGATAGTATACCAAAGTTACGTCCCTAGGAAGTTGAAACACGAATTTACCCAAACGGGGCCCATAGTTTTGGCGCTTCATCTCCTAGGGTTAGGTTTTTGGATGTTTAGGGTTCTCCATTGTTTCTCAATAATAAATAGGCCATTGAGCCTCATTCTATCTGAGTTTAAAGGACTTTAGCTACCACATCTCTTCTAAAAGATAGCTACCAGCACCCTAGCTAGTTTTATTTCCATTCTGTCTATAAGCAAATTTTAGTTCTTTGATATTAATGAAATGAAGCGTTATTTCCACTGCATCTCTGTATTTATGGTTATATGTTTATTCTATTGCGTTCTTGCATAAATCTGGATCAGTGGTATCAGAGCGGTCTGCTTTTTCTCGATCCTTCTTTGCATGTCCCCAACGACAACGAGGTCGAGGTATAAGGCGCTAGGGCTTGATCTGGTGGAACCTTTGCAGGATTAGCCTCACAAACCTCGACGGATGCCCATGGGGGACTAAACGAAAGATGAGGGAGAAGGAGATCCTATCAAAATATTGCTCAAGGAGGCCCTCAAAAAACAAAGGAATGCAATGAGGGATAACTTTGCTCAGATCCTTCAACGGCTGCCCGCCGGCGATGCATCTACATCCAGCAGCCACTCTGGAGGTGTGAATCCTTTTAAGGTACAAGTAAATTTTGGCATTCCCATATTTGAGGGTCAAATAGATGCAGATGATGTAGATAGATGGTTGAATCTATTAGAAGAATATTTCTCTGTTCATGACTTTTCAGACCGGGAGAAGACTATTTTTTCACTCCTCAAAGCTACCCCCCATGTTAAGGACTGGTGGGAAACCTACTGTGAGAAAAAGGAACATGCATAACCCTCTCTGTTCTCAGCCATACCAACTTGGAATTCTTTCAGAGACACTGTCAATGAATAGTACTATCCCGTGGGGAGCTATGAGGACAAGTACATACAATGGACCATGCTACGACAACAAAGGGATCAAGATGTGCATGAGCTGACGAATCTGTTCCATACCCTGTGCACAAAGTTGGGTATCAAAGATTCAGAGAAACATTTGGTGCTAAAGTATTGCAGCTATCTGCACAGATACATTTAGAAGGAAATGGAGTTCCTCAACATCTCCTCTCTTAGTACGACATACCAGTATGCTGCCAAGATTGAGCATAAATTCAAACATAAGAAGCGAGACTTTGGATTTGTGAATCAAAAGCAACTGAAAGGTGCTTCCAAACCGTAGAACAAAGGACAGAGCCAAGGCATGGCGGCTAAATACAACCCGACAAAGCCACAAGAAAAGAACAACACCACAAAGCCAAAGAAGGACATAGGAAAGTGGTGTGAGTTCCATAAGAGCTCCACTCACAACACAAGTGAGTGTCGGGCCAAGCAGTTGCTAATGGCCGAGATGAGGGCTTTTGAGTCAGATGCATGTTCTGACTCTGAATCAGAACCTGAAAAGAGGAATGAAAAAGGGAAACATATTATTTATGCGGAACCCAACGCCACTCTTGCCACTACAAAGATCCAGAAGGAGGAACCAGAGGATGCAGAGGAGGAGGAATGTCTCTTCCACTCCCAAATGTGGGTAAAGGGCTCCCCTGTACAATTCATTGTCGAAAATGGGAGCCAAAAGAACCTCATTTTAGTAGAAACCGTGAAGCAGTTGGGCTTTCCGACCACAGCTCACCCACATCCATACACCATCGGGTGGCTTCTCCAAGGATGAGATCTCCACGTCAACCAGCAGTGTCGCCTTCCCTATAGCATCAAGCCCCTCATGGATGAGGTATTATGTGAAGTTTATCCTATTGATGTTTCTGATATATTATTAGGAAAACCATACTTGTGGAAGTGTCATGCTGTGTATGAGTCTCGACCTCGTGCTGTTATTGTTACTTTGGGAAATAATTTGTATAGGATACCAGAGGTACCACCTCCTGCATCTATCTCTTTGGTTACTGCAAAATAATGCAGTAAGCTCATTTCCCAAACCAGGAAATCTGCTTTCCTAATGATCCGCCCCCAGGGCAAGAAGAAGACTATGGCCACGACCTCTAGACAAGGCTCCTCTCCACGACAACAACAAATGGATAAGGTTGTGGAGGAGTATGGGGGCATCTTCACCTCACCCATAGGGGTTCCTCTACACTATTAGGTCAAGCACCCGATTGATATGACCCCAGGTGTTCCACTACCCAATGGACCGATCTATTGGCACTCTGTTCTAGAGAATGATAAAATCAAGAGGCAGATTAAGGAGCTGTTGCAGAAAGGTCACATCAGACCAAGTTCATCGCCCTATGGGAGCCCAATCGTGTTGGTACAGAAGAAGGATGGGACATGGAGACTCTGTATTGACTATCGGGCGTTGAACAAGATCACTGTCTAGAATAGGTACCTAATCCCATGGATTGATGACCTTCTGGACCAACTCAAAGGTGCAAAATATTTCAGCAAGATTGACCTGAAGCCTGGGTATCACCAGGTACCAGTTGAACCCTCTGATGTGTGGAAGATAGCCTTCAAAGCCAAGGAAGGACTTTTTGAATGTCTGTTCATGCCTTTCGGGTTGACGAATGCTCCCGCAACCTTCATGGGGATGATGGATTACATCTTGCAGCCATTCACCAAATCATTTGTAGTGGTGTACTTGGATGACATTCTGATCTTCAGCAAGACTTGGGAAGAGCACCTTCACCACATCCGACAAGTCCTCCAAACACTGCGGCAACACAAGTTGTGTGCCAATTTGGAGAAGTGCACGTTCGGCATGATCCAGGTTCAATATCTGGGATACATTATTGATGAAAGGGGGGTGCATGTGGACCCAGCCAAGATCCAAGTCATTCAGGATTTTCCAGCCCCAACCACTATAACAGAGCTCCGCCGCTTTCTAGGTCTTGCTAATTTCAACTGTAGATTCGTGTTGGGATTCTCTCATATCACTTGGCCCTTCAGTCAAGTCACCAAGGGAGGAGCGAGAGAAAAATTCTTTTGTTCAGAACCTCAACAGAAGGCGTTCATAGAATTGAAAAATCGCCTGTGTTCTACCCCAGTGCTCACATTACCAGACTTGCAACAGCCATTTGAGATTGAGACAGATGCCTCTGACTATGCTATTGGGGCAGTTCTTACTCAACAGGGACATCCAATGGCATATCACAGTGAGACATTTTCGGAGACAGTTCATAAGTATCCCACCTATGACAAAGAAATGTATTCCATTGTGCAAGCCTGTCGACAATGGAAGCATTACATTTTGGGGAAGTAAACAATCATCCACATAGACCACTGGCCCCTGCATTTCATATAGACACAAGGGAAGTTGCAGAATGATCGCCATCAGAAGTTGTCTACATATCTACAATAGTTTCATTTGAACATCAAGTACAAGAAGGGTAGCACCAATAATGTTGCAGACTACCTCAGCCGACCACCGATCGTGGTGCTCACCACCGTGCTCAACTCTTGTGGGCACAAAACTTCTGATTGGTTGCTTCTCTATGAGAGTGACCCAAAATTCAGCCACACTTACAAGGCACTCTTGGTGGGTACACAAGTTCCAAATTTTCACCTCCAAGATGCACTTTTATGTCACCTCGGACACCTTTTTGTTCCTTCAAGTGAGCGTGCCAAGATGATATGGGAAGCACACTATAATCGAGTCGCTGGGAATTTCGGGGTTAAGAAAATAGTGGCAATACTACAGAAGTATTTCTATTGGCCGAACCTTCGAAATGATGTCGAGAATCACATCAGATCCCACTGCCCCTGTTTGTACCATAACCAAACCGACCATCGAGAAGCAAGGCCTATATACTCCACTACCTACCCTAGTCGTACTAGGAATCATCTCATGGATTACATGTTGGGCTTTGCCTTACTGCTAAGAATGGAAATTCTTGTGTTTTCATGGTCATTGACGGATTCTTGAAGATGACGGCTATATGGCGTCCACAGCCAAAGACAATATCACGGTAGAAGCCCGCGCTAAACTCTTCTTTGAACGAGTGTGGGTGCACTTTGGGATCCCGATTTTATCCATACCGAATCGAGATGGCAGTTTCCTCGGCACATCTTGAGTCACAGCCTACAGTGATATTTGTGGACCTGTGAAGCTGTGATCACGAAGCTTTCCATCCCCAAACGGATGGCCGGACAAGAGGTCGTCAACGGAATGATTGTACATTACGCACGTAGCAAATTCAAAGCATCCACGCACATGGGACGAGAGCCTCCCCTATGTACAACATAGTTATAACCGGGCTCTCCACAGTTCAATTGGCCATAGCCCCTTTCAGGTGGGCTTGGGATTCCAACCACTATGTCTCATTGACGTAGTCATGCCATTTGCAGCTACTCAGGCCGATTCATCTCATGTCCACTCTGAAGTTGACAAAGCAAGTAGCTTCATCGAGCGCATTCAACACATCCGCCAATAGGTTCATGATATATTGGATAGAGCCAATGTGAAGTACAAGCAGCGCCATGATCAACACCGGGTGCCACACAACTTCCAGGTCAGAGACAAAGTATGGCTACATTTGCAGAAGGAATGCCTCACTGGACCCCACCGCAAGCTTCGCCTGCTCCGATACGGGCCGTACACCGTCACCAAGGCTGTAGGGAATAATGCTTTCGAGCTTAGTATTCCACCATTCCTTGGTCTGCACCTAGTCTTCAATGTGGATCGCCTTCGTCCTTACTCCCCACCTCTACTAGACACCTCGGACACTGCAGAACAAATCACACCAACAGAGTTAAACCCAGAATGCATGGAACAGGCCACCATAGATTATATCATGGACATGCAAATCAATAACACTCGCCAACAGAAGATCCAATTGTATCGGGTTGTCAAAGCTGGCCAACTCCTGCACCAAGGAAAGTGGTTCACCAGGGACCAAGTTCAACAGAAATTTCCTCATCTGATGGAGGAACTTAACACAATGGGGACCATTGCTTCCTAAGGGGGGAGGAATGATCCAGGTGGATATCGGTGGCCACCCGCCTATTCCACTTGGGCCCCCACCATTTTCTGTTTCAGTTTTTCAGTTTCGGCATAACTTACTATTTTTACAAGTTTTTCGGGTCCTGAACTTCCAGAGCCGTTTTGAGGCCCTAAACGACATTTTTTGGGCATCACGCCAATAGTGAATAAAGTTTTAGTCCTCAGATAGATATTTCTAATGATGTATCATGTGCGTCAAATAGAGATAGTATGCCAAAGTTAAGTCCCTGGGAAGTTGAAACACCAATTTACCCAAACAGGGCCCATAGTTTTGGCGCTTCATCTCCTAGGGTTAGGTTTTTGGATGTTTAGGGTTCTCCATTGTTTCTAAATAATAAATAGGCCCTCAAGCCTCATTGTAACTGAGTTTAGAGGCCTGTAGCCACCACATCTCTTCTCAGAGATAGCTACCAGTGCCCTAGCTAGTTTTATTTCCATTCTATCTATAAGAAAATTTCAGTTCTTTGATATTAATGAAATGAAGTGTTATTTCCACTGCATCTCTGTATTTATGGTTATATGTTTATTCTGTTGCGTTCCTGCATAAATCCGGATCAGTGGTATCAGAGCAGTCTGTTTTTTCTCGATCCTTCTTTGCATGTCCCTAACGAGGTCGAGGTATAAGGAGCTAGGGCTTGATCTGGTGGAACCTTTGCAAGATCAACCTCGCAAACCTCGACAGATGCCCATGGGGGATGAAAAGAAATATGAGGGAGCAGGAGATACTATCAAAATATTGCTCGAGGAGGCCCTCGAAAATCAAAGGAACACGATGATGGATAACTTTGCTCAGATCCTTCAACGGCTGCCCACCGGCGGTGCATTTGCATCCAGCAGCCACTCTAGAGGTTCGAATCATTTTAAGGTACAAGTAAATTTGACATTCCCATATTTTAGGGTCAAATGGATGCAGATGCCGTAGATAGATGGTTGAATCTATTAGAAGGATATTTCTCTGTTCATGACTTTTCAAACCGGGAGAAGATTATTTTTTCACTCCTCAAAGCTACCCCCCATGTTAAGGATTGGTGGGAAACTACTGTGAGAACAAGGACCAGACAAAACCCTCTCTATTCTCGGTCGTACCAACTTGGAATTCTTTCTGAGACGTCGTCAAGGAACAGTACTATCCCATGGGGAGCTATGAGGACAGGTACATACAATGGACCACGCTGCGACAACAAAGGGTTCAAGATGTGCATGAGCTGACGAATCTGTTCCATACCCTACGCACAAAGTTGGGTATCAAATATTTAGAGAAAAATTTGGTGCTAAAGTATCACAGCTATCTACACAGATACATTCAAGAGGAAATGGAGTTCCTCAACATCTCCTCGCTTGGTACGACATACCAGTATGCTGCCAAGATTGAGAAAAACTTCAAACAGAAGAAGCGAGACTTTGCATCTGTGAATCAAAAGCAAGGGAAAGGTGCTTCCAAACCACAAAACAAATGAAAGAGCCAAGGCATGGCAGCTAAAGACAACCTGTCAAATCCACAAGAAAAGAACAGCACCGCAAAGCCAAAGAAGGACACGGGAAAGTGGTGTGAGTTCAATAAGAGCTCCACTCACAACACAAGTGAGTGTCGGGCAAAGCAGTCGCTAATGGCCGAGATGAGGGCTTCTGAGTCAGATGCATGTTCCGAATCCGAATCAGAACTTGAAAAGGGGAATGAAAAAGGGAAACAAATTATTGATGCAGAGCGCAACGCCACTATTGCCACTACAAAGATCCAGAAGGAGGAACCAGAAGATACAGAGGAGGAGTAATGTCTCTTCCACTCCCAAATATGGGTAAAGGGATCCCCTATATAGTTCATTGTCGACAATGAGAGCCAAAATAACCTCATTTTAGCAGAAGCTGTGAAGCGGTTGGGCTTGCCGACCACAGCTCACCCACATCCATACACCATCGGGTGGCTTCACCAAGGACGAGATCTCTGCGTCAGCCAGTAGTGCCGCCTTCCCTATAGCATCAAGCCCTTCACAAATGAGGTATTATGTGACGTTGCTCCTATTGATGTTTCTGATGTATTATTAGGACGACCATACTTTTGGAAGCGTCATGCTATGTATGAGTCTTGACCTCGTGCTGTTATTGTTACTTTGGGAAATAATTTGTACAGGATACCAGAGGTACCACCTCCTGCGGCTATCTCTTTGGTTACTGCAAAACAATGCAGTAAGCTCATTTCCCAAACTAGGAAATCCATTTTCCTGACGATCCGCCCCTAGGGCAAGAAGAATACTATGGCCATGACCTCTAGACAGGGCTCCTCTGCACGACAACAGTAAATGGATAAGGTTGTGGAGGAGTACGGGGACATCTTCGCCTCACCCACAGGGGTTCCTCTGCACTGTCAGGTCAAGCACCCAGTTGATATGACCCCAGGTGCACCGCTACCCAATGGACCGATCTATTGGTGCTTTGTTCTGGAGAATGATGAAATAAAGAGGTATATTCAGGAGCTATTGCAAAAAGGTCACATCAAACCATGTTCATCGCCCTGTGGGAGCCCGATTGTGTTGATACAAAAGAAGGATGGGGCGTGGAGACTCTGTATTGACTATCGGGCGTTGAACAAGATCACTATTCAGAATAGGTACCTAATCCCATGGATTGATGACCTTCTGGACCAACTCAAAGGTGAAAAATATTTTAGCAAGATCGACCTGAAGTTTGGGTATCACCAGGTACCAATTGAACCCTTTAATGTGTGGAAGAAAACCTTCAAAGCCAAGGAAGGCCTTTTTGAATGGCTAGTCATGCCTTTCGGGTTGACGAATGCTCCCGCAACCTTCATGAGGATGATGGATGACATCTTACGGCCATTCACCAACTCATTTGTAGTGGTGTAATTGGATGACATTATGATCTTCAGCAAGACTTGGGAAGAGCACCTTCACCACATCCGACAAGTCCTCCAAACACTGCGGCAACACAAGTTGTGTGCCGATTTGGAGAAGTGCACATTTTGCATGACCCAGGTTCAATATCTGGGATAAATTATTGATGAAAGGGGGGTGCATGTGGACCCAGCCAAGATCCAAGTCATTTGGGATTTTCTAGCCCCAACCACTATAACAGAGCTCCGCAGGTTTCTGGGTCTTGCTAATTTCTACTGTAGATTTGTGTTGGGATTCTCTCATATCACTTGGCCCTTGAGACAAGTCACCAAGGGAGGAGTGAGAGAAAAATTCTTTTGGTCGGAACCTCAACAGAAGGCGTTCATAGAATAGAAAAATCACTTATGTTCTGCCCCAGTGCTCACATTACCAAACTTGCAACAACCATTTGAGATCGAGACAGATGCCTCTGACTATGCTATTGGGGCAGTTCTTACTCAACAGGGAAATCCAGTGACATATCACAGTGAGAAATTTTTGGAGACAGTTCATAAGTATCCCACCTATGACAAAGAAATGTATTCCATTGTGCAAACCTGTCGACAATGGAAGCATTAAATTTTGTGCAAGGAAACAATCATCCACACAGACCACCGGCCCCTGAATTTCATACAGACATAAGGGAAGTTGCAAAATGATTTCCATCAGAAGTGGTTCACATATCTACAACAGTTTCATTTGAACATCAAGTACAAGAAGGGTAGCACCAATAATGTTGCAGACTGCCTCAGCCGACCACCGATCGTGGCGCTCACCATCGTGCTCAACTCTTGTGGGCACGAGACATCTGATTGGCCGTTTCTCTATGAGAGTGACCCAGAATTCGGCCACACTTACAAGGCACTCTTGGGGGTATGCAAGTTCCAAATTTTCATCTCCAAGATGCACTTTTATGTCACCTGGGACACCTTTGTGTTCCTTCAAGCGAGCGTGCCAAGATGATATGGGAAGCACACTACAGTCGAGTCGCTCGGCATTTCGGGGTCGAGAAAATAGTGGCAATACTACAGAAGTATTTCTATTGGCCAAACCTTCGAAATGATGTCGAGAAGAACATCAGATCCTGCACTGCTTGTGCCATTTCCAAACCGACCATCAAGAAGCAAGGCCTATATACTCCACTACCTACCCTAGTCGACCTTGGGAATCCATCTCCATGGATTAAATGTCGGGCCTGCCTTCTACTAAGAATGGAAATGACTGTGTTTTCGTGGTCGTTGACAGATTCTCGAAGATGGCCATTATGGCGGCCTGTAAGAAGAATATCACAGCAGAAGCCACTGCTAAACTCTTCTTTGAACGAGTGTGGGTGCACTTTGGGATCCCACAGTCTATCATATCAGATCGAGATAGCAGGTTCCTCGACACATTTTGGTCCAGCCTCTGGTCAATGTTGGACACAAAGCTCACCAAGTCCACAGCTTTCCATCCCCAAACAGATGGCCAGACAGAGGTCATCAACAGAATGATTGTACACATTCTGGGCATGTAAAATTCAAAGCATCCACGCACATGGGACAAGTGCCTCCCCTATGTACAACATAGTTACAATCGGGCTCTCCATAGTTCAATTGGCCATAGCCCCTTTCAGGTGGGCTTGGGATTCCAGCCACTATGTACCATTGACGTAGCCATGCCATTTGCAGCTGCTCAGGCTGATTCAGCTCATGTCCAGTCTCAAGTTGACAAAGCAAGCAGCTTCATCGAGCGCATTCAACACATCCACCAACAGGTTCATGATATATTGGATAGAGCCAATGGGAAGTACAAGCAGTTCCATGATCAACACCAGGTGCCACACAACTTCTAGGTGGGCGACAAAGTATGGCTACATTTGCAAAAGGAACACCTCACTGGACCCCACCGCAAGCTTCTCCCACTCCGATACGGGCCGTACATCATCACCAAGGCTGTAGGGAATAATGCCTTCGATCTTAGTATTCCACCATTCCTTGGTTTGCACCCAGTATTTAATGTGGATCGCCTTCGTCCTTACTTCCCACCTCTACTAGACACCTCGGACATTGTAGAACAACTCACACCAACAGAGTTAAACCCAGACTGCATGGAACAGGCCACCACAGATTGTATCATGGACATGCAAATCAAGAACACTCACCAATAGAATATCGAACTATATCGGGTTGTCAAAGCTGGCCAACTCCTGCACCAAGGAAAGTGGTTCACGAGGGACCAAGTTCAGCAGAAATTTCGTCATCTCATGGAGGAACTTAACGCAATGGGGACCATTTCTTCCTAAGGGGGGAGGAATGATCCAGGTGGATATCGGTGGCCACCCACCTATTCCACTTGGGTCCCCACCATTTTCTCTTTCAGTTTTTTAGTTTCGACATAACTTACTATTTTTAGCATTTTTTCGGGTCCTGAACTTCCGGAGCCGTTTTGAGGCCCTAAATGACATTTTTTGGGCATCGCACCTCTATAAAATATCATTCCATTCTATAATGATATTTGTGGCGAAAGTTTTAGTCCTCGGATAGAGCTTTCTAATGATGTATTATGTGCGTCAAACGGAGATAGTATGCCAAAGTTACGTCCCTGGGAAGTTGAAACAACAATTTACCCAAACGGGGCCCATAGTTTTGGTGCTTCATCTCCCAGGGTTAGGTTTTTGGATGTTTAGGGTTCTCCATTGTTTCTCAATAATAAATAGGCCCTCGAGCTTCATTGTAACTGAGTTTAGAGGCCTATAGCCACCACATCTCTTCTCAGAGATAGCTACCAGCGCCCTAGCTAGTTTTATTTCCATTCTGTCTGTAAGAAAATTTCAGTTCTTTGATATTAATTAAATGAAGTGTTATTTCCATTGCATCTCTGTATTTATGGTTATATGTTTATTCTGTTGCATTCCTGTATAAATCTGGATCAAGTGGCAGCTTGTTGGGCTAGCCTGAGAGTGTTGTACACTTCTTGTTTCCTTCAGTTTCAATAACAAGGTCGCATAAGCAAGCTTCAATCTTCCACATTTTGTTGTATATACACTTCTCAGCATGTGTATAAGATACATGCTTGACTTGTAGGACTGAGATGTTGCCACTCATGACAAACACTAATACAGAGACCATAAAATGGCTTAGACATGAAGACAAAAGTAGGTAATATTCTCTCATGCATCCCAAGAATGAAACCTCACGGTGCCTGATAATAGAATTAGCACACCCCCCCCCCCCCCCCAAAAAAAAAAAAAAAACCTGGAATTCGGCTTACCAAGCAAGTTTCCCTAACCCTATCAACATTGTCATAGGAAACTCTAACCCCCAAATTATCATTGTATGACATGCATGCAATTTCATGAAAATTTCATGAAGAAACTGGGAGTTGGTAAACAGGGGAATGAAATTGGGAAACCTCACTATGGGCATGACAGGTATAACTGCAGAATTTGTTTAGTATGTTGTGGAATTGAGATGGTAAACTAGGAATTTGAAAACAACTTCCCTAGTTGCCAATGTGTCCATGTCTGAGTCAAATGTTAAATGATTAAAATGTTTTAGGCCATTAGATCCACGTGAAATAGTTATATATATATTTTTTATAATGTTAATTTTTTTTTCTCTTTTTAATCAGTTATATTGATTTTAGGTATATAATAGAAATGTTGTAATGTCATGTTTAACATTTTGACTATGTCAAATTACACACAAAAAAAAATGAAATAAATACAATAAAAAATAAAAATAATAAAATAAAATAATAATATGCTATAAAAACAGCCCATAATATTGACCCATGGTATTCATGTGGAATATATTTTATTTAAAGGGCGAAATTAAGATGGCCTAGATCAATCTTGACTCTAGATCTACCAAGAGCCAAGATGGATCAAATGTCTATATGCAAACCTCTTTTAGAGTGAAAAGAGAATTGATCCCTCTCATAAATAATCTATATCTAACTAACTACTTAATAAAATTATTTTTATTTTTCTATAACCATTATTCTTTTAAAATTTTACTTAATAAAATGTATCTAAATTTTCATACATCCCGATATACATAGTTTTTCTTGTTCTATATTATTTTTGTTACAACTATTTTATTATTACAAAAAGACATGGCTTCTTTCTTATTTGTTATTTATTCTACAACTATTTTATAATTCATGAGTAGTATTTCTTGATATATAAAAAATTAAATTAATAATGAAAAATTTTAAAATATGTGAAATTATTTCACAGGACATGATTTATCTTGAGAAATAATGATGAATGTTCCTAATTCTCATTTCTTAAATAACACTAAATTCACCTCTAATTACTTAATTGTAATAGTTTGTAACTACATATAACTACATAACAATTTCTAACTACATATTAATAAATCTCAAAATTCTTCGATTAAAAAAAAACTATATGCATATCTTTAATTACCTAATTGTAGCTAAAAAATATTACATCACATTAGCTCACAAAATATATCTAATGCTATAAGGATCATAGATGATAAAAATGTTTTGAATCATGATAACTAGGTGACAACCAAAAATAAGTTTTGGCCACAAGAAAAAAAATCACAACAACTCACACTGTATATCCAAGGTTGCAGTGAACCCCATACATAGTGATGTACATCATGGGAATTTTAGTGAACATAGAACACCACCCTAAAACTTCTATACTCTTGATCAATTTAGAATAACTTAAGATCTCTAGATTGGATGCCCAGGTGGGTGGTACAAAAATTGGGGATGCTTCTTAAAAGGTAAGGGAGTTAGATACTCTATCCTTCCATCAAAGCTATAAAAGTTGAGACTTGTAGATTATAGTTTTACAAAATTGACACTATGTGATTAAGAATAAGTTACAAACATTAGGTATTTCAAAAGGTATTTAAAAATTAATAAGAGGAATGTACACAAGGGCCATGGTAATTAATGTGATTCTTTGTACTATGTTTATTTAAAATAGTAAGTTTTATTTGTAATTTTTTAAATCAATATTGTTAAATATGTTGTGATATTTTTATTTAAAATAGTAATTTGTATTTGTATTTTTTGAAATGAATATTGCTAAATGTGTAATTGAGTAAAATGTATTATATTGCTATTCTAATTTTTAAGATATTTATTTAAAAAATTCAAAGTATGGTGAGTTTTGTTTTATTAAGCTTTGGGTCTAGATGTGCAGAGAATGAATCTATCTCAAGTCTCAAACAAGATTCTCACGTCCCAAACAAGATTTTTCTTTCTCTTCTTATTATAGCTTGCACCTTGACACTCCTCTCCTCCTCCCTACACAAATTTAAACTATGAGGCACAAGATAGTTGTTGCATATAGAAACATTTAGATATGATAACAAAAATGTGATACTCTATTGTAATTTTTTCTACAAATGTGATGGCAAGTGTGCTCTAAATTTTGGCAATTTCATGGTTAATGTAGTATAAGCTACATGGAAATTTATATTCTTGTATACAAGATCAAGAAACTTATGCCCAATATCCAACACACAGAGCAAGACATGTTCACCAATTCAACAATTTCCTATGCCCAATATCCAACACCATAGAGCAAGACATGTTCACCAATTCAATAGTTGCTTCCAAATCTCTCTCAGTGCTAAAGTTGTTTGAAATGATGAAAGCCATCATTGTTTCATACAAGAGCATTTAGTTCTGATAAGAAAATTGTGATACTATCTGTTATCCCTTTTTATTGTTTTAATGATTCAATTAAGATTAGAATTTGTATTTTCACGATGAGATTTTTTATTTTTCATGTCAATTACCTTTTATAACTCTAGCATGTGAGAAGTAAAGTTAATTTAGAGGGGCTTTTCACTTGTAGACGAGCGTAGAAGAGATGGTTCCGCTAGGGTTCCTACGGATCTGGTTTTCGCTGGCTCAGAAGACAGAGGACGTTGCAGCAGCACACGAAGGGAAGTAGAAGGTCGAGCCTCCACACACTCGAATGCTCTTTCCTCCAGACCATCACCCACTTTCACGCTGTCTAAAATCTGTGGAATGGATTGATGAGATCATTTTTTGTCGGCAAAGAATGAAAGAGCCTTTGGCTTTTGTAGTGCGAGACTATGTTTCAGTGAGCGATTTGTGGGCTCTAGGATGCCTTCTCCTGCCTAGAATCGAAGATCAATTTTTAGGGAAGAAAAAAACCCCTAGTAGAATTTCTCTAAGTTGCATGTTATTGGCCAATTGAAGAGGCATTGGCGGAATCAAATTGGTGGAATAGGGCTCCCTGCCCTCGGCACACAATTTCTCAGCCATCCACAGGATAGTTATGCCATTTTTCTGTCTTGGGCAAGGATGAGGCTGGCTAGCCCATGTGCACAGATATGGGCTGGATTTTTCGGCGCCATATTACTCTAAATACGCCTCCAACACCCTGCGGCGGGAGTGGGCTTGGGCCCCTTATTTTCCCTTTGGAGGACACTCTTCCCTACTTCAAGTTCCAAGGGCAAGACTACATAGCCCATCGAAGTAGTCCTCACCTATGTATTAAGAAACAAAAGAGAGAGAAGGGAATTTAACAGATGTAGATCTCTGGCAACAGGTAACCCCCTGTAGTTTCAATATTTTTATGAAACACCCTGTCAAAAAATATCTTTTAGTTTGTGTACAGGAAGACAACACTATTTTGAAGCTAAAACAAAAAATATGGGGTTTGATGGGTTAGCATGTTCCGCTTCAATATCTGGTTAGTGGAATTCGGTCTCTGAAGGACTAGTGGTCTTTAAAGGACAACACTATATGTGCAGAATTGTCTATCTCCCTTAACCTTCGTTTGAGAGGGGGTGTTGTAGACCTCGGAACCTTTAGATCTGCAGGGGGGAAGGGAAAAAAACCACAGACTTGGAACAAAAAAACAGAAGCCCATCCTAAAAAAACATTCTACAGGGGAAAAAAGCTGCAGTATTACCTCCAAAACAAGCTGGAAATACCCGAAGGCCATACATAGTAGAAAAGTTGGGTCAAATAGTAGCACTAAAGATAGATAGCCCATAAAAAAATGAATATTTCACAACATATGAGCCCAGGAATTAATGTGCCAGTTTAACTATTTATGGCCTAAACCAATGGAGCTCTTCCATTGGATTTTCACTCAATGGACCACATAATGTGAAATCCACCTCTGTTCTAAGGGGTTTTTTATCGTTAAATTTAAATCCTCGAAGGACAGAGATTTTATCATCAGACACGGACCTTGGTTTTGGGGAACTACCAGTATTTTTATCACCCCATGGTTCCCAGACTTTGACGCAAACACTATGTCAGTCACCAGACTGTCGCTATGGGTTAGATTATACAATCTCCACCTTCACTTATGGAATGATCAGGTTTTCTAAGGTATTGGGAATAGTATCGGTCAATACATCAAAAAAGACATGTAGAGAATAAAGGAGAGGATCTACACATTTGTTCGGATCTGCGTGGAAGGAGATCTAAGAAAAGGTTTACCGAATAATATCAATATGATCTACAAACAACAAACTTGGCTGCAATCACTAGACTATGAAAACACTGCATTCAGATCCAGAATTTGTAGGCTGACAGGAAATTTACAAAACACATGTCTTGATGCCAAAAAAGAAAACAGAAAAAAGGAAAAGAATGGTAAACAAAAAAAAGGTTACCAATATCCCCCTCCCAAGTCAGAGGAGGATGAGTCAAAAGAAGAGGATGATACCATCCCTATGGGAAACAATCAACCTACAAAGGAACGAGAGGTACAAATTAATGATAAAATAGTACACATTGATCCACAAACTCATCTGAACCAATAAGATAGGAATCCAGAGGACATAGGAAATGGAGGGATCAAATGACAACATTTATCAGATACTTCAGACTTAGATAAGGACAGTGGAACTTAGGTGGCAGATAATCATACTGTCCTTGCCACATGCATGCCATCTCAGGGCGAATGACACAAGGTTGAGAAGAATAAAGGGAGGAAAACCTAATTTGTGGGGTTTTTACCCACACTCTGGTGGCTGAGGATATTCGAGGCCATCAGCCTTTTCCTTTCTTTCTTTTTTCTTATGGCACTTCTTTTTTATTTTTTTATTCCTTATGGAATGCTTCAGTAGCCTCGCTATGATGCATTGTGTGCATGAGCACACAAGCCCTATGGGCACTTTCTGAATGCTTAATTGCATATACTACATGTAACTTTTCATTTCATTAATAAAAAGTTGCTGATTTTTTATTTGGAAAAAAAAACTTTAGGAGGTTCTTAATACTGCCTTTCTTTTTAATAAATGGAACCCAATCATATATTTAAAAATATCATTAGGTAAGAGAATTTTAGGATTATAATTTTTTTTTTTCCAAGTTGACAATGTGAATGTTTATTTACCTAAAGTTGGCTCCCATGTTCAATACATCCCCATGGGGTTTGAAGATAATAGGTAATTGAAGTTCAAGGACATATAAAACAAATAATTTCTACATCAAAAAATTAGTTCTATATATTATAGTAGTTCTTGCTTGAGAAATCTTTCAATTTGGCATTCAATTCTTTATTAATAAAGTTGTTTTACTTAGTAGGGAGTACAATAATTTTGTAATCAAATAATAGGAGAAAATGTATTCACAATATAATTTTTTTGAATAAATAGATGTGCGTAAAATAGTTTAATAAGAAACTAGATTTGTAATTATAAAATATAAAACTATAACTTAAAATTGTCAAATTACTTTGTATTTTTTGTTTCTTATGTATATAGAGAAAGAATAAACCAAGTTTGAAGTTAAGAAAATAAAGCATAACATAAAGAACAATATATCCTTCCAAAAATGTCTCCATATTAAAATGACATTCACTTTCTTTTATACCAAGACTATTGTTATTCATATACAATATATAGTTTCTGACAAACATGAAATTACGTTGGTTATATGAGTTACATGCTCATTTCATGCTTGTTTCAGAGGATTATTAATCACCAAAGGATTTTCATCCCCAATTTCCTATTTCAATATCTATAACAATTTTTTTTATATATGTGAACAGATTATGTTGTTTTATATATATGTTTTCACCCACAATTGCCTATTTCAATATTTATAAAAAAAAAAATTCGGGTTGATAACTCTTATCATCAATATTTTTGAAACATCCATGACCTTCTTCCATGGAAGCAAAGATTGCTTCTAGGCTACTATTTCGTATGGTATTGCCTTAGGATGTTTCATTTGCAACATGTGGTGAATTGCTAGTATTTTATTTCTATAATTGATATATAATTTAACTCAACATCTATATTTAAATATCATTTTTAAAAAAATTGAAAAAGGTTTTTTAATTATTTTGATAGATATGTTTATTTTGGAATAGTGCTTTTAGAATTTTAATTTAACTATCAATAATTATAAGTGAATGGTAGAAACTTATCCTATATTGGATATTTTAGAATATTAGTAATAATATACAAAAATAAAAATTTGATATTTATCTCCTAAATAGCTATGTAGTTTTAATGGTAGAGGTTTTATATTATTAGTTTTAATGTTGTATCCTTCCTAAATTGTAAACATCCTTTTTTTTCTATACCGAGGATGTCCTCTTCCATCACTGCAGTTAATTTTCTATATTTTAACTCATTTTCCTAATTCTCCCATTGATGAGTATCTCGAGAATTCTACCACAATCCCTTTTGTTTCCATTTCCTCCATAGATGAATAATTATAAGTGAATGGTAGAAATTTATCCTCTATTGGATATTTTAGAATATTATTAATAATATGCAGAAATCAAAATTTGATATTTATCTCCTAAATAGTAGTTTTTGCAGTTTTAATTAAATTGATTAATAAATAAAAATGTCATGTAAGAGTTATGATTTGATATACAACTTTGTATTCCTGAAATTAAAAGCTAATTAACATGCAATGTTAATAAAAAGTTCAAATGAAAAGATGAGTTGAGGCTTAGGGTTTCCCCATGCTTTTACTTTTCACCTCCACTGCATCCCAAGAATGAAACCCGACGCTACCTGATAATAGAATTAGCTCCACCCCCCAAAAAAAAACCTTGAATTAGACTTACCAAGAAAGTTTCCCCTAACCCTATCAACATTATCATGGGAAACTCTAACCCCCAAATTATCATCGTATGCCATGCATGAAATTTCATGAAATTTTCGTGAAGAACCTGGGAGTTGGTAAAGAGAGGAATGAAATTGGGCAACCTCACTATGGGCATGATAGTTATAACAGCAGAATTTGTTTTATATGCTGTGGAATTGAGATGGTAAACTAGGACTTTGAAATACATAACTATGAATTGGCCATACAAATGTGAGAAATTGACAAGAAATGGCCTAGACTTGATATCCGACTCTGTAATCCTGAAATGAAAAGCTAATTAACATGCAATGTTAATTAAACAGTTCAAATGAAAAGATGAGTCGAGGCTCAGGGTTTTCACATGATTTTACTTTTCACCTCCACTGTATTTTTCATGCCCAGAATTTAGGAACTAACACGACCAGTGACATGGTAGTCCCTAATGAAATCATGAAGGAAGATCATAATAGGATTTGCATGCAAACTTAAAACCCAAAAACCGTAGCAACCAAATGTCAAAGGGTTAAAAACCATAAAAAACCAATTTTTCATTCCAGATTGGACATCATTGAAATTAAACTGAGCATCGAGTAAATAAAATGTCTTATAAAACCAGAGTGAAATTATTCCATGTCAAACGCAGAGCAAAGAAGAAAATCAAGCAGACCAAGGCGTTCCCTCACCATAGAGAGAGTCATACTGAGAAGGAAACTAGAAACATACCCGAGGAACCGACACACAACTTCTGCCAACTCCTTCTCCTGCGCACCTTCCTTCTGCCTGACTACCTTCTTTACCTACTCAACAAAAATCCACAGAGGGAATAACTTATAATTGTTGCATTGTCTTTTATTCCTCCCATGTCGGTGTCTTCCCCAAAACTGTAGTAAAAAAAATTCATATCAATAATTATTAAGTTGAGAGTTACTCTTCAATATTATATAAAAAAGGTGTTGTAATGTAATGTTATCTATATATATATATATATATATATATATATATATATATATATATATATATATATATATATATATATATATATATATACATTTTAACTAACTAAAATTATATTAAAAATAAAATAGTAGAATAAAATTAATAATTAAAAGAAAAATAAATAACATAGTTTTTTTCTAATTTGTATAACAAGATATATATAACTTAGATTCATTTTGAATTCTATATATACCTTACATTCATTTTAAATTTTGGATTTACTTGGTATAGAAAAGGGCATCTCATGAATATAAATGTAACCTCATGTACAATGTCTCTGCAGTTAAAAAAAAATGTGACCTAATCACTAACCGGCTTGGAGCACTGTCCACCAATTCTAAAAGTGCAAAGCAATGAACAAACTTGGATAGAACCTTTGAAAATTTTCAAAAATTCAAAATTCAACGGTGATCATTAGGTTTTTGAATTTAGAAGTCCGTAATAACATGGAGGTCCACAGTGGCCGCTCCAGTTGCAACATAATGTTGGAATTTAATTCCAAATACCACACAGATGCACAACGACAGAGTTAATTTTGATGGGAATGCTAAAGGACAGAAGCGGCAACAGCAATCTCCAGTTTCTGATCTTCATGCAACCAGTCTCCTCCACACTTAATGATTCGCCCGCCATAAATAAACTATGCACCAACCAGTTTGACTTACCACTTTTAATTTGATCGCCAGCAACATTCCGGGAGGTAGCAGACTTGATCAGCGAAGGAGGAAGATGATCCCCCAAAAGAAATAACGCCACCCATCACTGGACCCACCACTTTACAAACCAAAGAAGTTTCAGGGGGATAAGGGAACTCACGGGGAGGTCTTTCAAGGAGCCCTCAGAAAGCATAAAGTCTTTAATGTTTTGATTTGATATTTTTTGATTTGTTTTTATTTACGGCAATGTATGTGCTAAAGGTTTTACATTGGTTAAATTTATTTTAACCGCGGAATATTTTACATGTTTTAAACTTTGGTTATAAACATTATGTAATATATATATATATATATATATATATATATATATATATATATATTGTAAATATATTATATTTACAATATATATAATTATTATAATGAAAAAGTAAAATATATACATATTCCGTGGGCATTGTATAAATTGCATGCCATGAAAAGAAAAGAGCATAGAGTTGACTGTGTATTAAGAGAAAAAGCCCGAAGGCATAATAGAAAGAGAGAGAGAGAGAAAGAAGACAGAGAGCTGAACGTTGTGTGTGTAGCAGCATATGCCAAAAGTTGAAGAATTGTGTTTTGTAGCAGCAATTTTTTTTTTTGTAATCCAGAACAACAGAAGTTCTGAAGACAGTCATTTTGTAATAGTTTTTCTTAAGTCTAATAGAAACTAAGTTTTTTACTCTGTTCACCTCTCTGTGTTTGAATTTTTTTTAATCTCTGTGTTGTAGAAGAGGAATTATATTTTCCTCTCTGTTGTTCAGAATTATTCAGAAATTCCAACATGGTATCAGAGCTAGTCCAAGCTCTTTGAAGGTGTCAAAGAAGCTGAAGGAAGGAGTTTGTTGTAGCAGTTCTCTAGTAGAGTGAAGGCTCAGCAAAAGTCCAATTTATTTCTGAAAAAACAAAGTTTTGTGTTTGCATTAAAGTTTACAGTCCAGTGAATTGTAAAAATGTTGTGAAGCTAGCTCCAAATATAGAAGAAAAGAGATATCAACGCCTAAGAAATAAGCCACTTCAAGGGGGAAACCTCCAATACATTACATGAATGAACAATTCTTGGATGATACAAATTAAAACATATTATTTTCTATATATAGGAGTCATGTGAGGCTGATCCGTAATCCGAGCCGACCTAACAATAATAATTAAAGGGAACAATAAAAACAATATGGGGGTTACAGGGGTACAATAACAACAATAAGGGGGTTACACTAACAACAATAAGGGACTATACTAGTAATATAAGGACCTAACATGCCCCTCTCCTTCAAAAAAGTTTTGTCCTTGACATAGGACAGCTGCGGGAATTGTGCCATAAAATTCTCATCCTCCCATGTAGAATCTTCGGTGGGTAAGTTCTTCCACTTGATGAGATACTCTGAAATTGATCGATTCCGTAGTTGTCGAGTTCTTGTTTCCATGACCGCTTCAGGTTCCAATATGATTTTTCCTTCCTCATCAAGTTCTGGCAATATTGTTTGAACTGGAAGATTTTCGCCTATAACCTTCTTTAAGCATGAAACATGGAAAACTGGATGCACTCATGAAGAAGCGAGAAGCTCCAATTTGTATGCCATAGTACCAATATTTTGCAACACCTTGTAAGGACCATAGTACTTTGGCGATAATTTATTATCCTTCTTAGATTTCTTGAGGGAAATTTGTTTGTATGGTTGTAGCCGTAAAAATACCCAGTCTCCTACATCAAAACTTCTCTCCCTGCGATGTTGATCTGCCTGTTGTTTCATTCGATTTTGTGCCAAATTCAGGTTATCCTTTAAGAGTTGGAGAACTTCTTGCTGATGCTCGATGTGATCTTCCACTGCTTGAACCTTCGAATTTTCCCTTAAAGATGATGTGATGGATAGTGGATGATATCCATAAAGTGCCATAAATGGGGTCATTTTTGCTGCAGTATGGAAGGAAGTGTTATACCACCATTCAGCAAGAGGTAACCACTTGACCCATTGTGTTTGTTTATCGGATACAAAACAACGAAGATATCCTTCCAAACATTTATTTACTATCTCAGTTTGACCATCAGATTGAGGATGATAAGATGAGCTATGAGCTAATTAAGTACCCAAACAAGAAAATAACTCCGTCCAAAAATTTCCAATAAAAATGGGATCTCTGTCGCTCACAATAACCCTTGGGTTTCCATGTAGCTTTTGAATTGTGTCCATAAATGTAGTAGCAACTATACTTGCTTTAAATGGATGAGATAATGCACAAAAGTGTGCATACTTGGTAAGTCTATCAACTACCACCATGATTACACTCTTTCCTTTGGACTTAGGTAAACCTGTGATAAAATCCATTGAAATCTCCTCCCAACGTTGACTTGGAATGGATAAAGGTTGTAGAAGTCATGGGGTCTTAATTGTCTCAACTTTATTCTGCTGGCAAACCAAACATTCCGCCACAAACTTTTGAATATCAGATTTAAGGCCATCCCAAAAAAATTCTTTCTTCACCCTGTGGTAAGTTTTTAAAATCCTGAGTGTCCTCCTAAAGGAGAAGTGTGCAATTCCAAAAGAATATTTTGTTTTAGTTGGGAATTCTTACAAAGATATAAGCGATCTTTGTACCATAAAGAATCATTTTTCCAACTAAATGTATCAGATGTACTAGGATCTTGCTGCAAATTTTGAATGAGTGTCCATACTTCTTTTTCCTTCTTCCATTCATCTCTTGCTTCGGTTATCTAATCTGGCTGGATAATAGAAATAGCACAAAGAAATGCTTCCACCTCTTCATTCTTTCTTGAGAGTGCATCTACAACAAAATTATGCTTCCCTTTTTTGTAGATTATTTCAAAGTCATAACCCAACATCTTTGTGACCCATTTTTTCTTCTCTTTTGAAGATATTCATTGTTCCAAAAAGTGTTTAAGACTATCATGATCAATTTTTGCCTTGAAGTGTCTTCCCATTAGGTAAGTTCACCATTTATTTAGTGCATGGAGTATTGCTAACATTTCCTTCTCATAAATAGGTTTATGTAAATACTTTACTTTGATTGGACGACTTTCAAAAGCAATGGGTCTTCCTTCCTACATTAGAACAGCACCGATTCCATTTCCTGGGGCATCACATTCCACAGTAAAGGTTTTTGTGAAAACTGGCGTAGCTAAGACTGGTGCTAGGCACATTTCCTCTTTAAGATGTTCAAAGGCCTTAGTTGCTTCAGGAATCCAAGAAACTGCATCTTTCTTCAATAATGTTGTTATAGGTGCTACTATTCTCCCATAATTCTTAACAAACTTGCGATAATACCCTGTTAACCCGAGAAATCCTCGCAACTGCTTTATGGTTGTGGGGACTTTGCACTTAATGACTTTAATTTTTTTAGGGACTACCTTAACACCCTCGTGAGATACAATATGACCCAGATATTCCACCTCTTGTACTCCAAAGAAACATTTGGATGTTTTTGCATATAATTATTTCTCTTGCAATAGTTTGAGCACCCTGTCAACATGTTCAACATGATCCTTTCAAGACCTGTTGTAGATTAGTATATCATCAAAAAATACTAGCACAAATTTTCTAAGGAAGGGTTTGTAAATGAAATTAATCAACCTTTGAAATGTAGAAGGTGCATTGGTAAGGAAAAAAGGCATGAAGAAAAATTCATAATGACCATCATGAGTTCGAAATGTTGTTTTTGGAATATCTTCAGTCTTCATTCTAATTTGATGATATCCTGAATGAAGATCCAACTTGGTAAAATAAATTGCTCCATGTAATTCATCAATCACAGAAATGGGAAATTTATCTTTAATGGTGAGCTTATTAAGCTCCCTATAATCTGGATACATGCACTAGGATCCATCCTTCTTGTGTACCAATACTATAGGAGCAGAGAAAGAACTTTGACTAGGTTGAATTATACCCGGCTCTAACATTTCTGCAATCATACGTTCAATTTCGCTCTTTTGGACATAAGGATATCCATAAGGCCTGATGTTTGGAGGAACACTTCCTGGAATCAAATTAATAGCATGATCATGATCATGAATAAGTGGGAGTCCTTTGGGAGTTTCAAACACCTTGGAATGATTTTTCAAGACTTGTTGGAGATCTGTAGAAACAGATGATTTTGATGTTGGAACTTCTAGTGAGCATAATTGTGCAATTATGCCTCGTTTTTCTTTCTTTAGAAGCTTTGTCATGACATTAGAGCTTATTATCTTTCCTGGATGCCCTGTAATACCCCGTAATTCGACTTCCTTTCCTTCTGAAAAAAAAATTTAAGAAAAATTCTTGAAAATTAAAAGCTACTGTCCCCAAAGATTGTTACCATTGTACTCCTAGTACAACATCAGCACCCCCCATAGGAATGGAGAGAATTGGATTATTCAATACATATTCCCCCATGGTTAGCTTGATATTATGGAATTTTCTAGATAAATTTATAGTTCCTCCATTTGCAACCATCACGTGACATTCTGGTGCTGGGTATAGACAACAATTCAATTCCTTGGCTACCTTACAATGAATAAAATTATGGGTGTTACCTGAATCAATCAACACTATTACCTTTTTCTTCAAGGTATGTCCTTCTATATTGAGAGTTTGAGGAGTGTTAATTCCTGCCAATGCATTACACGATATGGTCAGACTCATTTCTTCTTCTTCTAGGGTTTGTTCCTGGTATATATCCTCTTCTTGTTCATTTTCTTCTTCCTCTTCACAATCTATGTAAAATAATTTCTTCTCAGCACACTTATGACCTTTAGTGTATTTTATATCACAGCTGTAGCAAAGCCCTTTTGCTCTTTTTTCTTCCAATTGTTGTGGTGTCAACCTTGTAGGTTGTGGAAATCTAGGCATAGAAAGACTTCCTTCTTTATAGAAGTGAGTGGTAGGCTTCCTTGTCGCCATAATTTTAGATTCAATTTTTCTTGCCAACCTGAATGCCTTCTCCAATGAATCAGGTTCCAAAACGCAAACTTCATGTTGGATGTTATCCTTTAAAGTACCTATGAAGAGATCAATCATGTTTTCCTCTAGAATATCACTTACCCTTATATTCAATTTTTGAAAGTCCTCAATGTGCTCCCCCACTAAACCCTTTTGCTTGAGATTTATCAATTGGCTAAAGAAGGTGTTGCTCTTTGTATCCTCATAATGTGCTATCATTTCCTCCGTAAAAATTGACCAAGTGACAATTTTTTTACAAGAGCAAAGCCATCGATACCATACAAATGTATTTTGCTCTAAATGTAAAGTTGCAATGTGTACCTTTTGTGTATTTTGCACATTAAGGAGATCAAAATATTGCTCCATCTGTAGTATCCATGTTACAGGATCCTTTCCATCAAACTTCCTCATATCCATTTTTGGAATATGGTGGTTCTTCCTGCCAACATTAAAGTTTATGAAGTCATGATTAACATCTATTTTGTTCTCATCATGAGTTTCCTCTACTATCTTTTCACCATTAGGAAACATTTCTTGTATCAACTTTATCAAACCTTCCTTGTCTTCTTTTCGATCATTCTTCATGTTTTCCATGTTGTCTTTCATTTTTTCATCGATATTAGCTTCCATGTCATCCATCTTAGATTCCATGACAGCTTCCATGCCATCTATCTTAGATTCGACGTCTTTCTTCAAACCATCCATATTATTCTTCAAACCATCCATCTTTTCTTCCACGCCTTTCTTCAAAACTTCCATTTCATTTTTTTTTCTCTTTGCGAGAATGAAATTTGGTGTACTTGCTCTTGTAATTTTGATAGATCATGTTGCAATTCATCATCTTCATGAGTCATAGTAAAGCCTTCTGAAGGCTTAATGGGTGTTGAATTATTTTTATGGGAAATTTTTCAGAACCCAATACTAATATCTATTCTACAAGACTTATGCAATTCAGAAGAAAAAAAATACACACCTTTTTCTTGCTTTTGAGGAGCTCGATATTGAAATTGGATTATCTCTGTGATTGCGGCTCTTCAATATCTGAAATTTGGCACTGAGATATCCTTCTAAATTATCTTTTGAATGCCATAGGTCTGACTTTATTTGGATTCTCAAGGGAAAATTTATGTCCAATCTCCCAAAATGACCTAATTATGGACTCGTTCAGTAGAGTGAACTTGTACGACTTGCCACGTGTCATTTTTTTTTTCTCTTTTAGCTCCTAAATTGATATCAAAGAAATGACAGTCCATGTACTTGTGACCATGTTTTACAGCACTCCAATCCGATGCTCAGGGAGATAGTTATGAAGATTTTTCCATGATCACCTCTTTGAGATGAAATTTAGGAGCCTGAAAAAGCACTACCTTCCACAGATCATATCTCCAAAAATATTCTGAACCAATCTCTAAAATTTTGCGATGAATTTCCTCATGATTTCGGCTTTGCTCCCTAAAAATTTCAGATTCTGAACCTTCATAGAAAAAATTTATAGTGCAAATGCTACGATGACCTATTTAGATTAAATTGTAGAGCCTGAAAAATGACCTAGCTTCCACAGATCATATCTTCGAAAATGTTGCGAACCAAGTTCTGAAATTGTGCAAAGATGTTCCTCAGGATTTCTGCTTCGCACCCCAAAAATTTCAGCTTCTATAACTTCATAGAAAAAAATTTATAGCAAAAATTCCACGATGACCTGTTTGGAGCAGCGAAACCCTAGAATCCAAAGCTCTGATACCAAATGTTGTGAAGCCGGCTCCAAAAATAGAAGAAAAGAGATATCAACGCCTTAGAAATAAGCCACTTCGAGTGGGCAACCTCCAATACATTACATGAATGAACAATTATTGGATGATACAAATTACAAAACCTCCTTTATATATATAGGAGTCCATAGGGCCACAATGTAATCCTAGCCGACCTAACAATAATAATTTAAGGGCACAATAATAACAATATGGGGGTTACAGGGGTACAATAGTAACAATAAGGGGGTTACACTAACAACAATAAGGGACTATACTAGTAATATAAGGACCTAACAAAAAAGAAGAAGTCTCAAGAGTTTTCAGAGATAGAGTGTATCTCTCTAGCAAGGAGACAGTTTGTTTAAAAACACAGTCAAGTTTAGAGCATAGTTTAGTGTGCTAAGTCATGGTAGGAGCCAACATAAGCATAAGTATTGGAAATACTCAACTCCCACAGTTTAATGGGAAGAACTATGACTATTGGGAAATCACCATGAGAGCCCTGTTTGCCTCTCAATATTTATGGGATTTTGTTGAAGATGGTTTTGAAGAACCAACAAATGAAAATGATTTTAATGCCCTAACACAGGCAGAGAAGGATTTGTTAAAGAGAAATAGGAAGAAGGACTCAAAATCCCTCTTTTATCTCTATCAAGCACTTCATGAGAGTGCGTTTCCAAGGATAGAAACAACTAAGAGGTCTAAGGATGCACGGGATACCCTCCAGATAGCCTATCAAGGTATGGAGAAGGTGAAGATAGCAAAGCTACAATTGATGAGGAGAGAATTTGAAACTCTCTGTATGAAAGAGTCTGATAACATAGACTCATTCTTCATGCATGTGATTGGGTTGGTTACCCAAGTAAGGTGTCATGGAGAGACACTTGAAGAAAGAAGGATAGTGGAGAAAACCTTGAGAAGTTTACCCTCAATATTTGATGCCATAGTAGTGGCAATATAAGAGACCAAGGATCTCTCAAGTTTTTCAGTAAATGAGCTTCATGCATCACTAATAAAACATGAACAAAGATTGAGCAGAACAACAGACTCATCTTTGGAGCATGCTTTCAGGACCCAAATGTCCTTTGGAAGAGGAAGAGGTCAAGGTAGAGGAAACTACAGAGGAAAAGGTAGAGGCAGAAGTCAGAACTGAGGAGGAATAAATAAGCTAGCAAATACCAATGGAAGGGGCGGCAACCAAAATCAAAACCAAGTCCAAGGCAGCAGCTAGTAAAGTGGACAACATCAAGCACATGGACAAAGGTATGATAAATCCCAAGTCCAATGTCATTACTGTAAAAAATATGGCCATTATGCCAATGAATCTAGGAAGAAACAGAGTGACATGGGTAATAGACCCAATGCTAATCTTACTAAGAAAAATATCAGTCAAGAGAAGTTGTTTTTAGCATGTAATATGGCTGAAGAAAAGAGTGAAGATATATGGTTTCTAGATTCAGGATGTAGCAACCATATGACTGGAAAAATTTTCATGTTTTCCATGTTAGATGAAAATGTAAAGTCTCAAGTAACATTGGGGACAAACAGTAAGGTCCCTGTCATGGGAAAAGGAAGAGTAAATGTTTTGACAAAGAAAGGAGAAGCAAGATCCATATCAGATGTTTATTATGTGCCTGGTATGAAGTGTAACCTCTTCAGCATTGGACAACTCATTCAAAAGGGGTACAATGTTTTCTTTGAAGATGATGCATGCACCATCATGGATAAACCACCAAGCAAGTAATGCATTGCACAAGTGAAAATGACAAGGAACAGAATATTCCCTCTCAAGATGAGAGAAAATTTGAAGAAAGGAGTTGAAATGGCAGTAGTGACACAAGAGACATTCCAAAGAGAAGCAAAAGATGAAAATTGGTTATGGCACTTGAGATTTGGCCATCTCAACTTTGGAGGTCTGACTTTTTTGCATAGGAAAGGAATGGTAAAAGGATTACCATTGATTGAGAAACTGGACAACCTATGTGAAGGTGGCATCTTGGGCAAACAACACAGAGAAAGCTTTCCATCAGGAAAGAGTATAAGGGCAAAGGCACCCTTAGAAATTATCCATTCATATTTGTGTGGACCAATGCAAACACCATCACTAGAAATTAGCCACTATATGTTGACTTTTATTGATGATTTCACAAAAAAAACATGGGTTTATTTTTTCAAATTTAAAAGTGAAGTGTTTGAGAAATTCTGCCACTTTAAAGCTCTTGTAGAGAATCAAATTGGGAAGCGTATTAAAGTCTTAAGGACTGATAGAGGAGGAGAATATATATCCAAAGAAATTTTGCGTTTTTATAGATAAAATGGGATAAATAAGCAATTTACAGCAAGGTATACACCGCAGCAAAATGGAGTTGCTGAAAGGAAAAACCGAACCATCATGGACATGGTAAAATGTATGCTGAAGGTAAAACATTTTCCAAATGAATATTGGGCTGAAGCTGTACATTGTGTGGCATGTATTTTAAATATATGCCCAACCAAATCTGTTATGAACAGAGTTCCGAAAGAAGCATGGAGCGGCATAAAGTAGCATGTCACCCACATGAGAGTATTCAGCTGTGTGGCTTATGCACACATTCCGGATCAGCTAAGGAAGAAGTTAGATAGTAAGGGGGATAAGTGCATATTTATTGGATATAGTGAAGAATCAAAGGCATACTGACTGTATAACCCATCCACCAAGAAGTTTGTTATAAGTAGAGATGTACAGTTCATCGAGGAAGAAGCTTGGGATGGAAGTATAGAGAAAACAGTGAATGTTAAAAGCTATTTGTCTGATGATTATGATGAGGAAGAAATGGCTGAAAGAAACACCTCATTAGCAGCACCACCTTGACCAACACAAGCACAACAAGGGACACCGCAAGCACGAATGAGAACACCCTTGAGAAGTGATAACAGTGCTTCTCCAAGCACATCACAAGGAGCAGATTTGAGTGCTTCTACAAGCACAAGTTCACCAAGTGAAAGAGGAACCAGATTCAGAAATTTGAATGACATTTATCAGAAGAGGCAGAAAATGAAGGTATGAACTCTTTATTTGCATTGTATTGTCATGTAGAGGATCCTATTCATTTTGAAAAAGTCGTAAAAGATGAGAAATGGATAGATGCTATGGATGAAGAAATGAAAGCCATAGAGAAAAATAAGACATGGGAATTGGTTGATCTCCCAAAAGGTAAAGAAGTAATTGGAGTGAAATGGATTTATAAAACCAAAAGAAATGCTAAAGGTAAGATTCAAAGGCACAAGGTTAGACTTGTTGTCAAAGGCTACAAACAGCGACAAGGAAGAGATTATGAGGAAACTTTCACACCGGTTGCAAGAATGGAAACCGTAAGAGAAGTTTTGTCCATAACAACACAACACAAGTGGAAATTTTACCAAATGGATGTGAAATCCGCATTCCTAAATGGAGTATTGATGTAACAGGTTTATGTTGAACAACCTTTGGGCTATGAGAAAGAAGGCCAAGAGCACAAAGTTTGTAGATTGAAGAAATCTCTTTATGGGCTGAAACAAGCACCAAGAGCATGGTACAATAGGATACATGCCTATCTACTGGAAAATGGGTTTGAAAATTTTGAAGAAGAACCCACATTATACATCAAGGAGAGAGATGGTAAGATGCTCATTGTTGTTTTGTATGTTGATCATGTTATATTCACAGGTAATGATGCTTACCTCATTGATAATTTTAAAACAATTATGAAGGATGAATTTGAGATGACTGACATGGGATTGCTGAGATACTTCTTAGGAATAGAAGTAGAGAAAAATGAAAATAAATTTTTTATTTCTCAAGCAAAGTATGTGAATGAAGTTTTGGAAAGATTTAATATGCAGGATTGCAAGACAGCAACTACTCCTACATTAATGGGATTTAAACTCAACAAAGAAGACAACAGCAAGGATTTTAATCCTAGTTTGTACAAGAGCATAGTTGGCAACCTCATGTATTTGATTTCAACTAGGTATGATATTATGCATGCTGTGAGCTTAATTTTCAGATTTATGGAAAGGCCAAAGGAGGCACATTGGCAAGCAGCAAAAAGAATTTTGAGGTATGTGAAAGGAAATAAAGGGTATAGAATTCTATATACCAATTTAGAAAATTCTGAAGTGATTGGATATACTGACAGTGATTGGGCTGGAAGTATAGATGATAGGAAACGTACTTCTGGTTATGTTTTTCATATGGGTTTAGGAGCCATTTCATGGGCTTCTAAGAAACAACCAATTGTGGCTTTATGTACAGCGGAGGCAGAGTACGTGGCAGCTACAGCAGCAGTGTGTCAAGTAGTTTGGATGAAGATAATGTTGAGGATTTTGTGTCATGAATAGGTAAAAAGCACAACAATTTATTGTGATAATAGCTTAGCAATAGCATTTTCAAAGAATTCAGTGCTTCATAAGAGAACGAAACACATTGATTCCAAGTATCACTACATCAGAGAATTATTGAACAATGGTGAAATTCTTTTACAACATTGTAGAACAAATGAGCAGTTTACTGATATATTGACAAAACCATTGGGGCAGTAAATTTTTAATTACTTGAGAAAATGTTTGGGCGTGGAAGAAAGTCCAGTAGTTGAAATTAAGGGGGAGTGTTGTAATTTAATTCCAACTACCACACAGATGTAGGACGAAAGAGTTAATTTTGATGGTAATTCTAAAGGACAGAAGTAGCGGCATCGATCTCTATCTTCTGATCTTCATGCAACCAGTCTCCTCCACACTTAACGATTCACCCACCAGAAATAAAGTATGCACCAACCAGTTTGACTTACCACTTTTGATCTGATCACCAGCAACATTCCGAGAGGTAGCAGACTTGAGCAGTGAAGGAGGAAGATGATCCCCTGGAATAAATAACATCACCCATCACTAGACCCACCACTTTACAAACCAAAGAAGTTCCAGGGGGATAAGTGAACTCACGGGGAGGTATTTCAAGCAGCCCTCAAAAATCATAAAGTTTAATGTTTTGATTTGATATTTTTTAATTTGTTTTTATTTACGACAATGTATGTGCTAAAGGTTTTATGTTGGTTAAATTTATTTTTACCGTGGAATATTTTCCATGTTTTAAACTTTGGTTATAAACGTTATGTAATATATATATATATATATAAGTTGACTGTGTATTAAGGGAAAAAGCCAGAAGGCAGAAAACAAAGATACGGAGAGAAAGAAGGCAGAGAGATGAACAATGTGTGTGTAGCAGCATATGTCAGAAGTTGAAGAGTTGTGTTTTGTAGCAACAGAATTTTTTCGATAATCCATAATAATAGAAGTTTTGAAGATAGTCATTTTGTAATAGTTTTTTAAGTCTAATAGAAACAGAGTTTTTTTTTACTCCATTCACCTCTCTGTGAATGAATTTCTTTTTAATCTCTGTGTTGGAGAAGAGGAATTATATTTTCCTCTCTGTTGTTTGGAATTATTCAGAAATTCCAACACATAACCCTCTCAAATTCATGTCAATATGATGACCCCAACCACCATTATGTTTCCTAAGTCTTCCTTCCTTATGGATTGTGAAGAAGGTACTCTCATGACAGAATAGTCTGTGTTGACTTGACTTGGATTATGATTACAATATTGAAAAAATAACCCTGATCGGGTCGAAAGGAGTTCATTGTAATTAGTTCTTGTTTAGCAGGCTCTGAATATTTTTATCATTATCATGAGTTCTCAGCAAACAACCACGGGAGTGCCTAGGAAGGAGCTGCAGGAAGAAAGGCCGCCTCCTCTGAACATCTGCAGAGAATCTCACAAGATTCGGAAGCCATCTGTCTTGTCGATGCAGATGTTCAAGAGATCAGAGCCAATGATAGTATACATGCAATATCCTAAGATCATCCACGCACAAGTGCGGGATTTCATGAGTGTGGTGCAAACCTCCTATACTCTCTCTTTTACTGCCAAAAATGAAAACCCCACAGCCAATCATGACTCCACGATAACAAAACAAGCCCCCGATATTATAGTGTGGTGTCAATCCACTGAATCTGTAGATAAAAATATGGGATCGTCTGGTAGTGATGATGCACCTACTGGTTTGAATACCACTTCATTGGAAAATGACAAGAATCAGGGAATCGAGAGAAGGGCTTCTGGGCATGGAGGTACCGACCGTACACACCTTGCAGTAACTTCCATTGGAGATTCCATTTTAATCCCACCATTCTCTCCTTTATCCCCCAATTTCACATTTCCATCATAGCGCCTTTTTTCCCCTACAGTTTTGAAATATCTTCCCCTCTTCAACCCTGATTCTAAAAAATTATGCTCAAGAACATGTGAAGCATTTTTCAGTCCTCAGAGATCATCATTAAACTCCTCGACATGTTGGAAATATTTTCATTGATGTCAATGGAGGCAGCAAAGATAGAGACAGACAAAGAAGGTAGCAGATGCAAAGATAGGCAAAGAACAACAGTAGGTAATATGTATAGCGAAGGCAAAGGCAGAGGTCAAGTAGCAGTAGCAGCTAAGGCAGAGGCAGAGGCAGTGAATATAGAGGCAGAGCTGTTATCGGAGGTAGAGGCAGAGGTAGAACCATTATCACAGGAGTAGAGGTAGAGGTCGACCGATAGAAGCAGCAAAGGCAGAGGCACAGGCATAGCCGTTCTTCCGAGAATCACTACCCAGCTGGTAGAAACTCTAAACATAAATTCTAGGAACCGTAACCCAGGCGGAAGGATATGTATATATATATATAATTCTGGGAATCATAACCCAAGTGGAAATGTATGCATATATATATATATATATATATATATATATATTCCAAGAATCGGTTAACCCGCTGGAGGATACACTAAAGATGAAACATAAAACTTATACATATATGTAGCGCCTTATACACAAAGGTTCAAAGCATATATATATAAATTTGTAATGGAGCACTTTAATGGATGAAGAACCAAAGGTATCAAAGCCTTATATGGTGGGACCCTTTCCCAATCGCATCGAAGATTATAAGGGCAGCAGAACATATAAATAGAAAATTGTGATTGCGATGAAGCCTGGACCCGATGGGTTTATAAAAAATAATGGATATGTGTTAGAACATGCAACCAAAGAGTTGTGATTGCGATGAAGCTCGGATCATATAAACAAAGGTTCAAAGAATAAATATATATATTTATAAGTGGAGCGCTTTATGATAAACAAAGTACCATAAGGTGGGACCAAATCGCATCGGAGAAAAACAAAGCAGGGGAACATGCAAACGGAAAGTTGGGATTGCGATTGGAAAAGCTGGACGCGATAGTCGTATAAAATCCGTCATATAAAATGTGGTCGGGTCCGCACATTAATCGCATTGGAGATAAACTGGCAGCAAATCACTTGCAACTAAAAGTTGCGATTGTGATTAATCGCATCGCATTAGGTCAACTGCATCAGAGTTAAGCAGGGAACTGGAACATACAAATAGAATTTGCGATTGCGATTAATCGCATCGCATCAGAGTAATCACCATGGAGTTATGTAAGGCATCAAAACATGCAAATTGAATTTGCAATTGCGATTAATCGCATCACATCAGAGTAATCGCAATCGGAGCTTCGAAGCATTGGAATATCGGTACATTCAAATGGAAATTGCGATTGCAATCAATCGCAATCGGAAGAAGTCGAGGAGTAGTGTATATCATCGGAAAGCATGGCAAGTGGGCCCGGATATATGATATTCCAATGAATAAATGGAATCTAACCCTTATACTAACGTTTATAATGCTTGATTCAGGGAATATGGATACACGGTGATATTATTTCACGAAGGCTGAGGAGTGGAACATACCAATGAAACTTGCGATTGCGATTAATCACGTCGCAACTATCACAGAAGACCTAATCGCAATTGGAAATTTGTGAAGGCGTTGTTATATATATATAAAGTTGTTGCGATTATATCGAAAAGTGCTGCATGGTCTATGGACCCACGGGCCTCGGCTTAAGGTGGAGGGCGATTATTAATATAATACAATTGCGATGTGTGCAATTGTATCAGGCCATAAAAAAAAGGCCGTGGTGTATGTATGCTCCGCTTGCAGAAGTCACCACATCAACAAGACACTTGCTGTATAAAAAGCGTTGGAATTTTCCCAGATTTAAAGTTAGCAGTTACAAATATATACAAAATGCATTGATATAAAAAGCACAGTTACATGTATGCATTATTTACACCACAGAAAAGGACAAAAGAACAAATAGAGATGAAAAAAAATAAAACACAGTCACAGAAAATACAGACACGGTCAAAGAAACGACAAATGCGCAGCGAGCCAAAAGACTAAATGAGTTGAGCTGAAGTTCTCATTGTAATTTGATTGTAAATGTTTTAATTGATTTTTATTGTTTGTGATGCATTGGCAAGTCTCCGGAAGAGAACAAATATCCCATTGTAATTTTAAATTGATACCTACAGTTATATTTATTGAATGAGCAGATAAGAGGAATGAGAAGACAAAAGCCAAAGAGTCATGACTGTTCACTCCAAATTCCTATTGAAATACAAATAGTCATGTGAGGAACTCTATAAATAATATCAACTGGATATGCATAAGAGACGTTAGAGAGAGAAAATATAGAGTATGTAGAGTATAGAAGAGTAAGACAGAGAAGATTAAGAAAAGAAGAACAGAAGGAGAAGCTACAGAACAGGGCTGATATCTGAGGTAAATCAGCAAACTTTCAGGTTGATAAATTGAGGAAGTTGGAGCTTCCCTATCAAGTTGCAGCTTGATAGTTGTCAGTTGTAGCTGACTGAGGTTGGAGCCTCCTGTAGGTTGGTGCCTGCAGAAAATTGAAGGGAGTTGGTGCTTCCTTGCAAGTTGTAGCTTGCAGAATTGAGGTTGGAGCCTCTTGTAGGTTGGTGCCTGCAGAAAAATAGTGGTGAGAGGGAGTTGGAGCTTGCCTTTGCATCACAACAATAATAAGATGTGGTTTTCTCCCTTTATGGGTTTCCACTTATATCGGGTGTCTCTTTGCATGATGTTTATGTGTTGATCTGATTTATATCATCTGCTTAATACCTGCTGCTCTCATATTAATTCTATTGTTATATTATATTAATACTTATTGCTCACATTCTAAGATTACTCACATATTAAGTTGGACATGAAATGAAGGTGTAAATAAGGTTTAATGAAAAAGTTTAAAAGTCCATGAATGTGTTAAACTGATTAACCCCCCCCTCTCTCAGTTTAACTAAGCATGCAACAATCGGTATGATAGCAGGTTCCTTTGTACCAATTTAACAACTGAAAGGAGATTCTAGGTTCTCAGGATCGATAGTAAAGAAGGATGCTCAACCAATAAAGCCCCTTTCTTTACGGGTGCAAATGATGCCTTCTAGAAAATCAAAATGAGGACATACATAATGTCTCTAGGAATAGAAATTTGGGATGTTGTGTAATTAGGATATGCCCCGAAGGAAACTACCTCAGAGAAAGAAGCCAAACAAGACTTTGTAGCTAACACAAAAGACATTAATGCCATATTAAATAGATGGTGTGAATCAGCGTTTATCAAAGTAATGCACAAAATCACTGCCAAAGAAATGTGGGATACTCTGGAGAATATCCATGAGGGAGACAAGAAGGTAAAGACTGTTGAACTTCAAGTCTATAGAGCCCAGTTTGAGAACTTAACAATGAATGATGATGAAGATATAGATAAATTATTTCTAAGGGTTGCAAAAATAGTAAATAACATGAAGGCTCTAAGAGAAAACATAAAATAAGTTGTAATTGTACAAAAGATTCTAAGATCTCTTCCACCCAGGTTTAATCCTAAGGTGTCTGCTATAGAAGAAACAACTAATTGGGAGACCTTGACCATGAACCAGCTACTTGGAAATCTAACAACATATGAAATGAGGCTCCCACAGAAGAAGCCAAGTTCGAGGGAGGCTGCCTTTAAATTAGAAAAGAAGAAAGAAGAAGAGGAAGACATATGCTCTTGCTCGGATGAAGAAGAAGCAAAATTTTTCAAGAAAATGGATAGAGGATCAGGTAAATACAAAGGTAAACTTCCTTTCAAATGCTTTAACTGTGGAAGAGTTGGACACTATGCTGCTAAGTGTCCTCACAAGAAAGTAAGGAATCAAGCTCAAGAGTTAGAGAAAAATACATCAAAGAACTGGCAAAAAGGAAATAAGTTCAGTAGAAAGTCCTTCTATGCTCAACAAGACAGTAGTACATCTGAAGACGCAGATGAACTCTCAAGTGAAGATGGAACCTCTGAATTTTTATTGATGGCTATAGAAGAACTTGAAGGTCTCCTGCTAGAAGATGAAGAAGAAGAAGGTGAATTCGACCTTGAGGGGGAGCTAAGAAGTTCTCTAGAAGAGATTGATAGACTCAAACTGAAATGCATAAAACGAAAGGACATTCTTCTCAAGTTTGTATGAGAAGAACAGAATTCAGAAGTCCTTATGCAGCTAAAGATAGAACTTGAAGAAGCCAAGAAGATAGAGGGCATGTTACTTAAGCAAATCAAAGAAAAAACTCAGGAACAAGAAATGTTGGAAGAAGAAGTAGTATGTCTCAGGAAAAAATTAGAAAATGCTCAAAGGAAAGTGGTTATAACTCCTCTCAAACAACAAGATCTAGTAAGTTGAATGAAATTATGATTGCTCAAAGATCCCCTATGATAAAAACTGGGATAGGCTATGAAGGAGAATCAAGTAAAGGCAAAGAAAAGGAAAACAAAAATATAATTTTTGTAAAAGAAAAGAAGACTGATGAAGCAGCTCAGACAATTTCTACAAAAGAAGAAACATGTAATAAGGATGATAGAGATCAGAAGAAACCTCTAGTAACAAAGAATGCAATAAATATTAAGACAATAGAAAAAGGGTCATATGCCCCTGAGTATGTCAAATTTGGAAGCCATCAAAGGAGATTCTTCCCTCCTATAAAGAATGCCACCTGTTATGTCTGCCACAAGCTGGGACACATTGCTGCATATTGTCATGAAAGGAGGAGTAATTCAAACCAGCAAAGGATGCAAATAGTGAAGAGACTGTCTCAAACAAAAAAATGGAGAAAACAACCTTACATCAGGTATGCAAATAATTTCTATGGTTATTGTTTTTATTGTAAGGAATTTGGCCATAAAATTATTGAATGTAGAAAGTATGGACAAAGATTGATGTTCAACACCTCAAGGAGGTTTATGAGTCAAAGAAATTTTGCTCATACTCACAATTCTGCAAAAACTATGATCAAATGTTGTATATGCAATCAAATTGGACATATGCCTTCCAAATGTCCTCTGAAAGGATGTGATTCATCATCTCGCAAAAGAAACCAAAAAAAATGATGCCTCCAGTGGAAAAATAAGGAGAATAAGTGTGATCTGGCTCTAACTACTCAAGATCTAAAAAGCTAGTGGTATTTGGATAGTGGCTGCTCAAAACACATGACTGGAGACAGAAGCATGTTTATAACTCTTGATGAAAATAAATCTGCAATGTTACCTTTGGAAATGATAAATCAGGAAAAATAAAAGGAAAAGGCTCAGTCAGCATAGACAATGGCAGAGGAAAGGCCCAAGATGTATTATTTGTAGATGGGCTAAAAGGGTACTAGAGAGTATGGGTCAAATGTGTGACAAAGGCTGTGAAGTTCTTTTTAGAGCACAAGATTGTGAAGTCAGATCAAGCACCACAGGTAAGACTCTACTCAAAGAAGTTTGAACAGAGAGTAATGTTTACATTGTGAAAGAGGAAGATGAAGCATGTCATCTTAGCAAAGTTGAGGAGTCATGGTTATGGCATAAAAGATTGGGACATCTTAGCTTTGATCACATCATCAGACTAAGCAAGAAGAAAGCTGTCAGAGACATGCCAAAAATAAAGAGGTGTTCTAATACCATATGCAAATCATGTCAATTAGGAAAACAGACTCACACATCCTTCAAGGCCAAAGATGAGTTATCAACAAGAAGACCACTCCAGCTTGTGCACATGGATTTGTGTGGACCTGCAAGAAATAAAACACCAAGTGGAGAATCCTACTTCATGTTGATAATAGATGATTTCTCCAGAATGACATGGGTTGCATTTCTCAAGAATAAATCAGAAGCTCTAGAAAAATTCAAAATATTCAAAGCATTAGCAGAAAATCAGACAGGATGCAAGCTAAAATGCATCAGATCAGACAGAGGAGGTGAATTCATATATTATGACTTTGCAAATCTATGCAATGAATATGGCATATAACAACAATTTACTATTGCAGGGACACCTCAGCAGAATGGAGTAGCAGAGAGACAAAACAAATCTGTTCAACAAATTGCCAGAGCCATGATGTAAGAGAGTAATATTCCTCAAACCTTCTAGGCAGAAGCAGTACACACAGTGGTGCATATCCTTAATAAAGCCCGCTTAAGACCAAGCAGTGATAAGAATCCATATGAACTATGGCATGGGAAACCAGCGTCAATTAAACATTTTAGAATCTTTGGAAGAAAGTGTTACATAAAGAATAATGATGAAAATCTTGGGAAATTTGATGCAAGAGAAGATGAAGGGATATTTCTAGGATATGCATCCAAAATTAAAGGGTACAGGTGCTACAACAAGACTCTTCAAAAAATAGTAGAAAGCATTGATGTGAGATTTGATGAAGAACTTCCAAACAATACAAGAGATACAGACTGCTGCAGTCCATCAGACAACCATGAAGAAGAAAACCAAGATGATGAGGAAACAAGCAAGACAACAGAAGATACAGAGCTGAGTTCTAAATCTCCCTCAAGATATACTTAGAAGAACCATCCTGAAGATCAGATCATTGGAGACAAGAGAGTAGGGGTCCAAACAAGAAGGCAGCTAACAGAACAAACTGAAGAGGTATACATAGCCATGTTGTCACAAATAGAGCCAAAGAAATTTGAAGAAGCCAACAAAGACAAGAATTGGGTGAATGCTATGAATGAATAATTGGACCAAATTGAGAAGAACAATACCTGGGATCTAGTTTCTAGACCCACTGAGAAAAATGTCATAGGGTCAAAATGGGTATTCAAAAATAAAACGAATGAGGAAGGACAGGTAATCAGGAACAAAGCTAGACTTGTCTGCAAAGGATATTCACAAATCGAAGGACCTGATTACGATGAAACATTTGCCCCTGTAACGAGAATGGAAGCTATCAGAATGTTCCTGGCATTTGCATGCTACCAAAACTTCAAAGTATATCAAATGGATGTAAAATCTGCATTTCTGAATGGAGACTTAGAAGAAGAAGTCTACATGGAACAACCAGAAGGCTTCTCATTGACAGACAAAGAAGACTATGTGTGCATACTGAAGAAGGCTCTATATGGACTGAAACAGGCTCCTAGTGCTCGGTACTCAAGACTGGATAAATATTTGCAAAAACAAGGATTTAAGAGAGGAGGAGTAGACAAAAATCTATACATAAAAGCCCATGAAAATGAACTCCTGATTGTTGTAGTATATGTTGATGACATTATGTTTAGAAGCAACAGAGATGAACCATCAAAAGGATTTGCTGAGGAGATGAAATCAGAGTTTGAGATCTCCATGATTGGAGAACTTAGTTTCTACTTAGGACTTCAAATTCAGCAAAAGAACACAGGGACATTCATCTCATAGGAAAAATACTTGAAAGAAATGTTGAAAATTTTCAAAATGGAGGATTGCAAACCTGTGTCAACTCCCATGATCATGGGATGCAAGCTGTGTGTTGATGATGGGTATGATGATATAGATAAAAAACTCTACAGATCCATGATAGGAAGTCTGTTGTATCTGACTGCATCAATACCATACATCATGTTAGCAGTAGGACTAGTGGCTAGATATCAAGCAGCTCCTAAACAAAACCATCTTCTGGCATTAAAAATAATATTCAGATATATACAAGGAACAACACAATATGGACTTTGGTATCCCAAAGGAAAAAGCTTCACTTTGACAGCATACACAGATGCAGATTGGGCCAGCTGTGTGGACGACAGGAAAAGCACAAGTGGAGGTGCATTCTATTTAGGAGAAAGTCTGGTGGCATGGTTAAGCAAGAAACAAACATCTATCTCTCTGTCTACAGTAGAAGCAGAATATATAGTAGCAGCAGCATGTTGTACACAAGTCATGTGGATGAATAAAACCCTCCAAGACATGAAGGTAAGAATTGATGAACCTATCTCAATCAAATGTGATAATACAAGTGCTATAAGTATATCTAAAAATCCTGTGCTTCACTCAAAAACTAAACATATCCCAATTAAGTATCATTTTCTTCGAGAACAAGTGACTCAGAAGATAATAAAACTAGAGTATGTACCAACAAAAGAACAGACATCAGATATATTTGCTAAACCGCTTGCCAGAGAACCATTTGAATATTTGAGACACAGACTAGGGGTAGTATCTGTAGATGCTACTCTCTAATATGAAGAGAAAGCACAGTCTCAGGGGGAGAACAGAAACGAAAATATCATTCTCAGGGGGAGATCAACCAGCAAGGGAAGCATGAAAACAGGTCCTCAAAATCAAAAGGATTATGGTAGGAATACATTCAGCATAAAAGAATCAATAAAAAGGCGAAAAGGTCAGTGGTGCAGTGGAAGAGTGGTGAACCATATGTGAACCGAACACGGAAGAGTAGTGAACCCGACATAAATCTAATCCAAAGGTTGAAGCAGCAGCATACAAAGTCATAAAATTTCAGGGAGAGGAAATACACGAAATATTGAAAAACGATAAATTCACAGGATCAAAGAATAGAAGCTACACTAAGAATTCAAACCCCTTGCCATTGATGTCAAAAGGGGAGGAAGAGAAAGCAACAGGAGGAAGAGCAGGAAAACAGAGAAAGTGTATTGCCATCAATGCCAAAGGGGGAGAATGTTGGAAATATTGTCATTGATGGAAATGGAGGCAGCAAAGACAGAGACAGACAAAGAAGGCAGCAAATGTAAAGATAGGCAAAGAACAACAGCAGGTAATATGTACAGTGAAGGCAGAGGCAGAGGTCGAGCAGCAGTAGCAGCTAAGGCAAAGGAAGAGGCAACGAATATAGAGGCGGAGCCATTATCAGAGGCAGAGACAAAGGCAAAACCGTTATCACAACAGTAGAGGCAGAGGTCAAGCGACAGAAGCAGTGAAGGCAGAGGCAGACACAGAGCCGTTATTCCGAGAATCACTACCCAGTTGGTAGAAACTCTAAACATACATTCCAGAAACCGTAACCCAGGCGGAAGGATATATATATATATATATATATATATATATATATATATATATATATATATATAGTTCTGGGAATCATAACCCAAGTGGCAATGTATGCATATATATATATATATATATATATAAATAAATTCCAAGAATCGCTTAACCCGCTGGAGGATACACTAAAGATGAAACATAAAAATTATACATATATGCAGTGCCTTATACACAAAGGTTCAAAGAATATATATATATATATAAATTTGTAATGGAGTGCTTTAATGGACGAAGAACCAAAGGTATCAAAGCCTTATATGGTGGGACCCTTTCCCAATCGCATCGGAAATTATAAGGGCAGCGGAACATATAAACAGAAAATTGCGATTGCGATGAAGCCTGGACCCGATGGGTTTATAAAACATAATGGATATGTGTCGAAACATGCAACCAAAGAAGTGTGATTGCGATGAAGCCTAGAAAATATAAACAAAGGTTTAAAGCATAAATATATATATTTATAAGTGGAGCGCTTTATGATAACCAAAGTACCATAAGATGGGACCAAATCGTATCGGAGAAAAAAAAAGCAGCGGAACATGCAAACAGTAAGTTGTGATTGCGATTGGAAAAGCCAGACACAATAGTCGTATAAACTCTGTCATATAAAATGTGGTCGGGTCCGTACAATGATCGCATTGGAGATAAACCAAAAGAAATCACTGCACCAAAAGTTGCGATTGTGATTAATCGCATCGCATCAGAGTAATCGCAATCAGATTTATGCAGGGTATCGAAACATACGAATGGAATTTGTGATTGCGATTAATCACATTGCATTAGAGTAATCACAATTAGAGCTTCAGAGCATTGGAATATCGGTACATTCAAATGGAAATTGCGATTGCGATCAATCGCAATCAGAAGAACTCGAGGAGTAGTGTATATCATCGGAAAGCATGGCAAGTGGGCTCGGATATATGATATTCCATTGAATAAATGGAATAGAACCCTTATACTAATGTTTATAACGCTTGATTTGGGGAATATGGATATGCGGTGATATTATTTCACGAAGGCTGAGCAGTGGAACATACCAATGAAACTTGTGATTGTGATTAATCGCATCGCAACTATCGCAGAAGACCTAATCGCAATCGGAAATTTGTGAAGGTGTTGTTCTATATATATATATATATATATATATATATATATATAGTTGTTGCGATTATATTGAAAAGTACCGCATGGTCTATGGACCCACGAGCCTCGGCTTAAGGTGGAGGGCGATTATTAATATAATACAATTATGATGTGTGAAATTGTATTAGGCCATAAAACAAAGGTCGTGGTGTATGTATGTTCCGCTTGCGGAACTCATCACATCAACAAGACACTTGCTGTATAAAAAGCATTGGAATTTGCCCAGATTTAAAGTCAGCAGTTACATATATATACAAAATGCATTGATATAAAAAGCACAGTTACATATATGCAGAAGTTACACCGCAACAGAGGACAGAAGAGCAAACAGAGATGAAAAAAAATAAAACACAGTCACAGAAAAGACAGACACAGTCAAAGAAAAGACAAATGCACAGCGAGCCAAAAGACTAAATGAATTGAGCTGGAGTCCTCATTGTAATTTGATTGTAAATGTTTTAATTGATTTTTATTGTTTGTGATGCATTGGCAAGTCTCCGGAAGAAAACAAATATCCCACTATAATGTTAAATTGATACCTACAGTTATATTTATTGAATGAGAAGATAAAATGAATGAGAAGACAGAATCCAAAGATTCATTTATGTTCACTCCAAATTCCTGTTGAAATACAAACAGTCATGTGAGGAACTCTATAAATAATATCAACTAGATATGCATAAGAGAGGTTAGAGAGAGAAAATATAGGGAATGCATAGTATAGAAGAGTGAGGCAGAGAAGATTAAGAAAATAAGAGCGGAAAGAGATGCTACAGAATAAAGTTGATATCTGAGGTAAATTAGCAAACATTCAGTTTGATAAATTGAGGAATTTGGAGCTTCCCTATCAAGTTGCAGCTTGATAGCCGTCAGTTGTAGCTGACTGAGGTTGGATCCTCCTGTAGGTTGGTGCCTATAGAAAATTGAAGGGATTTGGTGCTTCCTTGCAATTTGTAGGTTGCAGAATTGAGGTTAGAGCCTCCTGTAGGTTGGTGCCTGCAGAAAAACAGTGGTGAGAGGGAGTTGGAGCTTGCCTTTGCATCACATCAATAATAAGATGTGGTTTTCTCCCTTTATGGGTTTCCACTTCTATATGGTGTCTTTTTGCATGATGTTTATGTGTTGATCTGATTTATATCATCTGCTTAATACCTGCTGCTCTCATATTAAGTCTATTGTTATATTATATTAATACTTGCTGCTCACATTCTAAGGTTACTCACATATTAAGTTGGACATGAAATGAAGGTGTAAATAAGGTTTAATGAAAATTTTTGAAAGTCCATGAATGTGTTAAACTGATTCACCCCCCCCTCAATTTAACTAAGGGTGCAACACGACATTGATGCCGTAGTCACCACTTTAGATTTGCGCAGTTTTCTTCCATAGTTGTAAGGGTTATTACGATGATATAATATTGGACATGATATTCTCTCTTACTTTTTGTGAAAATTACCGTGTACCTCCCTTTACAAGGGAAGCTCCTTTGGGATTCTATTAATTTTTTTTACGATGTTTAGCACTGTTGTGGACAGACGATTGCTTGAGTTTTTGCGCAAGTTGCAAACTTCACAGTTTAGAAAATTGGGTGAATATCTGCATTGTGAAGGGAAAATCGCTCAACCTTTTTAGGTAGGTTTTCGTGAATAGAGTTTAGTATAATGAAATTTGACTTTAACCTATCAAAATGTACCTTTTTTAAATAATAGTATTTTTCAACTTTAACCTATCAAAATTTTCCCTTTTTAAATCATAGTATTTTTCTTTCTTATTAAGGTTTAAAAATTACATATTGGTCAAATATTTTAGATTTAGAGTTCATGCATTAGAATTTTGGATCTGAATCTAGATTTCAAATACCAATGTAAGGATTTAAAGACGGGTAAATAAATATAGATAGCTTGAGGGATTAATATCAATTTCATAGCTAGATTCATTTCGTAAAATTCAGAATTTTTATTTATGAGGGACTAAGTTAAGAAATTTCAGTATTAAGGGTAAGTTATCTATGTGAACTTTTGTTGATATTTGAAATAAATTAGAAATAATTATGAGTTTCAAAGATATTATTACTATGTGTAAGTGTTTTTCAAAAGATACTATTAGTAAGTGTTGTGTATATTATTTTTACTAGTAATATAATTATAATATTACTTGGTAGTGGAGGTATGTGTTTTCTATCAAACCCATATAATTTCTACATATTTTAATTTTTTTAAGGAGGCTATCTTACCAATTCACCTCAAACCTTTTTGGTGGATTTATGTATATTTCCTCTCCGTTTTCTCAAGCATTCTTGCTTATCTTCTTCAATCACTCCATTCCTAAAAACAATCATTACATCCATTTGGTAAAGAGGCTAACCAAATTGAGTTGCATAACAAAGAGAGAGAGAGAGTGATAGGGAGGAAAGAGAGAGAGCTAGGTGGGAGAGAAAGGGAGAGAGAGGAAGAAAATTAGAGAGGAGTTGAGAGAGAAGGAGAGATGGAAGGAGAGAGATGGAGTTGGAGAGGGAGGGACACAAATATACATAAAGAGAGAAAGGTCAAGAGAGGGTGAAAAGAGAGATAAAAATAGTGTAACAGGAACAAATTTATTTTCACTCTAAAAAATAGTTGTATCTCAAAAAAATTTATGCCCCTCTAGACCTGAAAAGTTAAGATAAATCTACAATTGTATATTATTAACAAATACTTTAAAACCCATTATAGAAACATATTGTAATGTTAACAAATATTAAATTAAAAATAAAATACAAATTCACTAGGTCTTCAAATATTTTAAAATTAACTTTCTACAAAAATTTCACCCTATAAAAAAAAAATATATATATATATATATATATATATATAAAAACAACAATAAAAATACAAAAGTAAAAGTTATAAATACATGTGAGTTTATATTTCTCAGTTTAATAGGTAAGGTCCTCTCATGACTTTGTTTTCTCCATACAGGATCTCATTGGCATTTTGACGAAACATATACCAGTAAGAATCAATAAGCTACTCACAAAATTTAAATCAAAGAAATAATTTACCTAAATACAATTAAAAGTACATACACCAACCATACAAAGGTGCAAAACCCTACCTTATTATACCCTTCTATTTGTATAGCTTCTCCAATCCAACCAGAAGTTATAACATTGTAAAAGTTCTAGGATCTCCGAGATTAAGAGCTACAACAAAAACCCGAACGCATTCTTTTCGGAACTTGCCATGTTTATGGTGATTATGTGAAACATTAATCCTCTCAAAAGAAAAAGGATTCGAACAAGCTGTAGGAAGCCTATGTAAGGTCTGTCATATATCATGAGTTCTTTCTTCTATGAAGATACATCTTCATTATTATTATGGATATAATATAGAATTTTAATTAGTATAGATTCATTTTATGTAGTGATTTAATAGAAGGTGGGAAGAATCAGATTTATTTTATGTACTCAATTAATATAAGGCAAGAAGGATCAAATTTCTTCATGTGAATTTTTTTTAGAATGTACAATACAATGTGGTATTTAAATATTATTTAAATTGTCTTTTTGAATGCTAAATAAAATATATATAAGGCCATTTTTGGGATTCAATTGCTTTAAGTAAGTCATTCATCTATGACCATTTCCATGAGAAGTAGTAGTAACCGACTAATTTATAATGAATTTTTAATAGTCCACTTAGCACTCACGTGATGCTCACAGGGGTGAAGTAGTGGGATTGAAAACTAGTGAAATGAATCACATAGCCTCAATCATAAATTCTGAGGCTTGTAGTAGGTAACTAGGACTTCTCGGGAGGTCACCCATCCCAGAACTCCTCTAGCTCAAGCACGATTAACTGTGGATTTTCCCCACAATCAAGCCCACTTAGCTTGCTATCCATAAAATTTTAATTTTTTGATAATAGATACATCATTTTTTTTAAACGATATATAATGTATATGCAATTGACATTAAAATATTTTTCATAGCATCATCGATATATTTTATGACACAAATTTACTGATTTAATATAAAGGGTTTTTTTCATAATATATACATAATTGTTTTTAAATGATATATCATGTATAGGCAATTGACATTAAAATATTTTACTTAACATCACTTATATATTTTATGATGCAAATTAAAATGGTTTTTTTATTATTAACATATTTTTAAGTATATGTCAATATTAATGCTTATTAAAATATTTTAGCAATAACCAAATTATAAAATCTAAACATCTTACTCACACTTTTTGTTTTACTTCTAATTACTTTACAACATATTCATTTTTTGTTTTATTATATGTAACATCCTCACATTTCTAAGTATTTTACTTTTAACGGATGCGAGTTACATATTGTTGTTAAGGAAAATACTAACTAATGGGTTAAGAGTGTTTGATGAAGCTATGTTTAAATTTTATGAGTAAAATATTTTGTGATTCATAATTACTAAAGATGATTGGTAAATAATTTCAAGATCTCACAGCACTTACGATAACAGTTACCTTCTTCTCTAGGGATAAAGGGTAGATCCCAGTGAGGAGGAGGGGGGGTTCTGTAAAATGAGAAAGGACTTGAGTTTACAACAGAATGGTGTGGAGAGGAGTTGTCCAAAACTGGCTAGGGTTCTGTGAAATGAGAAAGGACCAAGGTATATAGCGGAATGTTGTGGAGAAGATTTGTCCAAAGTTGGCTATTAATCCAGTGGAACTATGAACCCAATGGAAGTACAAGTTACACCAGGCTAAAACTTATGTTTTTTCCTTAATCTGATATCCAAGGCTTTGGGAGAAGCACAAGGGAGCCGAGGACATAATTTCCTCACTCACGATTGTGCGGTACAATCATTGTTAACCTGTTTTGAGAGAAGTATTATCTTGTGATTGAAAGCATACGTGCAAGTTTATTTATTGCTATTGTGAATCTGAAAAGTCATTGACAAGTGCATAAAGAGGAAAATAATAGTGCATGATTTTGGTTTATGAAAATTCTGGAAAGAAAATATCCATATATAGTAGTGTTATTGAATGATTTTTTTATAATTTTGATGATGAAAATATAGTATGTTTAGTAGAAGAATTTGTAACCACGAGACCAATGACACCTTACAAGTTGGAAATTGTGACTGTGTGTGGTGAAAATTAAAAAGAATGATATAAAAAACCTTGTGGGAAGGGTTAATAACACAATATTACTGAAACATAATATAGCCCCGGATTCGAGGGCTTATTAAATGTATCCAAACGTATCCAAGACACTAAGCTAATACCCCAAGATAATTCTAGCAACCAGTAGATATATTATCAGAGAAACAAGAAAGAAGAAGGAAGTAATCCAAGTATTTAAGTTCATATTGCAGTATTAATTCCGTGTCGGCATTAAGAGTAAATAACGTTACCTGGGGGTAATCCATGAGGGTATGGACCCCAGTCCCAACCAATAAGTCTGGTCTAGAGTCCTACGTCCCTCAGGATGACAGAAGGATTACATTAAATTCTAATCATAACCTTTACATTGTAATAAAAAGAAAATTGTAATACCAGTACACGTATACAATAAGTAACTAATCAAGAGAACTGGAATTAAGAAAAACACATTTGTGCCGAGAGGACTAAACTAATTATACTTAAAATAAAACAGGAATAGAAAATCGATAAACTCAGATATAACTTGCATTTTCTCACAACAATACACATAAGCAGTGAACAAATTACCTAAGAAACATTATTCAAAAGCCCTTTGAATTAAATATTCTAGCTCTACTATATTAAACATTTAAGTGAGGTGTAAGCTCCCAAAATTCACCTTTACTATTTAGCTCGTTTAGCAATTTCCATAAACTGAAACGAGGAAATAAAATTGTTGTAACTGAAAACATAGTGGATGGAAACATTAAAAAGGTCCAACATTCCATCATTAAAACTTATAAAATTCACTTTGTGGTGGCTTAGGCATTGATTAATTCCCTGATAGAGGAGGAATGTTAATTTTACAAATACAACGGTGAAAATATTTCTAGATGAAACCCTTGAGAAGGATAGAGCTGGTAACGCTAATCGAAGGATGAAAAAACGAAATTCCAATGTCCTGCCATCCATGAGAGTGTTTGACCCTTAGTCTCATAACACAATATAGCTATACAAATTGTAGAGAGCCTAGTTGAGAAGGAAAAAATCAGAACTCACCCTGCCAAACTGTGAAGCTGAAGGGTTGGTTAGTCATGCCTCTTTCCAGCCAAGACTCCAAGAACCTCGAAAATACTCTTGGAAAACCCAAAAAAGGGTAAGTCCTTGGATGACACCCAAAATTAGAAGAATAGACCAAACAAGAGTTAAAATAGGGATGGGATTAATTAATCACCTATATAGTTGTCGAGCTTGGCTCTCCTGTAGTAGTAGTTGCGCCATTATAACCCTTTCCTGAAGTAAAGCCTAGAAACCCAACAACGGAAAGATCCTTTTAACCAGCAAGTCAAGGTGTAAAGGGGTGAAAAAAAGAGAATACCAGAATTCCACCATGATAAATCCTGAGCTGTGAAAGTTGAAGACTCCATAACATCGAGCTTACTGCCAATAGACACCACAAATGCTGACGGGGGTTGCACGGCAGATTCGAGCAAGGGTCCGCGCAAATGCGAAGTGGAATGTTGGGAGAGGAGGGGGTACGGTTACCCTAACTCCCTCCCAAATAAATATGACCGTCAGATCATACCGTGGCGATCCAAGCACTATCAATATGACAAATCTCCCTTAAAAAAACTCATAGTCACCAGTCAGGAAGGTCGATAAGGTTCATGGTGGGTTTGAGCACCCACCAAAGGCGAAGGTCAGAATCGGTGGACCAGTCATCACATCAAACAGTGAAATCACATGGGTGACATTAATGTAAAGTGAAAATAGAAATTATAATTGTTAAAAACAATAATGTAATGGAGGTACAAAAAATCAGAATCGCTCCACGGTCATTTCATTCATCTCACATGGTAGGAAAACACTAAACCCAATGTAGTAGCATATAATTACTATGATCATGAAATTCATTAAGTATACCTTTGGAGTAATGTATCTAATGATATGTAAATATTTTTTTATTTGGGTAAGTTAATATGCATGGTGATTTAGGTTACAAGTGGTATCAGAGCGAAGTTATTACGCTAGGACCCGATGGAAAGACAAGCAACAAGTGCATTGAAATTGTGCATAGTGATAACAAGAAATAAAGTTATTGATAAGCAGCAATGAGGAGGGGATCTCGGAATATGATACCTAGAGTAGCAGGAGGGTGTAACCCTCTGTCAAATCTATAAATTAACCCAGAGATGTGGGTACAATCAATTTTTGACCATCATCATCAAACCACTTGATTATTGGAGGAAGCCAGACTAGCCGATTATTGGACACTATCCAACAGTTGTAGATAGAAATGGTCTTATTCAGAAGTGATAATGAGATACTAATGCGTGAACAACATAGAATTTTAAAGAGTCTATCAGACATATAGAATCACCATACTTGTCAACCCAATCCTAAACAGGGCACTCAGAATGAAGGCTAGCATAAAAAGCATGGTGACAACAGCCCTGGAGGAAGTCAGGCTCAACGAAGTAACAAAAACATAGTGCATATCAAGGCAGAGTCAGGAAATATTTCAGATCAGCGGGAAGTGAATGAATAAAAAGTGGAATTACAAGGACAATTTAGGAAGATAAACCTCCCCACCTTTGATGGAGAAGCAGAGGAGGTGGTGGAAGCATGGCTTATTAACATGAACAAGAATTTTCAAGTCTATGAATATAGTAGTAAGATTAAATCCCGATTAGCCATCTGTCAGCTATGAGAAAAAACTACATTATGGTGGGAGAAAGGTAAGAAATTTCGAGGAAAAGAAGATTAAAACGTGACATGGGACGAGTTCCAACAGTATTTTAAGGATAAATATTTAACGAATCCTTTGTACGATGAAAAATCCATAGGATTTCATGATCTAAGGTTGGCGCATATGAATATGGACGAGTTCATCACGAAATTAACTTCCTTTTTTAGGTACGTGATGTAACTTTGAGATGAAAAGGCAAAGGTACAACGATTCATCGGTAGTTTTCCTGCTCATATGAAAGAAGGAATTGATTTTTTTCAACCTAGAAACCATGGATGAGGAAATTAGAAAAGCACGAAAGTGTTATTGGCAGTAGAAATAGAAAGGAGATTCAAACATAAGTTGGTTGTCAAGGAAAAGTCAGAAAGGCGCAAAAAATTTTAGGAACAACAGACCAGGTAATTTCAAGGACATTACCATGATATACCAAATAAACAAGCTTCAAGGAATCAATAAAATCCCAAATGGCAGGAAAAATATAGACCTACTGAGGAGTCCAACACACTAGACCATGGTTAGACACAAAAGCCCCCATTGCAATGTTGGGGTTGTGGTCGAGCTGACTGTTAAAAAACTTCCCCCATTGGGGGAAAAATGATTTTGTAGCTAATCTGCAGGAGGCATCCACTGTTGGGGATGTAGTCAGAAACATACCAAGGATAAATCCACCGTTAGAAGATCGAAAAGCAGACTACTAGCCGACCATGGTAAAACTCGAAGGTAAGTTATTTTCCTAGCCTATATCTTTTTTGGTTGACCTTGGTGCAAGTTTAAGTTAAATAATCCCCAAAGTAGTTGAAAAAAGTAATTTACAGATTCAGAAATGTAATATCCAAAATGAGATATTTTAGCTAAAAATGCAGAAATAGACTTGAGTAGCAAAATAAATGGAAATAAACACACTACCACCAATATAACACAATGGATGCCGATAAAATCACTGATCCATTTTATTAATCCATGGAAGAAAAAGTACATCAACATAAAGGAACAGTGGAACCTGAGCTTGCCAAGCAAGTGGAGAAAAACCCATAAATATCTCTGGCCCAACTGATGAATGACACTGGCAATGATGTAGATGGCTTGGCAAGAAGACTGCTGCAAATTGGCTACAACAAAAGCTGTCACTAAACCCACTAAAGCACAAGTTGAAGATCTGAATGATCCTCACACCAATCCCTGAAGATCTATGAAACTTTTGAATGAAGTCTCCTCAAGAGAGTTGGGTTTTCGTCCAACACTCACAAATCACCTGAGGGTTCCCGTCTTGGGGCTACGGCTGAATTAGAGAACCACAGCCTCACACCTCTCATACAATAAAATAACATGATCCCAAAGATATCTCTCAATGGCCTCCTCCCTATATTTTATAGATCTCTTGGAGCCTTCTAGAACATTATTTTATTATCATTTTATTCATGGAGCACTTTTCCCTCTTATTAAAATATTCCTTTTTAATGCAGAAAAAGGTAAATTGGCTACCACGCCTCCTCCGATCACTAAAACCCATGTTTAACCATCCCACCATGTAGGTATCCTCGTCTTGATTCCAACGAGCTATTACACTAAGGTTTTCCATCATGTATTCCTCCCGGAATTCCACCTTGAGCATAATCAGTTGAGTTAAGCCCATAAATACCTCAAATTTCTGAAATTTATCAGAATGCATCGAAACAAAAGCCAAACTGCTCGAATGATAGATTATATCAAGCGAATGCCTCCGGACACCATGGAAACTCCTCAAAACTCCTCCAAAAAGCTCCTAGGCTCACTGATATCACCAATCTGTATCTCTGTCCTCTCTGCTCCTAACTCTGGAAGTCCCTCCTAGCCCTGTCATGTGTGATACCAAAAAATGAAATATTACAGACCTTCCGCCCCAAGATTCATTGTCCTCAACAAATCGAAATATGTGGGCCACTTTGTTGGCCCGCCACAACTGAGACCCAGTGCTTGGATCCCATACAAACCTCTGGGTGCTATTATGTACCTGTGTCAAACCACTCAAAATAGACCCCTCAATGCCGGCATCCCAAACTAACCTCTTACTATACCATTCAAAAAAGAATCCTCCCAGGCCCCAATGCCACCATGGCTAATAATCGCCCAAGTCCCACGGCTTAGGCTGCACACTGCCTCTAACTATAGATGATGCCGCAAGAATTGAAGTCCACCAATAAGAAGTAATGCTCCCTGGCTCCCGCTATGCTGTACCTATAATTGTATAAGCTACCCCACCAACTGCATACCAACTCATCACCTCTCTCCAATCCAAGTCCTGACTCAATCCCATGCTAATCTTGCTTTCCTGAAATCGGGATGGAGTGCTGAGGAAGTGACGATCTATGCTCCACTGCCAGCTACAGTCTGTAATATCTACTATGTCTAAGGGCCCCTGCTCTGCTGTGCTCCCTACGAAGGAAATTGTACCATCAATAGGGTACCAACTCATGATCTCCTGCCAATCTATCCTGGAAGAAGAATCCAATGTAGTGTCAACTGCATACAGAATATGCCGAGAGAATTGTCAGTAGCTCATAATCAACTCATGTTGCTCTGTCCCGTCTGCCAACAAAATATGCCTGTAGAGGAAAGCCCCTCTCTCTATAATGGACCCAAGTGGGCAAGATACGCTGCAAGCCCCATCGATGTATCCCTGGAGAGTGCTACTCCTTGAAAGTTTTGCAGCTCTGTTGACTGCATGTGCATCTATTTGTACCCCATCAGTGTGTCGGCCCAACGATGGATGCTCCACCATCTTCGACAGCTCATCCCTCTCCTGATCAGGAATGTAATGCTCCTGCTGTCTACTAGCCCCCTGCAGAACTATCCCATCAACCTCCAACATCTCTAGAGGATATGGATCTATAACTGTTGTCACCATACTTGGTGTCTATGCATCTGAATGCTCCTCCTCAATGGCTGACCCAAAGGTTAGCTGCATATCCATCATGGACTTAATGTGAGCTTCCATCTGGCTCTCCCCCAAAGGACTATCAGGCATGATGTGCATAGTATCCTCCTCTGCTGACTTAGGCTCCATCATATAATGCTTTGGTTGAATCGTCACAAGTGACTCATCACCCAGAGTATCTCCTGTAGAGTCCCCTGACTGCTCACCCTGCACATGGCAATGCAGCTTCGACCTACTACCATCAACTCTGCATGACTACTCTCACCCCCTAGAAGTGTCCTCAACTGATCCCATGGACTCATCTGAAGAAGAGTTCTCATCCTAGCATAGTGAAGGAACGTCTACCTGCTCTACCTCTACCACCTCATCTGCATCTCTCAAACATGAGTGATCAGGCTTCCAAGGTTCTTTGCAGATTAAGAAAATTCCCTTCCTCCTCAGCTAATTTCTACTCCCAGATCCACCAAACTGGAGTAGCTCCTCCCTGGTCAACTATCCCCTGAATAGCCCAAGATTTTTCTCAACTACCCCTTGGGCTAGCTCATAAGCAACGGGTGAGATGAACTTCTCTCTCCTCCAAATGCTCAACAACCTAGTCTGCATCTCTCGAAAAATGGCATCATGATCTCCCATGCATGACGACAAGATGGACTGCATGTGAGGTGTGCCTATGTCAGAATGATGTCTCCTAATGCTGAAGAAGCATTGGAACATCTGTAGAATCAAGCCATCACACTCAAGATACATCATGAACTCATAATTCTAGGTCATGGCCATGGCTTCTAAGACCTTAAGCTTTCTCCCAAATGTAGAGCTTGCACAGTTGTATAGATCCCGAAAGGTTCCTACTATCAGTCTGAAATTTTTTTCATAATATCATCATTGTAGGGAGGGAAGGGTGTTGTTATCCTGAAAATATCGCTAAGACAAGAGGCAGTTGTAAGCTTGACTCTCTCACTTGGATGTTTCAAGAATCTAGCTTGTGCCAATGCAAGCATAGATGGCTCCAAAGCCCAATTTAAACTCCAAAAAAATTGCTCTACCTTTGAAAGGCAGGATTCCAGTTTCTCTAACATGGGAAAGTCATTTTCTGGTCTTCCACTCTTTAAGTCCATCCCAAGTGCAAAAAGCCAATTTCCCACTTCTTCCTCCTTTTGCAAATTCCTCAGATGCCTTTGTTGGAGAAAATTATGTACCTTCTTGGAGAAGGTTCTGTTGTTCTATTTTGTTTTTTGGTCTTCTAATGCATGGTGGTTCAAGGAACCAACTTCTATTTTTATTTTTCTCAAACTGTTTAGGAATCCCTCCATGGTTCAGCCAATGATATGATTACTGTTTTCTGAGTTTTAAGTGTATGTCACTCGCTGAAAATTTGTCAAATACTTGAAATTCCTTATTGTTGTAGGTGAGGTTTGGCGGGAATGTTTAAGGCATGGACTAATAACATAAACTGTTTGATATTTGTGACAATATTAACAAACAGAGATGCAAATAAAATTATGAGAAATGTATCACAACTTTGGAATAGGAGAACTTGACTTGAGCACTGTGAAGGCCTTGAATTTACACCCAACCTTCATATATCGCAACAAGGGTGGCTTTCCGAGAATACCCCCTTCATCCCCCTGCTTCGTGCTATCAGGTGAATGAGTGGGAAGATGACCTTCAAAATTTTGACCAATTCCAGTGTAATCTTCAGCAGTGCAATCTCTAGTGATATGGTCTCCAAATGAACACCGGTTGCTTGAATGATAGGATGACTGCGCCCTCACTAATAGAGCAGGCTCCAACGATAATAAGAGGAATACAATGATAAATACCAACATTTTTTTGATCAATGTATACAACTGTAGGTGGTTGTTACACCCCAGAAAACACCAGCGATACACTATACTCTTCAACAGTAGAAACAACACATGTTCAAATAACAATTTCTTGCCCATTCAACAGGTTGATATCACCCCACAGATATACATTCTCTCTTTGGAAGTTCAGATAAATCGAGCTGAGCTTTACTAACCAGAATTTGCCAGCGCTGTCAAAATTTCATCGCACTGCTAGCTTCTAATTATACGTTATGTTTGGGAAAATAGTTTGGAGTGAGTGCGACCTAGCAATTTTGATCACCGAAAACAACAATTCCAGGTAGACGAGCAATTTGGCCACGTATTCCAACTAGATTCAAGCCTATCGCCTTAGTGGAAAAGAAACTCGACTCGTCTTGAACAAATTTGAAGCCAATAAGGAATCAACTCTTTCCAAAATAAATCAATCTTCAGCACATGTGAAATAAATTCTAGTCGGCCCCTCATATAATCTGACTTAATTAAAATTGATTAAGGTCGTGAAATTTGGCTCCTTATAAAATTCTCACAGCAATGACTTGGATTTTTAATAAATATTTGTTCATAGTTGTTATAAAAATTAAAAAAAAATTGGCCTTTGACTTTTAAAGTGTGATTTTAATACGACTCCTCTACAATAGTTGACTGCATCCAATCGACCCTCCAACCAGTGAATCAAACCCTTGTAATGGAATGTTGCATCGATTTTATAGCGCACTCCCAGATCTTGGCACTTGAGCAGCTGAACCTTGCATAAAATTTGAAATTCGGCTCACGTTGATAATTTTTCCCCATCTAACATTCCCAAATGTTTCGGCTTTGAAATAATTCCTTGGCCCCAATGATATTTGGACGTTTAACTTTCGACCCTTCTCAAATAATTTCATTGTCCATGGAAATGCGGCCTCTACAAAGACTCCCTCGATCACGCAGATTCGTTAGGCTTGAAAATTAATTCAGCTTGCAACATAGCAATTCTCTGCCCACTTTAGAATAATAAACCTTCGAAACAAATAAAATCATACGCCCCTCCAATTTATGATTCACTTGTCAATTTTTGTCTCACTCGTAACATTATAACATTGGCCCGATTTTGTTTAATTTTATTATGCCCACAAAAATTTGTTAGAATTTCTTTGCACACTCAATAAGAAAAAAGTGTAGAACCTTTTTAATCAATTCTCATTTTACTGCAAGAACTAGGTTACCAAATTCTCGACCAAACCTTCCAACAATAATAGGAAACTAGAAATTGAAAAACCTGCAGACTAAGCCAAGACCAATGCTCTGATATCACTGTAGTATCCCAAATGGGATATTTTAGCTAAAAATGCAGAATTAGACTTGAGTAGAAAAATAAATGGAAATAAACACACAGTCACCAATATAACACAATGGATGCTGATAAAATCACTGAGCTATTTTATTAATCCATGGGAAAAAAAGTACATCAACATAAACGAACAGCGGAACCTAAGCTTTCCAAGCAAGCGAAGCAAAACCCAGAAAGATCTCTGGCCCAACTGATGAATGACACTGGCAATGATGTAGATGGCTCGGCAAGAAGACTGCTGTAAATCGGCTACGGTAAAAGCTATCATTGAACCCACTGAAGCACAAGTTGAAGATCTGAATGACAATCACACCAATCCCTGAAGCTCTATGAAACTTCTGAATGAAGTCTCCTCAAGAGAGTTGGGCTTTCATCCAACACTCAAAAATCACTCGAGGGTTCCCGTCTTGGGGCTACGGCTGAAGTAGAGAACCATGGTCTCACACCTCTCATACAATAAAATAACATGATCCCAAAGATATCTCTCAATGGCCTCCTCCCTTTCTTTTATAGATCTCTTGGAGCCTTCTAGAGAATTCTTTATTATTATTTTATTCATGGAGCACTTTTCCCTCTTATTAAAATATTCCTTTTTAATGCAGAAAAGGGTAAATTGGCTACCACACCTCCTCTGGTCACTGAAACCCATGTCTAATCGTCCCACCATGTAGGTATCCTCATCCTGATTCCAACAAGATATTACACTAAGGTGTTCCATCATGTATTTCTCCCAAAATGCCACCTTGAGCATAATCAGTTGAGTTAAGCCCGTAAATAACTCAAATTTCCGAAAGTTATCGGAGTGCATCGGAACGAAAGCGAAACTGCTCGGATGATGGAGTATATCGAGCGAATGCCTTCGGACATTATGGAAATTCCTAAAAACTCCTCCGAAAATATCTAGAGCCCACTAATAGCACCAATCTATACCTATAACCTGTCTGCTCCTAACTCTGGAAGTCCCTCCTAGCCCTATCATGGGTGATACCAAAAAAGGGAATATTAAAATAAATTTAAGGTCCCTTGGCTAGTGCAGCTAGCCACTGGGGAAAAAAGGAGGGTAAATGCCAAAGTGGAAAAATTTTCCCTAGAAATAGGTAATCAACATATAAATGCGGTTCTAAATATCCTACCATTGGGTTACTATGACTTATTATTGGGGATAGATTGGCTAGAAGGGAATTGGTTCCTGGTGGAATCTAAACAAAAAACCGTTAGCTATTTGGCTGATGATGGAACACACTAGGAAATCCAAGGAATTAAGAAACCCCTTCAGCTACGACTAATCACTGCATCCCAATTGGGAAAATGTAGTAGAAAGGGGTGTAATATTTACACTATTTAGGTTGGATTTGCTAACTCCAAGGACAAAACCCCTGTATTGGAAGAAATTCCTGTGATTTAGGAATTTACTGATGTATTTCTTGATATCATACCGAGATTACCACCAAGGCGGAATATCGATTTCACAATAGAATTGATGCCAGGGGTATCACCCATGTTTCGAGCTCCATTCCAAATGAGTGTACCAGAGTTGACTAAATTGAAGATGCAGTTGCAAGAACTGTTAAAAAATGGATACACCTGTCCTAGTGTGTCTCCTTGGGGGGCACCGATACTTTTCGTTAAGAAGAAATATGGTATGTTTCATATGTGTATGGATTACAGGAAGCTTAACAAACTGACCATTAAGAACAAGTACCTGCTACCATGGATAGACAATCTATTTGCTCAAGTGAAGGGAACAACTATATTTTCCAAAATATACCCGAGGTCCAGATATTATCAGATAATAAAGGATGAAGACATATAGAAGACAACCTTATGAACTTGATACAGGAATTATGAGTTTGTGTTCTTACATTTCGGATTAAATAATGCATCTACAACTTTCATGAGTATAATGCATGGCATTTTTCATCTGTTTTTAGAAAAAAATTTATTTTTATTTTTTATTGCATATTAATATATTCAAAAACCATGGAAAAACACAAGGATAATTTACACATTGTGTTGAAAATGTCGCACCGCCATCAAATTTATGCCAAATTCAACAAATGTGACATCTATAAAGAATAGATCTAGTATTTAGGCGATGTGATTTCAGCTGAAGGGATATCGATGGACATAGAAAAGATAAATACTATCATGGAATGGCCAGCACTTAGGAACATAGCAGATATACGTTCCTTCATGGGATTGGGTAGATATTAATGACGTTTTATACAAGGCTTCTCTTGAATTATGTTTTCTATCACTTCCATACAACAAAAACGACAAAATTTCAAGTGGACCAGTGATTTCAAAAAGATCTTTGAATGGTTGAAAATTATTAACTAGTGTCCATGTATTAAAGATAGTTGACCCAAACAAGGAATTTGAGGTATGTACTAATGCATGTCAAGAAGGAGTGGGTGCAGTACTCACTCAAGAAGGAAAGGTGATTTCATATGGATCCAGGAAACTAAAGGAACATGAACAATGATATTCCACTGATGATTTAGAGTTTAAATTGTGGTTCATGCACTTAGGGTATGGAGGTGCTACCTGTTAAGAAAAAGGTTTCTATTGAAAACTAATCAGAACAGTCTTATTATCTACTTTAAGAAATCTTACCTGAATGCTCACTGGGTGAGGTGGAATGCATTCGTAAGTGAATTTGAATTCGAAATTCAACATGTAAAAGGTAAATAAAACTGGGTTGTTTATGCCTTACGTAGAACGATAAATTATATTTATGAGCTTTACTTTAACTACTAGGTGGAATTCAAGTTTTAGGAACAATTTAAAGAAGCAACGCAGAGAGACCAGAAATACCAGTTCCTTTCGCAACAAGTACATCAAGCAGACATCCAAGGGAAACAATCAGATTACAAGGTGAATGATGAACGTTTATATAATTTTCGAGGAAAGATATATATTATGAATCAAGTAGTGTTGATAGAGTTAATTCTATATGAGTATCATCGAATTCCTTATGTTGCCCATCCCGGCTACTAGAGGATGCTGACTGCAATAAGGAAATATTATTTCTGGTCCATAATGCACAAGGAAATTCTTGAATACTTAACTGTGTGTCTATAATGTCAGCAAGTTAAGGTGGAGGATTAGCACCCTACTGGTTTTTTACGTCCCATACCTATATTGGACTGGAAATGGGAATTCATTTCACTCAACTTTATTATCATTTTACCAAGAACCAAGAGACATAATGTCTTGATAATGGTGGTAGTAGATAGAATGAGTAAGGAAACTCACTTCATACCAGTTCAACCCAACAAAAAAACAATGCAAATTGCTGACATTTTCATGAGCGAAGTGTTTATATTACATGGTATTCTGAAAACATTCATCTCAGACCGAGATATGAATTTTACCTCAGGCTTTTGGAAGGAACTCTTGAGAGGTTTGGGTGCACAGAATCATTTGAGTACTTCCTGTCATCCACAAAAAGATGGGTAGACTGAGTGTGTGAATTAAGTGTTAGAATACATTCTAATAATGTATGTGATGCATTAGCCCATGAAGTGGTAAGATTACATACATTTAGTAGAGTTTGTGTACAATTAAGGATACCAAGAGTCACTAAAAATGAGTCCCTTTGAGGCACTATACGGAAGAAAATTCAGGACGCCCATAAATTGGAATAGCGCTGAAACTAACTTAATGCTTGGACTCGGAATTTTGGACAAAATGGAACATGAAGTGAACAGGATTTGATAGAATTTAAAATTTTCTGATGACAGGAAAAATGTTTCTGTTGATCGAAAGAGATCCTATCGAGAGTTCGAAGTGGGAGATCATGTCTATGTTAGAATAAAACTGTGGAATAGTATGTTGATGTTGGAATAGGGTCTCTTACGAGCTGCGAAACTAGTCCAATTCTAAATAATTTTGATTATATTTAGTCTAGCGTGGAGGTTTTGGGCTGGGTCAAAGCCCCGAAAGCATTGTAATGGGAAAAAGGGTAAACCAGGGGTCTGAAAACCACGGTTTGTGGACCATAGGAAAGTTTAGGCTAGATTATTATAAATAGAGGAAAATTTTGTATTGTAAGGTAGGGAATGAAGAGCTATTGATGTGAATTGTGGTTTAAGATATCTGTTTTGGTTTTTGGGGAAAGGACTCCTGCTGGCTATGTGCATGGAGATCCAGAGTCCAGCTGTGTGTAGACCCTGATGTTGTGTGCGTGGGATGGGAAGGGTATTGTAAGAAGGAACTGATGAATTGATGAATAAGAAAGGTTGTTGGAGAACTGAATCTATGTGTATTGTTTGTGTGAATCATTGGTAATTACTACATTATGTGCATTATGTATTCAAGCTGTGAAAGATCTGTTTAAGTTTGTTTCTATATCGGAATCTGTTATGTTCTAGTTTATGCGATACTGTCATAGAAGTATAAAATTACAGATCTAGCGCACGTGGATGCGCAAAGAGACCCGTTGACCCTGCGCAGAAAGAGGCGATCTAGGTATCATAGGGATGAACACAGCTCTGCTTGCCTTACCTATCCTTTGTCAGGGTGCGAAAACTTGGTTCCAACACCCACCCATACTACTTCGAGTGAGACTTTGACCTGCAGAAGTGGGTCACTGCCGAAAGGGCCAGCAATATACGGGTTTATTGGCAAACCTTGAAATCCGAACCTGGGTCAGGACCCCTCGTGCCAAAAAATGGTTTTTTTTCCGAGACCTGGAACATTTTGAGAAAGGGATCGGGTAATGAAAAGAGAGTATTGGAAGCTTGAAAGGAAGGAAATTGAGGACTAGTTCGAAAAGAAGATACAGGAATTCGTGGTAAAAGAAAATCATAGCGAGAAGTTAATGGCAGAAAGGTGGAAAAATAGGTACATTCTTACAGAAATCTATGAAATATTCTTTGTAACATTTGCGATTGAGCTTCAGGAGTGGCTGGCCAGACTTTTAGAGTTCCAAAAATGTTGGAAGGATGAGAAAATCACTCAGTGGACCCCAAAGCTGATCCAACAGCTGGAGAGGACTGATAATACTATCACACTCACAGTAGATCACTGGGTGGACAGTGTGCTAGGAGGATTTGTGACAGAATTTTCCATTGATTAGTTTGTCTCATACTATGAGGTTGAATGATGATTCTTTAAAGGATTCCGGGGAAAATTTCTGAAGACATTACCGTTGTTGATTAAGATATTACTGTGTGAGAAGAGCATTATGTGTAGTCATACTGACTGAATGACAGATATAGATTAAAGCGTGACGCACAGTGGTAAATACTATCAAACACACCTCGATGGGGGGAGATCTGCCTATAACCTGTTGTGAGAACCGGCTGCGCAAGACCCCCCGACTACACCGCCTCCCAGGCCGCACAAAGGTAAGAACTCACCCATACCACCACCCCTGACGGACAGTGATATGGCTGTGCACCTGAGACTACCTACCCTCAAGGGGGTAGGGGATGAGGATATGGACCGATTTTGGTTTGTTGCAGACTTTTTCTGGACTTCGTAATATGTGATAAACTATACGGTGAAGAGGGCGCAGCTCTCCTTGGCGTTCAAGGACAGAGCATTGGACTGGTATATGTGATACATTTCCCAGAATTGGAGTGCATCTATTCAAGATATCAAAGATGCTCTGAAGCAACAGTTCCAGAATCCAAAATCTTACTCTCAGTTGGTAACATAAGTAAAGGACTTCAAGGAAGGTGTGTCTGAATCTGTGTGGGAGGTTGATCAGCGATTGAAGAAAGCAATCAGGGAAGGAGGGTTTGAGTACGACGATAGACAACATAAAGAATGGTTCATCGCTATGTTGTTACCCCACCTGCGTACGCCAATGGGTCACCAAACCTTTGAGTCATAAGAAAAAACTATGGAAGTCACTATGAAACTAGAAGCTGCACCCAGAGAAGATACTTCGGTAGGGGTACAACAAATTCAGGAGCAACTTAGAGCTTGGTAATTCAGAACCTGCGAAAGGAGCGAGGAAAAGAAGCCCACGCAGATCTATGGTGCATATGATGTCGAGTATTTGGCCATACAAAGGATTAGTGCCCTCTATTGGTAGATTACATGTAGGTAGGAGGACCTAGTCCGGTACGCCCAGGAGCAAGTGGGGAACCCATCTTGTTAAAATCAGGCTCGAGCGGACCTGCACTATGGTGCAACGACTGCCGTGTAGCGGGACTGCATGATACGAACCATTTCCCTCATCTAGGTGTGTATGTCCGAGAACTAAAGCAATAGTGGTGCAGATTCTACCGGTCAGTGGGACACGATGAGCATAACTATTGCAATTACGACTTGATGATAGATCGTGGGAACTTGTATAGGGTACAATCAGACCCTACGTCACCAAGAACTTCCACGAATTTCGGAGGCTCTCCAGCAAGGGGCAGAGGAGGTTGGGGAGGAAGCGCAGGATGCGGACGTGGGCAGCTAATCTGTTATAACTGCAGTGAGGTAGGTCACTTCGCCGGAGACTACCCAAATCCCACCAGGCCATCGTGCAAATATTGTAGATAGCTAGACCATGTGGTTGAGGATTATCCAATTTTAATAGCCAAGATGTAGGAAAAAAAACTCACCCCTACGTAGAATGTGCAAAGAGTTAAAGTCGAGCTAAGAAACATAGACCCGAGTGTGAAAGTCATAACACGCAGCAGGATGGTCTCCTAGGGAGCAAAGGAAGCGCTTTCCAGGGATCCTACGACCTCTCACGAAGGATCAAACATTAGCAAAGGACAAGAAACAATAGCAGCTACTGCACAGATGCCACCACACCTCAAGATAGAGGAGGGGGTTGAGCCCTTTCTGTAGGCATGTCTGAAGCTGCTACGTAACCCACAGGCTATAGAGAACCGTCAAGCATTAATGCATAGTTGCGCAGCTCAGCCCAATCTGATTCCCGGGACTAAGGATGTACACAAGCTATACAGCTATAAAAAATGCACCGGAAGATAAATGTGGTTGACTATGAAAATTTGTGACTACGAGATGGATCAAGTTATTTTAGATCTTGGATCAGATGCAAACATATTACCAAATAAAACATGGCAACGAATGGGAGAGCCTAAATTAGAATGGTACACCATCCAGCTGCGCATATAAAATCAACAAAAGATCATCCCTCTGGGAAGGCTGCCAAAAGTCATGGTAGATATCACAGGGGTAAAATTCCTAGCTGACTTTGAAGTAATAGAAATTTTGGAAGATGCGGATCCCTACCCTGCACTCCTAGGACTGGACTGGGCTATAGATATGGGGGGTGTCATCAATCTCAAAAAGCGCAACATGGTGTTTGAAAATAACAGTACGCGTGTAATAGTACCACTGGATCCCACAGAAGGTGCACAGTATACCGAGCCAACATGCGATGAGGAAGAAATAGATCACATTTACAAATTGATTACGCATGAAGAAGACTTGATTAACCCCACAGTAGAAGGAGTACTTTATTGGGAAAAGGACAGTGAAAGATTTTCCGACTCTAATGAGGAATTAGAGAATTGGCAGGGCCGGTTGCATGAGGTTTCAGCGCTACGATGTCTTCGCGTCACCATGAATTTCCACTGCATCTCCTCCAAGGTAAGAGACCTGGCCTACCTTAAGGACGCAGATGAAATTAAGGAGTTTTTATGCACATTCGAAGCCAAATTTCCCAAGGAATGCAAGCTAGGGGCACTTCCGCTAGCCTTGCATAGAATGCCTACGCGTTGGTGGGATACGCAGGGGCCGGTATGATGCACTTGGGAGGAGTGTCGAGATAAGATGATCCTGCGATTTGGAGCCCCAGCTGGAAGAAGGATCAGAAGGTTCTTTGTGTCAGAGGACCACATAGATATTTTTGGCATGGGAAACACAAGGGTGCGATATGACCCCAAACAAACAAGCTCACATGGTTATCCATGACCTAGGCTTGCGTCTCACTACGTGGTATTTAGATGCGAAGTTGCACCAATCCACACGCAATTGGGAGAATTTGTGGGCTGAGTCTCTGCAAACATTTCAGGTGATAGATGGAACAAGGATGTTCGACGCAGCTCTACTGCACACAGATGCCCTGACCAAGGAAAAGCATGCTTGTCAAGAGATACGATGGCCAAGTTGCTGAAGTGGTACCTTAACTGTGTTACAAAACACCTGGCATCGACTTTAATTTGGGGTACACGAGAAGCACGTAGGCATCATCCAAAATCTCTAAATCTGTGGGAAAGCCCTCGGGTACGAATAACAACCATCAGACCACTGCACTTTGGTGAGAAGGGAGCCTTACCATTATGAAAAATGGGCAGCTAGCCATCAATGCAGCAATTTATGGTAAGTTTGTTCCGGACAATCAATGGTAAGTTTCAAGTGAGGGTGACTCTACCATTGGATAGCCCTGGACAGTATAAGGCCAATAGGATAACTTCACTCCGGGCTCCATATTGTCTCTGTACCCTGCCTCTGTTAGTATCCTACTTGCTTATTGGGATCTTTAACATTTTCTGGGAAGCCTGTCCTTTTGTTGTTATGGCGGTCCCTAACCCACCGAATGCTTCGGCACCTACCATTTCAGCGCCTGCAGACATCGTGTTGAGAGGGTCTGGGGATGGCGAGATTGATCAAATGATTGGCCTCTATCTCCCTGCAGGGATAATTGACTTTGAACCCCATGCGAAGAGGCACCACAGCTGCACGATGGGAGTTCTTGACCTTCACAACCCTGGAACGATCGTAGAACCCAACCGAATGGCCTCAGACAATACCACGAAGGAGGGTACACAATTGCCACTATTCACCACCAACACTGACACAGTTAAGTCCCAGCTAGTCCTGTGCATAGAAGGGGTGAAGAGATATAGGGATATGCTATGACTTCTCCGCAGTTTCAGACTACCGACCATCGCAAGCCATATTTGTTCACTCCCTCGCACTATCATGGTTGGCAACCACGCCCCAACAGCTACGGAACTACAAGTAGACTTGGCATAACTATCTCATGAGGCGTTACAACTTTTATACATAGCTGTGTTGCAAGAGATCTGTAACTGTGACCGGATTACACGAAAGTAGCGTGAAATACCCCCGGAAGTACGGGCACAACGAGTTGCATTGATCACGGAAGAAACGAATCTTGTTAAGGAACTTCTTACTCTGGGCACTCAGTTGGTCGAGGCGGATATGCAGCTTTGGATAGTGATCGAGTTCAACCCCATACTTCAGCGTGTCCAGGAAGACTTACGACAGACGGAAGCTACTTTCGATCAGGTCGAAACTACCTTGCCTTCCCTCATCCCTGCGCAGCATCTAGCTCTCTTAAAAATCCACAATGCCTTCATAGACACGATTGCGGATCTCCGCTGTGATAAGCACGTCGTCAAAAATCATTTGAAACCATGGGCCGATACCACCTTCCAAATATCTCAGGGTGCTCATACCGCCATCGTGCCCCTCCACCGGATATTAGAACTGGTTACCACAGCTCCAAAAGGCCCTACCTCCCTGACGCTTGTCAATATTGCATAGCGAGCTGTTACCCAGAGTCAAGAAGTGTTACCTCCGCTGATCGCCTCCCTTACTACCTTACGTGCACAGATAGAGGCCGCACCACCACAGTGACTCAGGACGAGTCACAAGATTGTGTTGGGGACTGTTGGAACAACGTCTCCTACGAGCTGCAAAACTGGTCCAATTTTGAATACTTTTGATTATATTTAGTCTAGCTCAGGGGTTTTGGGGTGGGTCAAAGCCTCGAAAGCATTGTAATGGAAAAAAGGGCAAACCAGGGGTCCGAAAACCATGGTTTGCAGACCATAGGAAAGTTTAGGCTAGATTATTATAAATAGAGGAACATTTTGTATTGTAAGGTAGGCAATGAAGAGCTATTGATGCGAATTGTGGTTTAAGATATCTGTTTGGGTTTTTGGGGAAAGGAATCATGCTGGCTGTGTGTGCGGAGATCCAAAGTCCAGCTATGTGCGAACCCTGCTGTTATGTGCGCAGGTTGGGAAGGGTATTGTAAGAAGGAACTAATTAATTGATAAATAAGAAAGGTTGCTTGAGAATTGAATATATTTGTACTATTTTTTTGAATCATTGGTAATTACTACATTATGCACATTCTGTATTCAAGCTGTGAAAGATCTGTGTAAGTGTGTTGCTATATCTGAATCTGTTCTATTCGGTTTTATGGAATATTATGCTACTTTCATAGAAGTATATAATTATAGATCTAGTGCACGTGGATGCAAAAAGAGACCTACTGACCCTGCGCAAAAAGAGGTGATTTGGGTATCACAGTGCTGAACGTAGTTCTCTTTCCTTACCTATCCTTTCTCAGGGTGTGGAAACCTGGTTCCAACACCCACCCATACTACTTCGTGTGAGACTTTGACTTGTTCAAGTAGGTCACTTCGGAAAGGGCCAGTAGTATAGGGGTTTGTTGGAAAACCTTGAACTCCAAACCTACGTCAGGACCCCTTGCGCCAACAGTTGAGATGGACTAACTACGCTAAAATATATCCCCGGTTATGTGGGCCTTTCCAAATTTTGGAAAGGATAGGGCCAGTGGCTTATCTACTGGCTTTATCCATCATATAAGGGTAAACAATGGGTTTCATGTACTATCTCTAATGAAATGATATGTGCATGATACCAAGAATATAATTCATTCGCAGAATTTTTAGGTAAATTATAGCTATTAATGTATTCCTGGGAAGGTAGATGAATATGCAATTAATTGATTTAATGATTTCTTTTTAGAGGTCAAACTAGATGGAAAATTCCTAGTAGAGCCCTAGCGGATTCTCGAGCAAAGAGAAGTAACGCGGCAGAGACAAGTCATCTCCTAGGTTAAAGTGTAGTGGAATCCATTTAGCGTAGAAGAGGCTACCTGGGAAGATGAGGACTTTATACGGGCATCATACCCAGAGTTATTTCCTGTTATGCACTAAAACACTGAGGACAATGTTTTTCCTCAGGGGGCGAAGATGTATCATCCCTTTATTTCGAAGTATTTTACTTTTAACTGTTGCAAGTTACTTATTTTTGTTAAGGAAAAGACTTATTAATGGGTTAATACTATTTAATTAATCTACGTTTAAATTTTATGAGTAAAATGTTTTGTGATTCAAAATTACTAAAACTAATTGGTAAATAATTTTAAGATCTCAAAGAAGTTAGGAGGGAAGTTGTGAAAATTAACAATTACCTTCTTCTCTAGGGATAAAGGGAAGATCTGAGTGAGGAAGAGGGGTTATGTGAAATGAGGAAGGGTCGGAGTTTACAATGGAATGTTGTGGAGAAAATTTTTCTAGAGATGGCTATTAATCTAGTGGAACTCTAAACCCAATGAAAGTAAAAGCTACATGGTAGTCCCGAGGCTAAAACTTCTATTTCCCCTTTAATATGTTATCCAAGGGTTTGGGAGAAGCATGGGGGGGAGTCAAGGACATACTTTCCTCACTCAAGGTTGGGTAGTACAATCATTATTGATATGTTTTGAGATAAGTATTATCTTGTGATTGAAAGGAGATGTGCAAGTTTATTTATTGTTATTGTGAATCAGAAAATTGATTGATAAGTGCATAAATAGGAAAGGAACAATGGATGCTTTTGGTTTATGAAAATTATGGAAATAAAATATCGATAGATAGCAGTGTTATTGAATAATTGTTTATAATATTGATGATGAAAATATAGTATGTTTTGTAGTAAAATAATTTATAACCACGAGACCAGTGACACCTTACAGGTTGGAAATTGTGACTATCTGTGGTGAAAATTAAAGGGAACGATATAAAAAACCCTAGGGGAAGGATTGATAACACAACATTACTGAAACATAATATAGCCCCAGATTCAAGGGCTTATCAAACATATCCAAGACACTAAGCCAATACCCTGAGGTAATGCTAGCAACTAGTAGACAGATTATTAGAGAAACAAGAAAGAAGAAGGAAGTAATCTGAGGTAATGTTAGCAACTAGTAGACAGATTATTAGAGAAACAAGAAAGAAGAATGAAGTAATTTGAGTTCTTAAGTGCACATTGTAGTATTCATTCTGTGTCACCATTAAGAGTAAATAGCATTACCTGGGGGCGAAAAGCCATGAGGGTAAGGACCCCAGTCCCAACCAGGAAGTATGGTATAGATTCGTTCATCCCTCAAGATGATGGAGGGATTCCATTAAATTTCTAATCATAATCTTTACATTGTAATAAAAAGAAATTTTTGATACCAACACATGCATATAGTAAGTAACCAATCAAGAGAACCGACATTAAGGAAAACACATTTGTGCTGAGAGGACTAAACTAATTATAGTTAAAATAAAAGAGGAACAGAAAGCCAATAAAATCACAGATAAATTGCATATTCTAACAATAATACGCATATAAGCAGTGAACAAATATCCGAGAAACATTATTCAAAAACCCTGTAAATTAACTATTCGAGTGTTTCTATATTAAACAGTTAACTGAGTTGTAAGCTCCCAGAATTAACCTGTACTGTCTAGTTGGTCAACCAATTTCCACAAACTGAAACAAGGAAATAAAAGTGTTACAATTGAAAATACACTGGATGGCCACGTTAAAAAGGTCCAACATTCCATCACTCAAACTTAAAAAATTCACTTTGTGGTGACGTGTGCATTGAGTAATTCCTCGATAGAGGAGGAATAGTAATTTTACAACTACAACAGTGAAAATATTTCTAGACAAAATCCTTGAGAAGGACAACGATTGTAACACTAGTTGAAGGATGAAAAAACTCAATACCAATGACCTGCCCTTCATGAGAGGGTTTAACCCTCACTCTCATAACAGAATGTAGCTAGAAAATTGCAAAGAACCCAATGGAGAAGGGAAAAATCATAACTGACTCGAGGTAGATTATGCCGAGTTATGAAGTTGAAGGGTTGGTTAGTCGTGCTTCTTGCCAACCAATACTCCTGGAAGATCGACAATACCCTTGGAAAAGCGAGTAAAGGGTAAGTCCTTGTATGGCTTCCAAAATAAGAAGAATAGACCAAACATGAGACAAAAAAAGGGTGGGAGTAATTAATCACCTGTACAGTTGTCGAGCTTGGCTCTCCTGTAGTAGTTGTGCTATTGCAACCCTTTCCCCAAGAAAGCCTGGAAACCCAACAACAACAAGATCCTTTTAACCAGCAATTCAAGGTGTAAAGGGGTGAAAAAAAAGAAAATCAGAATTCCGCCATGATAAATCCTCAACTTTGCAAAGCAAAGACTCCATAAGAGTAAGCTTACTGCCAGAAAACACCACAAATGTCGACGGGGGTTGCAGGGAAGATTTGATCAGGGGCGTCGCGTAATTGCGAAGTGGCATGTATGGAGAGGAGGGGGTATCATTACCGTAACTCCCTCTGAGACGACTATGATTGTCAGATGAGACCGTGGAGAGCCAGAGGCTGTCAATATGACACATATCCCTTCAAGGAACTGACAGTCACCACTAAGGAAGGCAACCAATATTTTAGCTACTATTCGCCCATTAATGCCCTTAAGAGTACTACTGGGCATACCATGGGCATGGACATGGGCATCGATCAAGAAGAGTGGATAGTTTCCGAGGTCTGACAATGAACAGGGTCTGGCAACGAACAGGACACGGCAAAAAATCAATTCTGACAATGAATAGGAAACGACAGCGCGGCAAATTCCGTCAATTTGAAATTTGAATTTATCTGCATTCACACAAACCATTGCAATGTATCTGCATTTTTTATCCCAAATTCATTCACTGCAAATATAGCAAATTTGATGATATTCACACTGATTCATTCATTCATGTTATTCAAATGCAGTTCGGATTCAAATCGCAGGCGATGCATTGCAACCAGTCTGGTACAGCGTGTGTACATCTGGAACACGAGCAGGACCGCAGGTTCGGCAGCTATGCTGGTGGGGGTTTTTCAACCTCAAGCTTCTTCAACCACTCGTAGAATTAGCTAAGGGTGGCTGCATTTTCGACACAGTGTACAAAAGGAGCAAGAAGATGGCGGGCTTCTAGTTCCACCCGCACGGTGTGCCAAGATCATGGTGGCCTTTAGAGGAACTATTACTAAACTCTTAAAAAGGTGGGCGTTGTCACTGAGTTTGGAAAAGGATGTGACATAATTTTTTATCATCATAATCGAATGCATCAAGATTTTAAAGCTATTAAAAGGCTGTATAAGTATCTACAGGCTTCAAAATGGAAGACACATGATAGCACAATGTTAAAAAATTGGATTCCGAATGATGGTTGGCATGACGCAAGTTCATGTTTCGTCCATGATGTGGATGGTATTTTCAAATCAAGGCTAAAGGTATTAGAAAGCTAGTATAATGAGCCATTGCTACTTGAATTCCTCTCCAAATGTTTGGGTGTACCCAGCCATCCACGAATGGAAGACTACTGCTCCCTGTGGCAGGAATGGGCAGGGAATTCCAGGCATCGTATATTAAAATAAGAATTTTGTTTGGTGTGGAAGCATATTGTACAAAACTGGTCATCTTCCTCCTTTCGTATATCGCAATATCTTAAAACTGATGGTCACTGTAAAGTGCCAGTATGGACAGATGATGGAGATATTCTTGTTTCTATGGGAGACAAAGCATTTGTCCCTGATGACTTGCAGTTGAAAGAATTCTTCAAAGAAGATTCAGCAAGATTAAATTTTACTTGGCACCCAAATCCCTCTAATCCTGAAATACCTCTGGATATGTTGCTTTCAATTTATAATAATCTTGGAGTTAAAAATCTATGACAAGCGGGGCGCAGAATAGAGATCTCTGCTCCAGAGAATGTGCCTTTGGAAAAGCTGACACCAGGGGAGGGGATATTGGGGATGGGATTGTACAAAATACTTATTGCATATCTGGCAAAGCCTTCCTTCAAAATTCGAGCTGATAAGAGACATCAGGTTGTGAAAGGGTTTCTGGATTTTCGAGTCTATGGAGTGAATAAACCCCTCGATGCAATATTCTTTGTTATTGGCAAGAGAAACTGGTGAAGCAGAGAATATTCAAGTGAAAACAACAAGAATGCTGCGATGGGAAAAGGAAAACAAGCGATTACTCATACAAACACCTGATCCTCACAATAAAAAATAAATGATGTTGTTTGCCACTACTTTAGTAAAATTCCCTGATCTAGTGGCAGTACTATGTGAGATAATTAAAGATGATGTTTTGTAAATTTTCACTTGGAAGTAGTGGATTTCATGCTAAGGAGGAAGAATTTTCAGTTGTTTATGGAAAAGCTCTTTCTTTCTGAATTTCTGAAAAAAGGAGGCTTCTGGCTCAGAATCATCTACATCTGTGGTTACATGGTTACATTGCGTAAGAGGAAGAGGAGTCTCTAACTTAGTGAGGCCGATAAGGTCATTTCAACAACGTTCAGCTTTCAGAGAAAGAATGTCATTTGGCGCTTCAAGTTAAAGGAGAACATCTGTAATGTGAAAAGTGCTGGTGAACCATCAAAATCAATGCATTCCAAATCAGATGAATTAGACATTGTGAACGCTGATATGGTTGCTTTCATTCCATAATTTTAAGTTTTTTAGATTTTTGGTTCAGTTTTGCTTAGTTGTTGAGCTGTACCATTTCAGTCGAAATGGAGAAGTTGTTTTATTGACATATCAGAAAACCGAAATGCTTTTGACTGGAAAACTTCATGAAAGAGTCAAATAGGCTTTTTCTGGATCTTGTTTTTTTAATGAGCATCGTTGTTATTTTGGAATTGTGAGATGCTTTTATTGTTTTGTCACATAATATTTAAATTCTTTTACTAGTCTATTGGAGAGTTTAATTATAACGTTAATTCATTAATTTTGTAACTATGTTCTTATTTTAAGTGTATTTAATTTTTTTAATTGAGTGTCTAAAAGATTATTATGAAGTTACTTTTGGTTTTCAAGTTCCTGTAGTTATTGTGGATAATCCGCAAGCTCTTCAATGAAGTTAATTATTAACTTTATAATTAAACTTTTATATAATTGACTTTACATAAATTCAAATTATTTGAAAAATATTTTATTTTAAAACAATTTTTTAAACCGAAGGAAAATCGCAATAAAAAGGAAATTATATATTTTTATTTTTCACTTGCCTTTTTTTTTAAATTTATTAAAGTAAAAATATTAAAGTAATATTTTTACCTTCAATAATGTTGAAAATTCATTTTTTTCACTTTTTGAATTCTCATATATATGACTATATATTTTTTAAATTTATATATTTTATATGAATATTTAAGTTTGGTTATCATTTTCATATAATTTTTTAAATTGGATTATTCAGAGATATATAAATGTTATTATTATTAATTTTTTTTAATAAATTTTATTTATTTTTTAATTATTAAATTTCAAATATATTATTAATTTGTTTATCATTATTTATTATAAAGTTATATAATTTTGATTGTCATTTTTCTTAAACTAATAATTTTATATATAGTGTTTTTTTTTTACAGTTATATATATAATTATAAGTGTACTCCATGGGACCCCATTCCAACAGGCCCCAATAAAAACATCAAAAAGTGTACCTTAGGAGACTCCACTCCAACAAGCCCCCAACACAAACATGTGACTCGTCTCAAGTCATTGTGGTGTCTGCTCCTTCATCTTAGCTTGGAGCATAGTGACAGTAGATTTGAGAGGGAGCACCATTTCCAGGCTCTGTGGAGCAGCACCCTGCACTTCAATGACTAACTTCTTCGTGGTGGGCCCTTCAGTGGCCAGCTCGATACTCCTCTGCATCTGTTGAATGGCTTTTAATGTGTTGTCCAAAGTCTGTGATAGATGGAGAGCCTCCTCGACCCATGGTTGCATTCGTGCCTCTAGTAGTTGCTCTTTGCGATGCAAGTCCTCGATCATTGTTTGGATTATCCGGCCCTCTGATAAGCGAGCGAGGTACTGTGTAAGAACAAGAGTAGGTGGCAACGTTCTAATTTTAGCAAAATATTGCTCCTTTATGCGCAGCTCATTGCACAGTTGTTGTACTACAGGGTCATTTTGAACCGAAGTCCAGACTCCCATAGCCTAGTCCAAAAGTTTGTCACACTGCGTGATTGTGGCAATAATAATATCGGTGGCCTGCTTCAATTCGGTGACCCACTTGGCTCTGACTTTAGGCAGCGTTTCAGATTGCAACTTCATTTGGAGATCAGCAATTTGATGTCAAACTTATCTCGAACGATTTGAAATTCGACGCGTGAGGCTTTTAATGCAGTAGCCATTCTGTCCAATTTCTCTTCTGGGACAGTTGTGGCAAGGATTGCGGGCACTTCACTGCACATTTGGTGGATCTTTACTTCAAGCGCAGTGCGCTGGGCTTCGTCTTTGTGGCAGGATTCTTCTGCTGCTTGTTGTTTCTATTTTGCTTCCATAGGCTACTGCTTTGATTCTACAGCAAAGGTGTGAGCATGGGCCTCACAAAACTGAAGTTCATCGGCAATCATACTGTGCATCATGTGCAAATTTCCTGCAGGTAAAACATACAATTTAATATTAATATCACCAGCACCTCCACCTAGGGTCAACATGGATGGTCGGCATAGGGATTTGAATGAGACGAACATCTATAGTTATTGGTAAATCTATGTCTATCAATTGCGCACTGGTGACATGCATGCTTGTCTGTGTCTGGCTCGCTTGAGTAACACTCGCCTGAATCAAGCTCAATTGTACTTTTAATTCATGGATGCATACCTGTACTGCCTCCAACGCAGTCGTGTACTGCACTTCCATATCTGACCATATGCCTTCTGTCGCAAATGTGACTGTGTTTGCTATTTCATTCAAGTCATCCTCGGTTAGCATAAGGACCTCCTCGCCAGTGTCTTTAGATCCTTTCCTTTTCTTCTCCGAACCTCCAACGACCTGAGAACAACGCTTCATGATTTTAGAAGACTGTGCTTCCACTTGTTTTGTTGTTTATATTGGCGCAATGTCATTTTTCTCAGGTTCAGTGTCTTTCTCCAAGTCAATAGTTTCGTCAGGGGTGGTTGGCGTGGCTTCTTTTTTCTGCTTTTGCTTTCACTTAGTCGCTAGTAGTACCTCGTTTGTAGAAGTTGTAATGATGCCTCAGGGCTCCTGAACCATGTTGGCAGCCACTTAACAATGCGATAAGATCGTCCCTCCGTGACAGAGGCGTTAACCATACCAAACCCTCCACCAGCCTTTGCACATGCAAAGGGAGCTGGAAAGTGGCCTTGAACCTGCCATCATCTGTATTGTTCACACAACGCTGCATCTACCTCAGTTTAGACTGTGATTTTACCCTATGAAAAGTGATGACATCAATAACACCTTAAAATTTCCATTCTCCATATGTGCGTGGGTCTCATGAATTCTGTGGCAGACGTACAAATGCCACATCTGTGGAAGCCTACCTCCCAAGAGCTAGGGAAGAAGGTATTCCACCCACCAGTGTATGATCTGACACCAGCAGACTCCCACAATAAGTGATATTGTCCACTTTGGGCCCAAGCCCTCATGGCTTTGCTTATGGGCTTTACCCCAAAAGGCCTCATACCAATGGAGATATTTGTCCATCCTTATATACCCATGATCCTCCCCACTTCTAGTCAATGTGGGACTTTGGTCGTATACCCAACAATCCTCCCCTTGAACAAAGGACCATCGAGCCTCCCCTCAAACGATTATCCATCCGTCCACTCTCTACCAACCAGGTTCTCCGCTCCAATGCGTTGGAAGCACACGCCTTACATGGAGCACCACCTGCCTCGAGAGCTTGCTCTATCCCAGGTCAACTCCTCTTCACCGTGTTGGGACTAGGACACGTCCATGAAGAATCTGGAGCATACCGCCTGTCTAACCGAGCTCATCCATGGATCCCATCGTGATATTACCAGGGCCCACCACCTTCGTTCGACATTCGAGGATTCATCCACTTCGCTAACTTCGGGGCATGGCTCCGATACCACTTGTAAGGATTCTGGACACCACATATCTCCACAATGGTATGATATTGTCCACTTTGGGCCTAAGCCCTCATGGCTTTGTTTATGGGCTTTACCCCAAAAGGCCTCATACCAATAAAGATATTTGTCCATCCTTATATACCCATGATCCTCCCCACTTCTAGTCAATGTGGGACTTTGGTCGTATACCCAACATTAAGGTGATTAAAAATAACAACCAAGCATAATAAAAATTCTTGCCCTCTTCCTGTGTTTCGCGGACATTCTCCAGAAATTCCTTTCACAAGTAACAGGACCAATTGTAGATCATTCCTTTGTTGCACTGTCCTGCAAGAGAAATTACCTACGCATGAATCTCCTTAGACCTACACTTGTGCATCATCTTGCAGGACAAGATGAGCATTCTGAACAAAACAATGGGGTCATTAATATCACTCACCACAAATCCTCTGCTTTTGTGCGAGAATTGGTACTTAATTAGATTTGATATTTTGCGACCACTTTTTCTTGCGCTTTTCCTCCAAAATCAGCCATTAAATCTGCGCCTTTATCAGGTAGGCCGATGATCTTATGGATCAGTGCAACATCAATGGGAATAAGCTCTCCCAACCATAGTGCATCATCATGCACGAGCATGAGCAATTAACGAACACATATGTCGTTTATCGGGTTGTCCCCGAAATGAGGGATCTACAGTGAGTTTAGGAGGCCTACCTTGTGCAAACCCAACACTCATATTTTTGGCTCTAAGTGCACAATTCCTCCTTCATACTGAACATGGTCTAAATAAATCTCTAGTGCAAGTTTAGGGAACTTATCAGTATCTGTGATGTCCCAATCCTCCATTCGCAACTGCGGCACTTTTTCAAACATTTCGCCTTCCACTGGGATGTTTTCCATAATCAATGGCATATCAATACTTGAGCACACCTTGTAAAGATCTTTGGGAACTCGTACTGTCACTTTGCGTATGTCAACAACCGCAATAATGGGGCGTCTTCGACCACATCTTCCTCTTCCTCCATAATTGTCTCAGGGATCTCTGCCATTGGTATTTTCTGATGCTCAGCTACAGTACAACGCGGCTTTGGAGTCTTTTCTCATGAGGATTTCCTTGTTCCAGATGTTTGAACCTTCTTAGTTTTTTTGGGCACAAGGGTTTCAGCCATCGGTGCAACAGGAACCTCTGGCATAGTAGTATCATCTCTGGGGCATGTAGCGGTCATGATGGGCAGAATTACGTAACCCAAACCTCTTCGGCGCAACTCCTCCTCGAATCCCGGATCCAAGCCAGTCATATACAATGAGTATGTTGTAGAAATCAAAGATTTTAGGGCAAACAATTAACTCAGAAAGCAAAGGGAACTATTTCAACCCCATAGATCATATTTATACTTTTGGCGCATCTTCAATGGTACCTTATGCATTAATTTTTCTTCATAAATGATAAAAATATCCCAAATCTAGCAAAATCCTTCATTAATTGCAACCTAGATGCTCCCATAAATCGTAATAAAGTTGTCTTTTGCAGATTTACAGTTCCAATGGCTAGTTTTTGGCACCTCTTCGACCTAGTCAACCTCCTCGCATAGCCACCATGCACGCGTCACACCTTCTTGCGCATCATATATGCATACTCTTGGAACAACATCAACCACCTACAGATCTCCCCCCCCCCCCCACCCCCCGCCCCCCCAACACAGGCTTATTGACCATGTATTTCAAAGCAGAGTGGTTGGTGACCAACTCTTCCTTCAGTAATTCAAGATTCATCTGACATTCCTCATTCCAATAGAACTTCACATCCTTTCCGAGAAACTTTTTTATGGGAACAGTTATCAGCGCATAGTCCTGAATGGTCCTTCAATAGTAACCAACATGCCCCAATATTGAGCGCAATTGTTTAACATTCTTAGGTGAAGCGATTGAAGGATCAAAAACTATGTGTTGTCCCTTTCATTCCATAATCAGGAGATTCCTTGGACTCTCTTCACTATCTTCAACCGTTAAATTTCTGCAATTCACAATATCCTTCATCTACGCATCCTAGCCTGGTGGAGCGCACTTGATTGCAGGCTTTGTTGCATCAAAGATCACTTCTTGAATATTATGCAATGCTTTGCCAATCTTATCAAACCCACTCTCAAAGCTGAATGTCAGAATGAAATTCTCTGTCAGGGCAGACAATTCAATAATACCTTGGTGCAACTCTGTCTCCAAATACCAATCAGTAGGAACCTTCCCCAATTTATGAATGAACATGTGGACCCATTTAGGTCTCGGTTCTACGCCCCATACCTAATTCCATTTAACCAAGTATCTGTGCGGATCATCCTTTCCAGGGTAGACTTCTTCCATTGTGATGGTTGGACATTCAAAGCATATGGCTCATCATGTGTGCACATTCATCCCAGTGGCCCATGTTTTCTTTATGATTCTCCCACCATCTTGTTGGAGTAGCGCGCAGTCTGAGATCCAAAGCATGGAATCTTTGTCCTTCTGGTAAAGTTCTTTCAAGCTTTCCTAAAAATATGTTTACATCAGTTAAACCATCATAATGCAATAATTCGCATACCTCAGATGTTATGCATCAAAGAGATCTGGTCACACGATTGCATCGCAGCACAAATACTTCATGCAACCAGTTCTACCAATTTTCTAATTCTTCAATAGAATATGAGAAACGAGAGTTGTGCTTCTCCCAATTAAGATTTCCATCTACAATAGAGTTTATCCAATCTTCTTCTCATAGAGTCATCTTACAAATATTATCAACATCATCATCAACATGCATAGTCTCGGTGTATCTCTTTCCTTCAGCAGGGTCAAGGGGAATGATGATTCTGGTTCCATTATTTTCAAACTCCAATCTTCGCTTCTTCAGGTTTATGACACCCTCCATATCAATAGCCCAGTCCAATCCCAACATCGCAGGATAAGGATTGGTATCATCTACAATTTGAATAACTTCAAAGTTTTTCATCACCTTAACATCCTTAGTATTGACTACGACCTACGAAAACCTTCCCAATGGAATGATTTTATTTTGATTTTCCATGTGAAATTTAATGGTAGACCATTCGAGCTTTGGCTCTCCCATGCATTGCCATGTTTTCTTAGGTAGGACACTTGCATCAGACCCAAGATTAAAAATAACTTGATCCATTTCGTAAGCACTGATCTGCTCGCTCATATGCATCTCTCAACCTGTCCTCTTCTTATTCTCATAGATTTTGTTAACAAATTTTTGTTCTACCAATGGTTGTTCCTTCTTTGTGCAATTATCGATCAGAGCCTGAAGGTTCTCAAGCATATTTTTGTTGCGCAATAGCTTAATGAAATCTTGTATAAATTGCTTGATTTTTGCATCTACTCTAGTCTCCTTCAGTGATCTACCTGATGTTGATGCATTTCCCTCTGCAAATTGTTTCCACGCTTCAACAAAAGTTTCTTTTATGCCCTGAAAATCAATTCCATATTGATTATCATGGGCCTTATGAATCCATAAGTTAGTAGCCGGTTGCTTCCCCTTATCTTCATTAGTGGCTGCATCGCTCCTAGTGACCACATTTATGCTAGGATCTTCTTCACGGGTTTCTGCTCTAACCATCTGAAGATTCTGCGTTGGAGTCTGCATCTTTTTCTCCTACATTTTAGCAATAAAAACAAGGAAATCTTCTATCACATGGTCAAATTGTCTACAACACCTGCATGATTGTCATGCTAGATTTGGACAGCGTCGTGCATAGTGACCAACATCTCTGCAGTTGTAGCAAATAACTTACCCCCTTCCTCGACTAGCTGATCTTCCTCCTCTTCCTCTTCCTCTACCATGAAATCCACCACGCCCTGAGGGAGATGCTGGTGAGGTAGGTTTGACCCGCATTCTATATATTCTAGCTTTATCCAACATCATATCATAAGTTTGACAATGTTTCTCATCATTTCCTAACGACGAACAAAATCTACAAAACAACTGCTTCAGCTCTAGTTGATACTTTCCAACTCTTGGAAAGAACTCTATTTCATGCAATCCCGTAACTTGACAAATTGTGCACCATATTGTACTCTTCAGTGCACTAGGTCCTCCAGCGTTCAGATAATTATTGAAGACAACACATTGATCCTTATGGTGCCGAGCAACTTTACATTTTATGCACCAAACCTCTGCGCATACCTCCTTGCCCTTGTCTTTGCGCAAACTCCGAATCTCCAAATGCATGGCTTCCAAATGATTCTGAATTTGTTGAGTTCCAAGTGCAACAAGTGTTAGGGTAGCTTCTAGTTTCATCGCAACCTCCATAGCCTCAACCTATGTGGAAATCTTTTGTTGACCCAAGGGTTGGTGCAGATGTGGGAGCAGCATAGCAATAAATCACTCCTTGTGTTGGGTATCATCGATGATAAATATACGATATTTGATAGTGCACTTCAGCCTTTGATCTGCTTCCAACACATATTCATTTACCTCCTGATGAACCTCCTTCATTTCACTAACCAACCGCGCATATGATTTAGGCTTCTTGAATTGTTCTTTTAGGGCATCCTTTATTTGATCCAGACTGGCATTAGGTTTTGATTGAACATATCCGATATACCAATCTAATGCGCGATCTTAGAAAGTGTTACACAACATTTTATCACCATCCCTACAATCCCTCGCCCCACAAAAGAAGCTCTGAAGATCTAGGGGAAAATTTGTTTGGGTCTGAGGTAGTCAAACTCTGCAGTGCTCAAGATCTCATAATTTGCAACGATCTAGAGAAGTGGTCCAATTCTATCCATATGACCTGTATCCATGGGTTTTGTAGCAACGTGGTAGACTATGTTATTTCCGATATCCCATTATACAACGAAATAATAAATTTTGGCATCTTAAATGACCACGAGCCTGACTCAGATAATAGAACTTTAATTATATCTCTCAATTTTGTCATGTATAGAGATCCCATAGAAGATCATCCTTATAGCCCAAAGAGCTTAATCTTTGATAGAAATAAAAATGATATTTTTCTAAATGAATTAAAATTAATTTGCTTCCTTTATCTAGTATAGACAACATAAAATACCTCTATCATAATTTTATTGCAACCCTCTCATTTTCTATTAACAAGTTCTCAATTGAAGTTTCAAGTAATAAAATAAATAACACAACCAACCCTTGGTATGATAAAGATTGTAAAAGTGCGAGGAGAGAAATTAAGGAAGATGTTGATGAGTCCCTTAAAATTGGCAAGGTAAAAATATACAAAGCCCTAGCTAAAAGGAAAAAAATGCAGTATATTCATAAAAGACAAGAAAATCTCTTACGCCTCTCTAAGGTAGCTCCTAAGAAACTCTAGAGGCATATTCTAACTAGAAAAACTAAAGATAATAATATAATTGCTTTACACGACTCTTCTAGTGTTCCCTTGGACTCTTTTGTCTTCTTCTTTCAGCTCCTCCACATAAGGTCTCAATTGAACCTCTTCTGCATCATGTGGAAAAAAATCAGAAATATGTCCATCTTCCATCTTAGAAGGATTTTCTACATCAACAAATTGCATCAAATTTGTAGAAAAAAAAATAAGTTTGTAGTGAAGATGGTGGTGAAACACCATTCTTTTTACCTTCTTCCCTTGTGAGACTTGTAGGCTTTTCTCCTTGAGATATGCTCTTCGAAGCCTCAATACTTTATGAAGGTGAAACTTGAGGTGGGGCTTATGGCAATCCTAGCTTCCTTTTCCTTATTCCTACTTCGGAAGCTACACCAACAAGTTTTCCTTCTCATCTCTAGAGCTTCAACCTGGTAAGCATTTTCACCTTACAATAAACAACGCTCTTTGCACAAAGAAAAAAAAGCAACAATGAACCTGATGCTTTGATACCATCTTGATCTGAATGTGGGGAAACTTGTTAATGTTATGCAAGCTCCCTCATTAGTATTAAAAACGTGTTCCTTATGTGCATAGGAATTTTACTGAGCTTTCAGAGTATTACAAGGATTTTTTTTTGGTGTATTTCAATACGTAATTCCATGATTTGGTTATATACTTGAAATCACTATGAACTCAGTGGAGCATAATAACCTTGTGCCACTTTAGACTTCATAAAAATAAGGCCTCTATCGTGCTCAACACAACAGAATCCGAGAGTCTTGACAAACAAAACCCTGTATCCATTAGAGTAAGCAACTTCTTGCCACAAAATTAGACCAAAATTTTGTCTTAACCACGTACAACTAGTAAACTTCATCAAATTCCATAGCAATATCACACTATGCCACTCCTATGCTATCCTCAAATTTAAAAGCTCATACTTCTCTATCCAGGAAAACCATAAATAACGGGAAACTCAAGAAAAAAAAACTAGAGCGAAATAATTTAAGTTAGGTATGGATCGCCCACAAGACCTCCACAAATAATGCCCATGCACAAAGGCTAGCACTATCCATTGTTACCTTGTCATGACCATTGCACAACCTCTCTAGTTTGAAAGTGACCTCATAATTATTATTTAATAAAAACAATATAAATTAATAGAATTTATTAAACCAAGTTTAGTTTGAAATATGACTTCTAGAATTTTAATTTAATTATCAATATTTGTTACTTGGATGGTAGGGATTTAAATTCAATGGAATATTCTAGAATATTCTTAGTAATATTCACATATCAAGGGTTGAGATTTATATGGGAAGGAAGTGAGTTAAAGGATGGTTAAAATGGAAAAATAAATATAATTTTGTTGCTAATCTCTTTATGGAAGACTTTGATTCCAAGGCTCTTTCCTCTGCTCTGCACCAACCAAAGCTTTGGAAAAGGTTTGTAGATGATACTTTTGTCGTCTGGCCTCATGGTAAGGAAGAGCTTGATCGATTCTTCGTTCATCTTAACAGTCAATCTTCCTCCATAAAATTTACCATGGATTATGAGGTGGATGGGAGCCTTCCTTTCCTTGATGTTCTTATCTGTAGGAAATATGATGGTTCTTTCTCTCATCAGGTTTTTCGTAAAAAACCCCATACTAAACAATATCTTTGGGCTTATTCGCATCATTTCCCTGCTCAAAAGTTAGGCGTCCTCAACACCTTAGCCACTAGGGCGTTGAGAATCTCGGATGAGTCTCACTTTGAGGGAGAAAAGACCCATCTCCTTGATGTTTTTTGTTCTAATGGTTATAGTAAGTCTCAAGGACTTAAAGCCTTTCTTAAAGCTGAAAGAGGTTCCTTGGTTAATAATACAAATCCTAATCAATGGTCCTGTAATGTAAGGCTTCCTTTCATTCAGGGTACCACTGATAGGATTGCTAGAATTCTTAGGAAGCATAGGGTTTCCTCTTCCTTCAAACCCCTTAACACGATTCACAGCTCTCTTAACTCAGTTAAAGATCCTGTGAACCCTAGGGATGGAAAAGGGGTCTATCTTATTCCTTGTTCATGTGGGACGCCTTACATTGGTGAAACGGGTAGGTCCATTAGCCAAAGGATATGTGAACATGCAGCTGACCTTAGACATGGCAGGTCCCGCACCTCTGCCCTCGCTGATCATGTGAAAAAAACTAACCATCATATTTGCATCGAAGAGGCTAAGGTCTTAGCCAGGATTGATCATTTTCATCATCGTAAGTTAAGAGAGGCCCTTGAAATTGAAAAAAGGCCCATAAATCTCAATAGAGATATTGGTTGGAATATCAGCAGGTGTTGGACCCCTGCCTTATATTCTTAAACGCTCTTTTTTTTTAAGAATTTTAATATAATAATATATAATTATAATTAAATAATATTTGTATTTTGAAAAATCAATTAACAATGTTAACAAAAATAAAATTTGTTATTTATAATAATAATTTTTAATTAAACTATTAATAGCCGTTTCTTTTTGTAATTCAATTTGTAAATTAATGGAACTATTTTTATTTTTATTTTTATTATTATTTTTATAATTTTATTTATTATTATTATGATTAATGTTTAATTATTTATTTATTTATTAATTGTATTTTATTTTATTTTATTTTTATTTATTTATTTTATATATATATATATATATATAGATATATTTATTTATTTATTTTATTTTTTTAATTTGTTTATTTTTTATTTTATTTTATTTTATTTTATTTTTTTCTAAAGATTTACATAAATTAATATATAATTATAATAAAATAATATTTGTATAATCATTTAATAAAAAATTAAATAATTAAACTATAAAATTGATATATAAAATTTTTTATTTTTATTTTTTATTAAACTTTTAATTTGAATATTCAAACTAGTCGTTTTTTATTTTTTAATTAATAGAACTAACCGTTTTTTATTTTATAGTCAAACTAGTTGTTTTTAACAGTTTTCTTTTCTTCTCCTACATCTATTTAAACTTAAAGACTGATCTGATCTCTCATCTAGTCCTGATGATGAACCACACTGGTTGGTTCGAAACGCATCGACTTTGTTCATGTTAATGTGATTTTTACCGAAAGATTTCTTCTTAATTTATTGATGGATCACAGAAGCCAAAAATCTAGTAATATAATTTTCTTTTTAATTTTTTAAGGATGGTAAGGATTTAACCTCCACAAAATATTTTAAAATGTTATTAGTAGTTTTCAGAAATCAAAGGTTTATATCTATTTTAAAAGTAGTTATGTCATTTCTAGTCTTTTAATTTAATTGATTAATTAAAAAAAAGTTAGATAAACAAGTGTAATATCAAATGGGTTATGGTTTTTTGGGCATGTGGTAATGATAAGTCACATTATTGGCTCATACTAATATAACAAAACCTATTTATAAATTAATAATCTCCATAGTAAGGTGGGGTGGATCTTCATGGTTAAGAAACATGTTATATATTTGTGTGTGTATAAATCATATAACAATTATTTTTATAATTATTAATAATTATAATTTAAAATAATGTTATAATTTAAATATTTTTTTACTAATTTTTAAAATTTTCACAATGTGAAATATATTATGAAGTAATTATTTTGATACTTATGTGATGGAATAATGATTCATTTTACATTATTAAGTTGCTATTTTTAGTGAGAGATTTATGGAGAGATTAGTGGAATGATTGAGGAGAGATTTGTGTAATGATTGTTGAGATGATGTATAGTAAATGAATAAGAGATTATAGAAGATGGCACACCTCTCCTCATGTGTAAATATATGCTATTGTGTTGTCGTTGTATCAGCACCCTCCAAAATTTCATGACATTCGAATTTTCGAGCTACTGAATTGTCCTATCAAGTGTCGCGTTGGTTGTCAAGTGTCATTTCATGTTATTCTATATGTTTCAGGTGTTCTTGATCGTTCTCAAGTGTCGTCGCATTGAGTAGAGAATCTTTAGTGCATTTCTTGGTCGTAACACCTTTATAGTCATAAAACAACACTTGTGTTCACAATTGCACATAATTCACTCATTGTACTGGGGAATGCATGCAAAGTGAAGTTTTTATGTATAATTATCATTCTTCAAGCTTGTATAATTTTTCTCAATGAGTTGGTATGTGTCACACATCATTTTATGTGTGAAACTCATGTGTTCACCCCTTGCCCTATCTCCCATACATAGACATTTTTGTTTCAACGCTGACCATTAAGGTGAAGAGCGCATGAGTGCACTTTGAAGCCTTGATCGAGAATACTTCATTATTTGGAAGTGTTCCATGTTCCCTCCAAGAGTGAAAAGCGCACTCCTTGAGCCTTTTCCCCTTCCTTGTTTTGAACTATGCCCTTGAAGAGGCCAAGTCCTCCTTTGAGTACACTCCTTCAACCTGAAGGAATGCACCATCCTTGAGCGCATGAGTGGACCACAAAGGCCTTGAGCTTCACCCTTTAGCATTCCACAATGCGCCATGTGCCCTCCCGGACACTTTTAGCACATGAACACACTTTGAAGGCATGAAGCATCGGCCTTCAACCTTCAGACTTATGCCATGTGCCCTCCTAGGCCTCTTGAGTGCATGAGTGGACCCCAAAGCCCTGAAGCCTTCCTCTTCAACCTTTAGTAGTGCGTCGTGTGCCCTCTTTCTCTCCCTTGAGCACATGTTGAAGCCCTGAAGCCTTCTCTCTCGGCCCTTTAACTCTTCAAAGTGTGCCAATGTGCCCAAAATCTCTCATGTTCACTTTTAAATGCACTAAAAATGAATAAATAAAAAATATTCATAAAACATGTTAGAATAAGAGATTTTTAGGCTTATAGTTGCTTGTCATGAGTGATTGTAGATACAAATGTTCGAGAAACAACATGGAAAATATGCATAAGAAAGAGAAAGAGAAAGATCAGGCAAAAAATAAATATAAATATAATAAATAATAAAAAATATTATACCAGCAAATATAAATAAAATGTTAACGGATATAAATATAATAAAAAATATTATACCGACAAAATCTATAATCCTGAATTATAAAATAATGTATCTGTTTTTTAAAGCAAAAGCTTCACTTGGAAAATGTTTAAACCATTTTAAAGACCAAAATAATCCTCATTTAAGAAAAATAATCTTGAAAACACCCCAACTAAAATGCCATCGAACACAAAGAATAGACTCAAATTTTCAATAGCATTACATTATCGAGCGCATCTTATGAATTTAATAACTAGTGCGACGTCAAAGTTCAGGGTGCCTTTAAATTTTTGTGGAATCAGCCAGCCAGCGACGACCATTGACGGCACCATTGACTGCTCTGACGGGTAGTTGTGGTCGTCCGAGCACGCGGCCGCCACCTCGTAATCTGCGTCCACTTTCCCATATTTTTCGAGTCCCGAATTTCCACACCGTCTTATCAAATTCACAATCGTTTGCAGAGATGGCTCGCATGACCATGGAGCATGGCGATGGCATGGCATTGGTATGTCGGGAGCATTAATGGGCGAATAGCAGCTGAAATAAGGCTCGTGGAGGGTTTCATCACCCACCGAAGGCGGTGGTCGGAATCGATGCATCGGTCATCACATCAAACATTAAAATCATATGGGTGAATTAATGTAAAATTCAAATAGAAATTATAACCGCTGGAAACAATAATCTAATGGAGGTACACAAAATCAGAACCGGTCCATGGTCATTTCATTCATCCGACATGACAGGACGAAACTAAACCCAATGTAATTCATGCTTAGTCTTAGATCAATTTTATAGCATATAATCACTATGATCATGAAATTCATTAAGTATACCTTTCGAGTAATGTATGTAATGATATGTAAATAATTTTTTTTATTTGTGTAAGTTAATATGCATGGTGATATAGGTTACAATAGTTGACATTTTATGGACAAATTTACACATCCCTCATACTAGGTTGTAAAATAAGCCTCTGAGCTCAATTTACATTAATAAACCGTTCCATTTGTAAAATAAAAATATAGTTAGGCATCTATTATGATTTAGTTTGCACACCCATAAAAATTTATAGAATATTTTGAATTTAAATAATATATATATATATATATATATATATATATATATATATATATATATATATATATATATATATATATTTGTTTTTATCTTTTAAGTTTTGCATTTAAAAATATTAATTATCTAATCTTATCTATTCATATATTATATATTTGAAATAAACATAAATTATAAATAAAATTGATATTAGTTTATAGTAAAAGTAATTCATAGGAATAATTATGAAGTTAATAGATGCTTTTCAATTTAATATGAAAGAGATCCTATTTATTTATATATTATATATTTGGTCTAAACATAAATCGTTAAGAAAATTGATATTAATTTATAGTAAAAGTAATTCATAGAAATAATTATTAAATTAACACATACTCTTAAATTTAATATGGAAGAGATGTTGTAATATAATATTATCATTATGTTATATAAATATTTTAACTACCTAAAATTATATTAAAAATATAATAAATTAATAGCTAAAATAAAACTAAAATAATATAGTCGTTTTCTTATAACACGGTTAAAAGTGCGAAGCAATAAATGACATTCAAGAATTTATCCCGGTCTATTACAAGGTAGTGCTGCTATTTCCGTCTTAACAGACTTGGATAGAACCACACTGGCTAGTTCGAAACGCGTCGACAAAAAATTCTTTTATATGATTTTCACCAAAAAATAATAATTTTACACACATTTTATGGATCACAAAAGCCAAATTCCTAATAATTTTCAAAATTTCAAAAATCTGCGGTGATCGTTAGGTTTTAGAATTCAAAAGTCTGTAATACCATGGAGGTCCACTTTGGCCGCTCCGCCTGAAACTTAAACCTCAAAAAGTCACGTCAATATGATGACCCCAACCACCATGATGTTTCCTAAGTCTTCCTTGTGGATTGTGCAGGTACCCTACTCTCCTGACAGAATAGTCGGTGTTGACTTGACTTGGAACCGATTAATCTGTCAACGTTGAAAATATAATCCTGATCGGGTCGAAGGGAGTTCAATGTAATTAGTTCTTGTTTAGCAGGCTCTGAATATTTTTATCATTATCATGAGTTCTCAGCGAACAACCACAGGAGCGCCTAGGAAGGAGCTGCAGGAACGGAGGCCGCCTCCTTTGAAGATATGCAGAGAATCTCACAAGATTCGAAAGCGGGATGCCGCGGTTCCATCTGTCCCGTCGATGTCGATCTTCAAGAGATCAGAGCCAATGATAATATACATGCAATCTCCTAAGATCATACACGCAGAAGTTCGAGATTTCATGAGTCTGGTGCAACGCCTCACCGGCCGGAACTCATCCTCCCATACTCTCTCTTCTTCTGCCAAAAATGAAAACCCCACAGCCGAGCATGACTCCACGATAACAAAAAGGGCCCCTCATGCTGCAGCGTTGTCTCAGTCCGCTGAATTTGTAGATCAAAATATGGGATCGTCTGGTAGTGATGATCCACTTACCGGTTCGAATACCACTTCATTTGAAAATGACAGGAATCAGGGAATCGACAGCAGGGCTTCCGGGCATGGAGGTACCGACCGTATACAACGTGCAGTAACTTCCATTGTAGATTCTGTTTTAATCCCACCGTTCTCTCCTTTATCCCCCAATTTCACATTCCCATCACCGCGCCCTTTTTCCCCTACTGTTTTTAAAGATCTTCCCCTCTTCAGCCCTGATTCTAACAACTTTTTTTCAGGAACAAGTGAAGCATTTTTCAGTCCTCGGAGATCGCCCTTAAACTCCTCGACGTTGATGCTGCAGTCACCATGTCCGACTACTTTTCTTCCATAGTTGTAAGGGTTATTAGGATGATATAATATTGGACATCAGTGATATTCTCTCTTACTTTTTCTGAAAATTATCATGTACCTCCCTTTACAAGGGAAGCTGCTGTGGGATTCTGTTAAATTTGTTTGCGATGTTTAGCACTGTTGTGGACAGACGATCGCTTGAGGTTTGGGCAAGTTGCAAATTTTACAGTTCAGAAAATTGGGTGAATGCCTGCGCTGTGAAGGGGCGATCGCTCAACTTTTTCGGTAAGATGTCGCGAATAGAGTTTAGTACAATGAAATTTGACTTTAACCTATCAAAATTTTCCTTTTTTAAATCACAGTATTTTTCTTTTTTCTTCATTTAAAAATTACATATTTGTCAAATATTTTTAGATTTAGAGTTCATGAATTTATGGATCTGAATCTAGATTTCAAATACCAATGTAAGGATTCAAGGCTAAATAAATATAGATAGCTTAAGGGATTAATAGTTAGATTTAGAATTTGTCTTTATAAGGGAGTAAGATAAGAAATTTCGGTATCAAGGGTAAGTTATATATGTGAATTATTGTTGATATTTGAAATAAATTAGAAATAATTATGGGCTAAGATGTATGAGAGTTTTTACTGTGTGTAAGTGTTTTTCATAAGATATTATTTATAAATGTTATGTATATTAGTTTTATTAGTTTTATAATTCTAATATTAGTTAACAATGGAAAAATGTGTTTTTTACCAAATCCAAATAATTTTTACATATTTTAATTGTTTTTAAGAGATTTTGTAAAGATGTCAGCCACATTTTCATTGGTATTACAATAAACTAAATCAATTTCTTTGGACTACATATTGTCTCTGACAAAATTATAATGTGTCTCACTATGTTTTGATCTTGCGTGGTACACATGATTGTTGGCTAGTTTGATGGTGCTCTCATTACAACACTTGATAATAGTTGCCATTTTGTACTTTTTCTACATCTTCAAGAACTTGATTCTTGGCTAGTTGGATGGTGCTTTGATTGCTACACTTGATAATAGCTGTCATTTTCTATACTTCTCCTACATCTTCAAGAACTTGTCTCAACCAAACTACTTTGCAAGTAACACTCTGTAAAGCTTAGTGGTCAACTTTAGTTTATGACAATGAAATAGTTTGTTGTTTCTTACTACTCCATGCCACAATCCCAAATTCAACGTGGAATGCATATTCTGATGTTGACTTTCAGTCATCAAGATTTTTGGCCCAATCTCAATCACAATTGTCTTCCAACTCCATATCAAAATAATTAGTATATTTAGTACCAAAGTTAATTGTTCATTTCGGGTACCAAAGAACTCACTTTTCTTCTTTCCAATGGCTTTCAAGAAGTTTGGGCATGACCTAACTTAGGGTGCTAATTGAATATGTTATATATGGCTTAGTTGTAGTGAGATAGTTTATACTTCCCACCAGTTGTTGATATAAAGTACCATCCACATCTCTTGTCCCATCATTACTACAAAGTTTCACATTATGTTCTAATGGTATTGATGTTTCCATACATTGGTATATTTTGAATCTTTTGAGTAACTCTGTGGTATATTTACTCTGTGTAACCAATAGTTGTCCACCTTCTCTTCATATCTCAACACTTAAGAAATGATGAAATTCACGAAGGCCTTTATTTAAAATTCCTACAATAGTTTTCCTTTAACTTCATAAATTAAGTTAGAAGCATTTCCTGATATCATAATATTATGAATATACATAGAAATCATAATAACATGCCCCTTTTGATGTGACTTCATATACATATTAGAGTCACTTTTATTTTTCATAAAACCTTTATGAAGAAACAATGAATAAATCATGAGATACAATGATCTTTGTACATGCTTAATCTATATACTAGCTTTCTTTAACATTCAAACTAGGTGTTCTTGACCCTTTTTAAAAAACCCTTCTCGTTGGAGAGGATATACTTATCCTTTTAGTTCCCCATTCAAGAAGGTAGACTTAAAATCTACTTGATGTGGTTTCCATTCATGTTCTATAGCTAAAGCAGTAATCAATATAAGTATATTTAACCGAGCTACAGGTGCAAAAGTTTCTTCATAATCAATTCCCTCTTTTCGTGTGTATCCTTTTGCAAATAAATTGCCCTTATATTTACCTATAATTCCAATATCTTTAAATTTAGGTTTGAAGAACCATTTGGATCCTATGGGTACCTTATTTCAAGGAATTTTGTACATTCCAAAGTATCGTTCATCGTTATAGACTCATTCTTCCTTCAATGTAACTCTGCAGTCATTATGTTCATTAGCTTCTACGAAATTCAAAGGTTCTATGACGTTCATAACTTCATTCATTAAGGCATAATATTTAAATCTGATTGGTGGTTGAGTTTTACAAGATGACCTTATTTTTATTTTGATGATTTCATCTCTTGTTATTATTTGTGGTGAATCAACTCTTCCTATTGGTGTGTTATGGTTGTTACAGGTGTCCATGTCGTTGGATTATTCCTCCTCTTTCTATTTCTAATGATCATATATATCTTCTTTGAAATCATGATGTTGATAAGGAATATGGCATGCATCATACGTGCCACCCTTATTTCCTTAAGCTCCAAGCTCATGAAATAATACATCTATTTTTGCAAATATTTTATGTATGTAGGCATGAAACAACTTATAATCTTTATGATCATAACAATAAACTATGAAGATACACTTGGTATTGTTTTCATCACGTTTCCTCCTATATTCTTTTGGAAAACAAGAGGATTCTTTGGTTCCAAATATTCTTAGATGGCTTATTGTTGTTTTATAACCGTAAAGTGCTTCAAAATGAGTCTTATGATCTAAAATTGTAGTTGGAATTCTATTTTCCAACCAAACAACAATGTTAATCGCTTTGACACAAAAGGAATTGGTAATGTTTTTACCTTTTAACATTTTCTCTACACATTCTACAATGGTTTTGTTCTTCCTTTCAGCTACTTCATTCCTTTATGGAGTATGTGGTATTATGTATTGTTGTATAATTCCATGATATTTGCATTAATTGATGAATTCATTTGAAATATATGCTCCCCCTTGATATGATTCGAGTATCTTGATGTATTTTATTTTCCTATTTTATTTTCAACTAGATTTTTGAACTCCTTAAAATCTTCAAATACATCGCTCTTACTTTTCATGAAGTATGCCCATGTATATTTTCTAGAATCATCAATAAAGATCAAGATATAGTATATGATACACCTAATAGTCTGCATAAGACCACATACATCTGTATCAATAATTTCTAGAACATCCCATTTCCTTTTATTTATATGAGTATGGAACTCTTTCCTATGCATCTTCCTTAATGCTCACCCTTCAAATGTAGAATATACATTCTTATATATTGGAAGTCCTTCTACCATTCCTAATTTCTGAAGTAGTAATAGATCATGATAATTAATGTTTCTATACATTTGATACCAAATATATTATGTTTTCATGGTCATGGATGCAAATTCTTTACAGTTTTGGTTGTCACATTAAGCTTATATAAACCTTCATTTCTAACTTCGATTGCAATGATATTCAAGTGGTCCTGAATCTATTTCACCACATAATGTAAATTTACAAATCTAGTTTCAAGCCCTGGGTTATATAGTATAAACTCAGATTAGATCCTTCTTAATACTAAGGACATACATCAAATTTTAGATTAGTTTAACATGACCCTTAAGTAAAGTCACTGATACATCACCGTATCCTTTAATTTCTTCTGCACGATTATTTCTAAGTATATATTTGTACCATTGTTAGTTTCATGGAAATTTTCAAACCAATGCCTATTATAGGGAATATGTATGGATGCTTCATAATCAACGAAACAAGTATTTAGATCGACTCTTTTAGTAGATAATACAACACATAGTCTAAATTTTTTTTATGTCATCATTCACCTTTTGTCATTTATCGATAACATTACTATTATGCCTCTTATTTCTAAGTTTGGATTCGTGATTTTTCCTTTTCATGGAATTTCTTGAGTTAAGCTTTCCACAATAATGAAATTTAATATCAACCTTCAAAAATTTCAAACCTGGTTATAATTTTTCAAATGATGGCTTTCATTATGGTGACTCTCCACACTTATTACCTTCTCAAGGCTTCCTCTTGAAATTTGGTTTCCCTTTTACCATCAACACCGAACCATGACTTCAAGGTTTAAGGTTATTTCGCCTTTATTTCTCCTATAGGAGTATATCTATCAAGTCATGAAAAGTGGGCCCCTTCTCCCTTGCTACAAGACCTTTGATGAACACCTGATACTAATCTAGCATTCAATTTAAGCTTATAATGACTAGGTTAGTGTTGGACACTTCTTCACCTATATATCCAATTTTATATTTCTAGTCCTTCTTTATTGAAATAAAATTACTAATGGTTTCTTTTTCTTCCATTTTAATAGAAAGGAACTTACTCTTCAGGGATAGTTGTCACTTTGTATTATTTTATTTGTAAAAATCCTTAAGTTTCATCAAGGTGTTGTTCGATGTATTGCAATATTTGATATGCATAATAATGTTTTATTTTATAGAAATTATCAAAAGCACTTTCACCTTAGTCTGTCTCGTCTCCCAATATTGAATTGATGTAGTTGTAGCTCTTGGAAATTCCTATGGATTCACTTCATCATGACTAGTTATCGACAAGACATTGTATCCTTTTATTAACATCTACATTCTAAACTTCCAATTCACATAATTGGTGCCATACAACTAGGTTTTTTTGCTTATATATGATTATGCTAGAGTATTAGCAATCTCCAACTTCTAAATGAAGGAAAAAAAATTAATCCTACACATGACCATAAATTATTTAAATATTTTTAAGAAAAATAAAGTGAGGTTTATGAAAATTTGTAGCAATTGATTCCATAGTATCTCCCTGCCCACACCAAAACCTTCAACCATAAAAACTATGGTGATGATTATCCTCCCAATTCTTTAAGATTCCACTCCACACCTTGGGAATATTGGAAAAAATGGCACCTACTTGTGGTCATTTTCTTTTTTTAATATAAAATAGATCATGTCATTATTAAAAAATAGTTAACACTAAATATATTTCTCATATGTAGTAAAACGGGAGAGGGGTTTTCCAAAAAAGAGCTTTCTAAATCTAAAACAAGAGTATTACTCATGTTAGATAGCCCTGTAGGACAGATTCGTGACCTATCCAACAAGAAATAACTATGAGGATACATGTGTAAAATAATCAACCAATGCATTGAAGCAATACTTTTAAAACACACATTTTAAAAATTTACGCTGACCTATATATTACTAGAATTTGTTGAATGAGGTTGTTGTAGCCCCACTATGTAACATCTACAATAGACTCTCATTAGCTAAGGCAACACATGCACAGTCTTAATAATCTCAAGGGACAATCAAACATAACAGTTGCTACAGATATTATTACCATGGATTTATTACGCTTTAAAAATCCAAAATCATCTTTCCAACAATAACGATCAACTCATGTCATGACCTTCCTTCACTGATTCCTCAAAGGTGAGTTCTTAACTTCTTTACTAACATACAACTTGAGACAAAATCTTTCAAGGCTACTCAATACGTACCTTGGACAATTGCAAGTTCAAGCAGTCTATCTGAACCACATAGCCTCACGAAACACAACACTTAGCTTCACAATGCAAAAATCAACCACTTCAAATATCTCACTAGGAAACTCTTAAAATTGAGCTTCACTGGTCACATGCCGCATCCACAGTAGTCACACTTGCCACACTCACCAATTATCACACTCAGCTCCAACTTCACGACCCTCATCATGGCTTTGGTACCAACTTAAAAAATGGAAGATATAATTGAATAAGGGTTTTATCTTTCTAGTGAGAAAATTTCTCACTCAGGAGACTACAACACAACACTCACTTTTTTTCCATGAGGCGAACAAAGTTTCACATATATAGGATTATATTATCGTTGAACATGTTCCTATATTATAGGAACTGAAAACCAAAAAACACTAATTAAGGAAAATAGTTCAACTATATCTCTCAAATAACACAAAAGATCCTATTATTACGATAATTTTCATCTTTCTCCATAATTACAACACTACTAAGCAATGAATCATAAGAAAATTAGGCAGAATTCAAAGCATCTACCTCAATTGGCTCCAGAGCTTCAAGGTTAGGCCTAGTGCCTACACAGAATATTCCTTTAGACATGTCACTTGAGCATTCATTTCATGTAGTTGTTGCACCACATCATGGAGAGAGTATTTTCTTTGGCATCATTCCTTTCTAGTAGGATCCAACCAAAGAGAGCCTCAGGCTAGATTACACCTTGCCCAACTACTCCCTAATTTTTGGAGGAATTTTCTCTTCATAGATGTGGGCTGCACACACAACACTAATCCCCAAATGAGTCACAACCACCACCTCCTCGACAAATAGAAGATCTTTTAGAATCCATGACCACCATATCACCAAAATGAAACAAAATCAAAGAAATAGAAATAAGTACAAAAGGGATAGTAGAATGCATAAAAGAAAAGCATAGGAGAAAGGATGTAAACTACAACAAAAGATAGGCTTTAAGAGACCAAGGATTAGAAGGAAACTTAACAATTAATTTTCTTTGCCATTGAAAATCCCTGAAACAGTTAGAGAGAAGTGACAACACAATGGCCACCTTAGAATTCTTGTTCTCAGCGATGATAATAAGACTACATGACACTGTAACCGAAAGGTAAAACACCATAATGGCCAATAATTGGATTCTAAACCATAGAAGCCATCCCTTAAACCATAAAAATCCACTTGATAACATAGATTTACATATTGTTTAATAAAACTTAAAATGGTTGTAGATTCACTAAAAAATTACCTTTCTCACATGTTTAAAAAAAATCAACAAAAAATAATTTAAATTTTTTTTGCTAAAATAAATATGTTATCTTACCATCCTTTCAAATTATATAAATATTTTGATAATTAAAATAAGTAATTTATATTCATAAATAAATAATTAATAATAATAATTATTATCAATATTAATTTATAATTAAATTATACTAAATGTAAATAATATCATAATACATTACTAAATATTAATAACGAATGCATGCGCATTTAAATTTTTAAGCAAAGTTAACTTATATTATTATGCCAATAAATTTAGAGTAAGCGGGTGTAATTTCATATGTTGATATGACACTAGATCTATCATATTTATAAGCACTCGTTTCACGAAGTTAGAGAGTAAATAAGTTTAATGTACTTTTCACGGCAAAGTATTTGGTGTGGGTTAAGTAGTTTATGAGCTGTTAAGACATTACTATTAGAGTAGGATTTACACATTTAATTTAATTATGAATTTATTTTATTTATGGATTTATTATATGTCGAAAGGGATCAAATCTATTTTTTAATATGTAATTTTTTTTTAGAATTGAGAACTTAAAAAATTGTTTTTGTATGAATAGATTTAATTTTTTTTTATGGTTAAGATGGGTTCAATGTACTAATTTTTATTGTTAAAATTACATTTTTGAATGCGTAGATGAATACCATAGCTTAAAAATCTTCTATGACACTTGGATTACTTACACTTCATAACTTAAATTTAAAATTTCAACAAATTCTTGCTAGATTTTAGATTAAATTGATACTTCAATAAACTTTTAAGATAAAAAAAAATATAAAATAGTAAGACTACTTGAAATGTTTTGTGAAGTTTTAATCCGAAATGCATTAATTAGATAGAGAAATATTGTTAGTCCACCATAAAATCATATTAAAAATAATGTGTACATTATAAACAAATCTAATGCATGTATATTTTAAATAGATTTCTAGACTATAAAAAAATGTATATTTAGCTCCTATATAGGTAAATTACCCGAATTTTAAAATGTATGAATGTGTGTTATGAACTTCCTTGAATTCTTATTTGACCTTTAAATTCAAAATTAGTAGAAAAAAAACCTAAAAATATTCATAGCCGCATATTCATTTCATTGTATAAAATAATTCACCTTATACCTACAAGAATAAACCCTCAATTTCTTGATTTATCCTTAACACCACAAATGTAATCATAGAAATAGTGGAGTATGAATTGTAACACCACAAATGTGATCATAGAAATAGTGGAGTATGAATTGTAAGGACATATTTTTTAGTGATATTATGCTCTTTTCTAAAGAACCAAATTTTAATGATCATATTTACACCAAAATTAACATTCCACACAAAGATAAAAATTAGAATCCAATTTCTTGCCAGAAATAAAACCCCTCCCCAATTTCCTCATCAAATGGCCTTTGGTAAACAAGTGCATGTGTACCTCCATCTTATATGCATTGATGTTCGCCTTTAGTTCATCTAATTTTATTTTTCTTTAATTTTTATTCCTTATTAGTTTCATAATATATTAGTAAAATAGAAAAACACACATGATAGTATAAACTCACAAACAACACATAAAAATTATAAGAATACACCATACTTCATGCTAGGAAAACAATGTACAACAAAGATGATGAATCTTACATATGGAATAAATTACTACAAAAGAAATAATATATTTACACACGAGTTGATATATATTGTATTATTACTTTATTTTTCATCTATATTGATTATTTTAGAGTGTAAAAAGTTGAGGAATCATCCATAGGGCCATTTTTACCAATGAGATCTCATTTAGAAAAAATAGTGTTTGAATCATTTTGGAAGCAGTTTGAGGCATAACATGAAATTGCTTGGGGTTAAAAGTTTTAAACCTCACTATGTTGAACTATTTATATAATACAAATATCTAACTTTCCAACAATTAAATAATTACCTCGACCTTATTTCATATGCAAAAGTTATGCCACCTAAAGGTTGACCATCATGTTTTGAACACCTTGATTCAAGAGTGCGTCACATAAGCTCTCATTACTCATGGAGTAGTGTATATATATGTGATAATAATGAGTAAAATTATAGAAGGATCAATACTTTAACTCTTGTCAATTTTTAAGATGGTCAAAGTTAACAACTAGTAGGCTACCAAGCTATGTTATAACTAGGCCACATCGAGGAAAAGCGGTTCCATTCTTTTGATTACATTTTTTCATATATAAGAAGAGATGCCAAGAGTGGATAAGGATAGATGAAACATAAGGGTTCACACACTATAGAAGCACACAAGTCACATGCATCACATTTTTTCGATGACATCTATGTCCATTCGGAGAAATAAATCGTGATGACCTCACCTTCTAGCTCGGTTTTCTCGCTAAAGGGTTTTGTAGGTTATATCATTAGCTAATTTATGGTTTTCAGGTTTTATTTAATTGTTCTAATTTTTTTCATATTTTATCTATCAAATGCATATAAATAACACAATAATTAACAAATACAAAAATATAAAAAGGAATAAACCCCACATAGTGTAAATTTCATATTTTAAGCACAATTCTACAAGATCAATTGTGACAAACTCTCTAGTGGAATATCCTAATACAGAAGTGTCCTTAGACATGTAATTTTATTGATAATGGAAAATAAATTACATAAAATTTGATAGAGTTTACAAACGTAAACTTCCACTAACTTGTAATTATGAAACTAACCTATTTATAAGCTACATGTCCTAACTTAATTTAGTTTTGGACCACTTGATAAAACAACAAGTGTCCATTTACAATAAATGATCTTCTATCCAATCTACTAACTTTATTCCTATTTTAGAGCCTAAGATATGACTATATTCTAGAGTCCTATCTTTGCTAACAATATTCTATTTCTAAGTGTCTCTAATATTTATTAAATATTCTAATTTAATAAATATCTTATCCTGACTTTACATTATGATATTTGGATCATCTAACATATCCATGGTAGTTTATAGATCATATTTTCATAAAATAATGTTTATTTGGGTATATTATGTGGAGTTGTAGAGGATTCAAATATTTTAAGATGAAATTTGTAAAATTATAGCCATGGTCGACAAATCCAGCAATAATCCTCAAGATCCCATAGAGGAAATCCTTGTGTGGCTAGAAGCATAAGTGAAAAAGATAAACCATAATGAGAGCATACTCATGGTCACCTTAGCCTATAATATTTTTCTTTTTATATAAAACAGAGTTTCTAATGTAGATGCTTTAATGGAGGGGAAATCAACAGATAAAAAAGAACCTATGACATAATCTAAGAAAGGACCAGAAAAGGTTCAACCCATTTCAAGTGCAATGAAATTCAGAATCCCTATTTAAAATGGAATAGAAGGTAAACATCAAGTTATGTAAAAGTGACATTGACACTTCAAATTTAAGCTCATAGTTTGAACACCTTGATCTACTAAGAAATCCACACTATGAACAGTTTGGAGAGAGATGTTATACTAACTAGGTGGGAGTAATTCAAGAATGTGATAAAGTCATAGTTTTACCACATTGGGTATGAATAGGACTAGTATATCAAGTGGCATTACTTCTTGTAGAAGTAGGGGTAGACTATATAAGAGCACATGATATAATTTAGAAATATCTCCATAATGTTGGGTATCTAACCAAATAATACATAGGTATTGAACACGTATCCGTTGGTTCTACACTACCATCCTCAAAATTAGATGATTATATTCAAATACAGATTGGTGGATGGGTTTTGTGTATAGGATCAATGCTTGGAGAGCATAGGCCAAAAGAATTCGAAATAATTATGGTAAAAGTAGAAATAGCTCCAATATGATTCCAAGGAGGGGAGGAAGAAGTGGAAAAGGGTAAAACATGAAAATGAAATAGAGACAACATGCCAATGTAGAGATCCTAGAAACCTCTACAGCCACTATAACAATGATGGTCATAAAATTGGTTGATGGTAATACAAAGGGTATCCTATTAATTTATGTAGAAACAAGGGAAAATTTTACAAGATTACATCATATAATTCAAAATTATGGCCATAATTGTGGGTATCTCCACAAAGAACCGAAAAGTACTCCACAAGTATTTGGGGGCTCGACATTGGCATCTCTGAAAGTAAATTATTCTATGAAAACTAAAATTGGTGGATGATACTTAGAGAGGAGAAATTATTGGAGAACATAGGTCAAAAGAAGTGGAAATAAAGAGGCTGAAACAAAAATGACCTCTAGGAAGCTTCCAAGTATGGGAAAAAGAAGTGGAGAGGGGGTAAAGATAAAAATACAATAAAACAAAAAACAAATGCAAGGATCTTAGAAGCCCCTATAACTAATAGAACATTGACAATCATACAAAGGGGAAGTGATGGAAGCTATATTCGAATCTGAACCTAAATAACAAAAAGAAATATTTTAAGAAGAAAAATCTTAATTCCATTGATTCAAGCAACCAAGTGGAAAGTGAGTTAGAAGTGGATGAGAATACATTCACATTAATACAAAGGGAGGTGAATTTGAGTAGCTTTTAGCAATAGTAAGATAGTTAAATGACCAAGTTCCTCCATATTAATATGAAAGTAAATAAGAAAAATATTTATATTATGTTTTACATCGGATTATATGTGAATATAATTGCAATAAAGTTGGTCAAAAAGTTGATATTGGAATTTTATGACTATCCAATCTCAAATCCATTGAGATAGGTTAATAAGGATGCAAAAAAAAAGGTGACCAAATAGTGGAAAATCACTTCTTTTTTTCAAAAATGATCTTATTGATGGTGCAAAAGAAGATGTAGTTCCCCTTGATGTATGTGGAGTAGTGTTTCGAATGTTGGGTGTGGAGCCTGATTATCTTGTTTATTTTGTATCACGGCATTGGACCCCTGTACCTTAATAGGGCGGCAACGCCACTTGAAATTAAATGTTGCTTGGGGGGTCGGGGGAGGGGGGGACTGCGACTTTATGGAGTCCCCCCCCCCTGGCGGAGGGTTTCGGGGGCAGCACCCCCGAAGCTAAAAACATATGTAAAATTTCCTTATAAAAGTATAGTAATTTCTAGTCAATCTGGGCCATTCATTATGCGGATGATCTGACGGTAGAAGTTATGTTTAGTTCAGGGTTTTTTTCCCTATAAGGAAACCCCTTGCTTGTATGAGGGTATTTTATTGCGGCTGTGTATTGTATGTGTATTCTCAGAGTGAGAAACATATAGGGAGACTGTGAGAGAGAACATAGGATATTACAATGGATCTAACATATTTGTGTCTCTTTAATGTTCATTTTGCTGGATAATAGAAAGGAAGGACTGGCTGTTCGGGGTGGACATAGCCCAAACTGGGTGAACCACGTATATCTGTGTCTCTCTGGTTTTATGTGTGTTTGTGTGTTTGTGTTTTCCACATATTTTATGTGTTTCATTGCTTTGTAATATATAATTTTCTAACAACTGGTATCAGAGCCGAAGGTCTATTTGGCTGATAAACTCGCAGGAAATAAGGGTTCCTAGTTCGAGTGGGAGCAATGGCGGAAGATGGTAAATTTAGGGTCGAGAAATTCAACAGCCAAAACTTCCCGTTGTGGAAGATGTAGATGGAAGATTATCTGTATCAGAAAGATCTATACCTACCATTGAGCGGAAAAACAAAGAAGCCGATGACTATGACAGATGCAGAATGGAATATTCTTGATAGAAAGGCACTCGAAATAGTACGGTTGTGCCTCTCGGCATTAGTAGCCTTCAATATTTTGAAGGAAACAACAACATAGGGTTTCATTAAGGCGTTGGCGAAACTATATGAAAAACCCTTGGCCTCAAACAAGGTATTTCTTATGAAACATTTATTTAATATGAAGATGTCGGAAGGTGGATCTCTTGCAGACCATTTAAATGATTTTAAAACAGTTACCAGTCAGTTAAGTTCTGTAGGGGTAAAATTTGATGATGAAGTTAGAGGTTTGTTATTTTTCTTCTCATTGCCAGAAAGATGGAATGGTTTAGTTATGGCCATTATTAACTCTGTCTCTAGATCTATTACTTTAAAATTTGATGATGTTGTCAGTGCTATCCTTAGCGAGGAAATGCAACGAAAAAGCTTCGGTGACACATCGGGTAATGCTTTGAGTGCAGAGTCTAGGGGAAAAAGAATGGAAAGAGGAAAGAGCTCGGGATATCGGAGTAAATCAAGGAAAGGTAGATCCAAGTCTAGATCGGGGATAGTGTGCTAAAAATGCAGAAAGAGAGGACACCTAAAGAAAGATTTTAGATCTCGGAAGGGAAAAGAAGGAGACACATAACAAGAAAACAATCATGAATCAAATGTGACAGGTGATGTGTTACAAGATGCTTTGATTCTTTCTTTTGAAAATGTTACTAATTCTTGGGTTGTAGATTCAGGGGCCTCATTCCATGCCACACCTGATAACAAATATTTTCATGACTATGTTCAAGGAGATTTTGGACAAGTCTGTTTGGGTGATGATAAACCCTGTAAAATTGTTGGAATGGGTAAGGTTCTTGTAAAACAACAGAATGGAAACCAATGGTTATTAAAGGAGGTAAGGCATGTTCCAAATCTGAAGAAAAATATGATTTCAACAGGGAAGTTAAGTTGTGAAGGTTGTGTGACAACTTTCACAGATAAAACCGGGAAGGTCACCAAAGGAGCCCTCGTAATAGAAAAAGGCGAAAAGGTTGGTACATTGTATTTATGCAATGGTATTTCTAACTCTGTTAATTCTTTAACTTCCAAAGGAGCACATGTAGCATTATGGTATCATAGGCTCTGACACATGAGTGAGAAGGGGATGAAGATTCTTCACTCAAGAAATTTGTTGCCAGGTTTGAAGAATGTTGATTTGGATTTATGTGAGAATTGTATTTATGGAAAACAAAAGAGAGTCAGATTTATCAGAGTTGGGAAAGAAAATAAGAGTGAAAAATTAGAGCTTGAGCATACAAATTTATGGGGACCTGGTCAGGTATCATCTCTTGGTGGCTCTCGTTATTATGTTAATTTTATTGATGATGCAACTAGAAAAACTTGGATTTATTGTATTCAGAATAAATCTGATGTATTTGATCTTTCAAGAAATGGAAAGCTTTGGTTGAGATTCAGACAGGAAAGAAGTTGAAGTGTCTCAGATCAGATAATGGAGGTGAATATTTCACCAAAGAGTTTGATAGGTAATGTTCAGAGCATGGAATTTGCAGAGAGAAGACAGTTCCAAGAACACCACAAGAAAATGGTGAGTCAGAAAGGATGAACGGAACAATCATGGAGCATGCAAGGTGAATGAGATTGCATGCAGGATTGCCTTTACAATTTTGGGTAGATGCTGTAGATACTGTTGTTTATCTAATACACAGAGCGCCTTCAAGTTCTTTGGATGGTGGTATTCCAGAGGAAGCATGGACAGTTAAAAAGTTAAACTACTCTTTTTTAAAGCCTTTTGGTGTGAGGCCTCTTTCCATATTAATAAAGAAAATATAACAAAGCTTGAAGCAAAATCAAAGAAATGTACCTTTATTGGATATGGTGTTAATGATTTTGGTTATCGCTTATATGATTATGAAAATCACAAAATTATTAGGAGCAGAGATGTAATATTCGATGAAAAGGTCTTGTATAAGAATCAGTTGTAGGAAAATAAACAGGAAAAGGAAAACAAAGAATACACAGTTCTTGATGAGATCACAGAAAAAGTAAATGTGCCTGAAAATAATAATAATCAACAACCACAACAACAACAACCACCACAACAACAACAGACACCTAAAACACCTAAAAGTGGTGTCGGAAGATCTACCAGGATAAGTAGACCCCTTGAACGATACTCCCCTTCATTATATTGTTTATTGTTGATTGATTCTGGTGAACCCGAATGTTATGAAGAAGCAATGCAGGTTGAAAGTAGGAAGAAGTGGGAGCTAGCCATGGAAGAAGAGATGGACTCCTTAATGCATAAACAGACTTGGAACTTAGTCAGGTTGCCTACAGGTAAAACTACATTGCAGAATAAATGGGTTTACAGGCTGAAAGAAGAAGGTGGAGGAAAATAGAGGTAAAAAGCTAGACTTGTGGTGAAGGGGTTTGCACGGAAGAAAGGTATTGATTTTGATGAAATTTTTCTCTTGTTGTTAAGATGACTTCAATCAGAACTATTTTAAGTCTTGTAGCAGTAGAAGATTTACATCTTGAACAGTTAGATGTAAAGACATCATTTCTCCATGGAGATTTGGAGGAAGAGATCTATATGCAGCAACCAGAAGGATATGAGGTCAAAGGAAAAGAAAAATTAGTGTGCAAGTTAGAGAAGAGCTTGTATGGCTTAAAACATGCTCCAAGGCAGCGGTATCTAAAATTTGACAGGTTTATGTCTGAACAAGGTTATACTAGATGTCACTCTGATCATTGTGTTTATCCGGAAAGGAAAAATGATCGAAGCTATATTATATTTTTATTTTATGTAGATGATATTCTTGTTGCAAGGTCTAACATGCAGGAAATAAATGTGCTCAAAAGAAAATTAGAAAATTCATTTGCAATGAAGGATTTGGAAGTTGCAAAACAAATCCTTGGTATGAGAATAAGTAGAGACATGAAAAATTGCAAATTAACACTGTCTCAGAATGAGTACATACAAAAGGTGTTGAAAAGATTTAATATGCAAAATGCAAAACCAGTTAGTACAGATTTTGCTAGCCATTTCAAACTTAGTAAGGAGATGTGCCCCAAGACCGAAGAAGAAATGTACTATATGTCTAAAGCTCCATATGCATCAGCAGTCGGAAGCTTAATGTATGCAATGGTCTACATAAGGCCTGATATTGCACATGCAATGGGAGTTGTAAGCAGGTACATGAACAATCCAGGAAAAGAACATTGGATGGCAGTAAATTGGATTCTCAGATATTTAAGAGGTACCACAAATCAAGCATTATGCTTTGGTGGTTCAAACATTGCTCTATAGGGATATGTTGATGCAGATATGGCAGGTGAGAGAGATAACAGGAGGAGCACTAGAGGATATGTATTTACTGTAGGTGGAACAGTTGTTAGTTGGGTTTCAAAAATCCAAAGTGTTATTGCACTTTCAACAATAAAAGCACAGTATGTTGCTGCTACAGAGGCTACTAAAGAAATGATTTGGTTACAAAGTTTTATGGATGAATTGGGTAAGAAGCATGATATGGGCACGTTATACAGTGATATCCAAAGTTCCATTCATCTTGCAAAGAACTCAGCATTTCATTGCAGGACTAAACACATACAGCTCAAGTACCATTTCATACGGTCAATATTGGAATATGGATAGTTGAAGCTGGAAAAGATACACAATAGCCAGAATCCTGCAGATATGCTAACAAAGGTTCTAACCAGGGAGAAACTAAGATTATGCTCAGTTTCAATTGGTCTTCAAGGATGACGATGAAGATGAGAAACAACCAGGTCCAAAGAGGAGTCATTTTCTAGAAAATGAAGCAGTGATGGAGTTGCTACAATCAGTCTCCAAGTGGGAGATTGTTGGGTGTGGAGCCTGATTATCTTGTTTATTTTGTATCACAGTGTTGGAACCTTGTACAGTGTTGGAAATTAAACATTGCCTAGGGGGTCCAGGGGGGGCGACTATGACTTTATGGAGCCCCCCCTTGGAAGGGGGTTTCGGGGGCAGTGCCCCCAAAGCCCCCGAAGCTAAAAAAATATGTAAAATTTCCTTGTAAAAGTATAGTAATTTCTAGTCAATCTGGGTCGTCCATTAGGAAGATGATCTCACGGTAGAAGTTATGTTTAGTTTAGGGTTTTTTTCCCTAGAAGGAAACCCCTCGCTTGTATGAGGGTATTGTATTGCGGCTGTGTATTGTATGTGTATTCTCGGAGTGAGAAACAGATAGGGAGACTGTGAGAGAGAACAAAGGATATTACAGCGGATCTACTGTAGGTTGTGTCTCTTCATTTTTCTGGATAATAAAAAGGAAGGAATGGCTGTTTGGGGTGGACGTAGCCCAAAATGGGTGAACCATGTATATATGTGTCTCTCTAGTTTTATGTGTTTTGTGTGCCTGTGTTTTCCACATATTTTATGTGTTTCATTGCACTGTAATATATAATTCTCTAACATAGAAGTCCATATATGTAAATGAAATATGTAATTTTCATGAAGAGAGACTCCCACATCAAAGGTTGAAAATTGTTCACCATCAGTATTTATAGGGGAAATTCGAAAATATCACTCGTAAGTGCCAACAAAACCAAGAAATTAATCAACCCTAGCAAGGAATATGCTCTACTATTGTTAAGAGAAAAATAATATATAGAAGAGTTAGTAAGAGAAAATTAATGTTTGGAGGGTTGTATTAAAGAAAAAATAGGGAAAGTATGTATAAGCATACAATGGTGTGTTGTAGGAGCGTCAATGGATACCATGCAAAAGGGAGGTGGAGAATAGAGAATGATATCCATATATTAATAGACTCCCCATTACCAACATTGGATTGTATAGGTAGTTAATTAATGAAGGAGTTGCAGCAACCACTAGAGTAGTTTGTTATTCAACCAACTGGGTCACCCATCATCATTGTGCCATTTAAGAATGAGAATTGGAAAATATGTAATGATTATAGGGTGCTAAACAAATTACACTCAAGAATATGCACCACCTACCAAGGATATATCATCCACTTGATCAACTGTAGCATGAAAAATACCTCACCAAGATGAGCTTAAAATATAGATATCAACATGTTTGAGTTAAATAAGAGCATACGTAGAACACTTCCATGAAAACTAGGCAAGGCTTGTATGCGAGGTTCGCTATTCCATTTGGCCTATGTAATGCACCAGTTATGTTTACAAGGTCAATGAATGATATATTGCGCCCTTTTGCAGATCCATTTTCTATTGACCACATGGATGATATATTGCTATGTAGTGCCCACCTCAGATGGGCACATCTCACATATGATGTAAGTGTTATAGGTATTAAGAATCACAACTAATAAAAAATATGAAGAACTATGAATTTTCATAGTAGTATTTGATGTATCTAGCGTATGTGATAGGTGGAGGAGAGTTGAAGATAAATATTGTCAAGATGTCATCATGAAATTCCCCATGCCTTCTAAGGTTAGGAGTTTCATTGGGGTAACATAACACTTAAAAAATTTCATAGCTTAATTTTAAGCAACAGAAACACCACCTCATACCATAATAATATGTGAAAACAATTACTAGTGGGGAAATGCATAGTAGAGGCCATTTGAGGAGTTAAAGAAAGAGATTAATCAAACACCAATTTTTGCATTATTGATTGTATAACAACCCTTCAAAGTGGAGACAAATGTTAGTGGGTATGATATAGGAGAAGTCTTGATGTAGGGAGGAAGGATTGTATTATACAATTATAAAGTATTTAATGTGATTGTTATTAATTTCCCTACATAAGAAAAGGAGCTTTATTCCCTAGTGCAATTTGTAAATAACTAGAGACAATATTTGATGTGAAACATGAAAATAATCCACAAATATCATCAAGCACTACATTATTTGCAAGCCCAAAGTAAGCTACAAAAAAAAGGCATTGCAAGTGTATGGATATAATGACCCATCTTGAATTATGGCAAAAATATGTTTATTAACATGGATGCGAGGCATGCATATTACAAATAGATATACATGTATCGCATGCATTGCACTAGTATACAGATTAATTGATTATGAAGAATTTTTATATATTTAGTAAATGGATTTATTATTAAAGAAAAAAATACCAAAAAAAATACCTACTATCAAGAAAGTAAACAATATATTAAGATTAAAATTCAACAATAAAATTTACTAAATATACTAAACTACTATTAAAAATTAACTAAGATAAAAGCTCATTAGAAAATTGACAAGTGGCATGACATATGACATGGTTCCACTACTACACTAAATGAGAAATCCTATGTAAATTCTCCACCTACAAGCAAAATTAGTGTAGAATCCATTTTCATCTCTCTTGCCCTGACTCCTAATTCTTTATCATCGCTTTCTTTCCATTTTCATTTCTTTTGCTTTTTTTATTCATATTTGTGTTTTCAATACTTCCTTTTTCAATTTGTACATTCCACTTGATATATGCTTATAAGCCTATATCAGGCACATTTTATAGTTATAAACTCTATCACTTACCATTAACCATTTCCATTTAAGAATTTTACAAACCCACATGGTGACCACTAACCGTCTTACCTAACGAAAAAATACAACCAAAAAGAACATGAACACTATCTATTTTGTTACACCTGTAACACTCCTATGTTCAAAATGGTTCCAATTCATTAAACTGTCATGCATGACTGTAACTCAATAAGTTATATCTAATAAAGTCCTTTGGTGTTTTAGTCTCTATAATTATAAAATTACATTTATTATCCATGTAAACATTAACTTAACTAAATAATGGTTGTTGAGAGAATTGTATGTATACATATTACACTAATTAATTATGTGATGAGCAATAATCAAGAGTAATATTTCCCTAGCTAGAATAAAATTATTAGTGATTTCATTATGTCTAACCAATTTGGTTATTCAGTCTAACGTATGTATAATATCAATTTAGTTTTTAGTTTCAATGTTTAAGAAAGGATAACCAATGTAATTATCTTTTTTCCTTTTTATTAAAAAAATTGAATTTAAATTTTCTCAATAAAAAATAATACAAGTTTTTATTAAATTTTACATATATATATACACACTTAGTATTAATTATATAACATGAAAATGAACTTGAATGATTATTAATAAAAATTTTAAATCGGTAGAATGAAAAATATACATGTAGACTTTTCCATTTGAAAATCCATTATTAAGAAAAAAATTCTAAATCTGTTTATATTTCTATAAGTAGTCAATTTAACTCGAAATATATTCAAACTATTTACATCACCTAGTCTCTTTTAAATTAAAAAAAAATTGTTATTAAATTTTCAATCGATAAACATAATTACATTGAAATTCATAGCCCACAGGGGCTGCTTTACATTATATGATTTAGGATTAATTTTAGTTCGATGTTTTTTGTTTTTGTTATTTTTTTTTTTTTTTTTTTATAAATTAAATTACTACTAGCACAAAATATTAGTGTATATATATATATTATTAATTATATTAATATTTATTATTATTATAATTATATTAATATTACTATAATTATTAGTACAATTATATTAATAAATGTGGTTGTGGTTGATATAGAGAAAGCATATAATTATGATTAATATTAATATTAATATTAATATTATTATTATTATATTTATACTAATATTAATTATATTAATAATTTTATAATTAAATAATTCATTTCTTTAATCAATAAATAAATTAATAATAAATGAACTCTTAAATTAATAAATTAATTTTTAGATTCTGTAATAAATTAAATTAACCAATGATTGACCATGGTTGATCATGATTGATATTATAAACTCAAGGGAATAATAAATGCAAGAGATTTATATTATAAACTCAAGAGATTACCACTAAAACCCTATGGGATTATGAATCCAAGTGAATAATATTAAACCCAAGGGACTAATATTATAAGCCAAGACATATAAACAGTAAGGTAAATATCATAAACACAAAAATAAACATGGTTGACCATGGTTGAGACAATCATTGTCACAATGCAACATCGACCATCGTTGACCATGCTTAACCATGGTTGATTTTCATATCAATACAATCTTTGTGACAATGCAACATTGAACCATGGTTGATCATGATTGACCATGGATGAACATGTTTGATTTTATAAAACATGTTTGACCATAATTGAACACATTGACCATGATTAACCATGGTTAAGCATGGTCGATGATAATTTTCATATTCAGACAATATTTGTCATAATGCGAAGTTGGAAAATGGTCAAGACAATAATTCATTTTCATATTTAGAAAATATTTCTCACAATGCGACATTGGTCTCACCATAATTGTAGCTCTTGATAGATGGAGTTGTTAGTCAAGGCCTTGCATTGTGGAAATGTTGGATAATATGACGCTATAATAGATGGATTAGAAATCAAAATTATTCTTATGATATTCTTTAGATTAAGAGTGACCATGTACCATTATGAATACCTCCCTAGTTAAGAGAGAGTGTTGAATAGTGTAACTAGGTTCAGTCTTCATAATGACTAGAAATTATGAATGTATGAAATGAATAAGACAAACAAAATAAAATGTATTTTGTAAATACTAGATTCATGGGTTTCATGAGAAAGGATTTTTTATTATAGGCCAAAGAATTCTTCTTGATGTCTTTAGGGATTTTTCATATTTTCATATTTGTATAATTTAGAGTCACGTATATGAATTTTTGTTACACTTGTGAAAGTTGATGTAAATAGTATGCTCCAATACCTTGTCAATAGGTCCCTTGATGTCAACTCAAATTATGATGTGAATCCCATTGAATAAGTTAGCCTACCTACCAATGATCATGTCCGCCTAGAACAGAATAAAAATAACTAGTAATAGAGTGATTTCGTCTCATTGAAAATCATTCATATTGGTCAAGGTATGCAATAAGGATCTGAATTGCAGTGCGAAGAGAAGAATGATATACAATGAAGGGTGAAGGCTACAAGGCGTGCGTGGAAAAGGGTCAAGCTTGCTACAATAGTGCGAGGACAAGTGTGTACCAAGGAGTGAAGTTTGGATTTGCAATTAGTGTGAAAACAAGACCGTATTAGGATTGCGAAAGACATATCTTAGCGAAGAAAAGTGCCCTCTATTTGGATCCATATCTATCTCACATAAACTCAGAAGTAACCACAGCATGAAGAAAGAAACAAGGAAAAGTTTGTGAAGTAATTAGGGCCTTCTTGTTCTGGACTCACACATCATATATCTCGGAGATCTGTAAAGGTTATTTAGGTCAGGTATAGAAATAAGACCTATGAAGGAAACCTAAGGAGGTCGAGAAGAATATTATGAGAGGTACCTAAGCTAGAGACTCGGCCTCTCTAGTATCGATGCATTATAGTGCATAATAAAAAGTTCATTATAAGGAGCCTAGAAGAGCAGTAACGATAGTGGAAATCGTCTTGGAGGTAAACTGGTGTCAAGGGTCTATGTCATGGGCATGGTACTTGTCAATTTAAGATAGAGAAGAATAATTAATTTCTGGTTTTCCTCTCCAAGATTGATAGGCTTTGGCCCTAGCTTGAAGAGCCAAAATTATGTGTCTCTTATGTTTTGATAATTGACTTGATGAAAGAAATAATAATCTATTGAAGACAACATCTATGCAATCAAAGCATAACATGTATAACACAAAAATTCATCAAGTAAAAGTATTGAATTAAATTATGCCCTACCAAATTCTCATCAAAATTGACGTAATAATGTGGTTTACCATTTCTTCTAACAATTCTAATGAAGGGAGGTGAAGGTTGTTTACATATGGAGAATCCCATAAACCAATACTTATTAAGATGAATAAGAGAAACTAATCAATGTATATTACTGATCAACCATGGGAATGATACAAGTATAGGGGAAACAATCACAAACTTCAAATCCCTCAAATTTTGATAAGATAAATAACATAGAAACCAAACGAAAAGTCCATTTGCATTCAGGTATAATGGTTTGTATTCAAGCTACAATAATGGAAACACAATGTTATATCTAACAACGATTCGAGTATATATGATCCACCTCTTCCACAAAATCATATCAAAGATATGAAAAATAGACACATTATCAAAGCATATATATAGAGATTAAATTTAAAGGTATAACTTAGATCAACTTTTTCACTCCTCTAGATACATGTATAGAGATATATAATGAGAAAATAAGCTTGGTAAGGTGGACCTCTTAATAAAAGAAACACAATCTCCTATATAGATCAAGTAGGACCATATGACTATGGTTTCTAAAAAAGATAAGGCACATATCTAACTTAGATAATTGGGAGAAAATTGACTTAATGGATGAAAGGTATTAATTTTTATTGGGGATAATTCTCTAAGGTTTTTATTGAATGATCAATATGAAGAAGATCTTTCCCAATATTGGAAGGAAATTCCTTCTCTTAGAAAGTATACCAAAATTATCGAGAAGGAATTCTCACTCAAGAAAAATACCATGAGATTCTTTAGAAATCTAATAAAGGTTGGTATTTTCCCTTCTCGCTAGTTTCCTATAAAACAAATGTTATATAAACCATCAAAATTTTGCAAACTTGATGGTATTTCTCTAGTGATATTTATTCTATTATATATTTATTCCTGAATTATGATGAAAAATCATAAGTGAACTAGGTTAGGTATAATATTTTCCTTCATTTTTAGTTGGTTTCTAGATACAAACCTTCTCCCTCCTAGTATGAGTTCCTTTGGGATTTTTTTTAAAGTCAAAACATTATCTTGAATAACTTATACATAACATCTATATTTGCACAATATCACCCAACATATTCTAGTCTAAGTTTAGATTCTTATTTGCACAATATCACCCAACATATTCTAGTCTAAGTTTAGATTCTTCTTTGATAGCTTCTCGCCAAAATCTCCCATGTTGTATTTGCCAAAGTTGTGGTCATGATTTTCAGAAATATAGCTTTATTCACTACTTGTTGGATAAATTTGCAAGTTCAAGATATCTAGTCCCTATGTAATCTAAAAGATCTTGAGCTCATAATATAATCGACATCTTAACAACCCACATATCATAATTCTTCCATATAAAAATTTGTTGAAACCATTATTAAAACCTTCTCTTCACATAATAATAAAGTCCATTTTCTTAATCTCTTAATTTAAAAAAAGAAAAAATATCTTTTATAGAAAGGCCATTTTATAACTTTATTAACTTTTATACCCCTCGCAAGAGTATATATTCTAGGGCACTTTTCAATATTACCAAAACAAACCTTTTATAAACCTTTATAAAGTCTTAATAACCTTTGCTTATCAAAGCTTTAAAAACTAGAAAAAGTACGGTCTTTGAATTAAAAAAAAAAAAAAAAAAAATTAAAATAAATTATTTTCAAAGCTTTAAGAACTTGTGCACTTCAATAACATTTTAACAAAACTCTTAATCTTCGCACTATGTTTCTTTACGAGATGCGATGGTTTTCCAAATAGGTGCTCTTAATGGTTTATGGTTCAAACATAGGATGATCGCTTCTTTAAGACTTTTAAAAATTACAAGTCTTTTCTTTTCTTGGCTCTTTCTGGATAGCTATGCATGCTCTTTCTTTTTGTTCCTTGGATCTTGTAAATTTTTTCGTTTTGATACCAATTTGATGAAAAGATTGAGAAAAAATTACAAATTTCACACAAAATACACGAGTTTTTCTCTTCTTTATTAAACAGAAAGTAAACTCAAAATCAAACTTGATTGATAACAATTGTATCCACTGTGATATATTTATCCTTTCTAACTAGTGACATAACCAAGGTACAATTATCTGGAAAGATATATGAAGCACCACATTTCAAATTACTAATTTGACGGAAGCGTTTGGTGAAAGCAATGAAGCTCGCTATTACAAAGATTCGTTGCCTCTACTTACACTCTCACATTCATACCAGACGAAGACCAGAGTCAACAGTAGATAAATATGTGGTCTTTTCATATATGCCATTGGGCCGAGGAAACATAATCTGTGGGAGACCTTCTGCATGGTCCAAACCTTTTCAGTCAGCCGAGTATATAGGAGTAGCACCATGAGAACACATCAAATTGGATTAAAACTTCGTTCAGTAATCGAATCTTTAATAACATTTTTCTTCATTTTTCTTTGGGAAACTGAAGCTTTGGTCCTTTTTACAAGTTTTCAATGGAGACCGCCGATATTGATACAGTGTTTTAGCGCGTAAGCTCCACTAGGAAGAAACCGCCAATGTAGAATAAACAACTACATATAAATATATGGACAGAAAGTTGTGATATATTTTACAGCCGTAGTTGATTAGGATTTTTGGATCCCCTATGGCCACTTCAAAATTTCAAGAAATCCAAACGAGTGACCGTAAATTCAAGATATTTTCGAAAAGTCGAAAAAGTTGTGCGCATTCGTCGAGCTTGATTGTACATCGCACCATTGTAAACGGTTCCTAAAGGCATCCTAACATTGATACAAACAAACAATCATTATCGTGATTATTATTTAACATTATAATATTTTTTTATTTTTTTTAAGTATTAATTAATACAATAAGTGTTAAGTGGATTATTCCAATTTAATTGGAAGTATTTAGATTATTTGAATTTATTTATTTGAAATATTTTAAATTAATATAATATTTCTTTTATAAATAATACTTTATACTAGATGCATTACAATCTAAAATATAGTTAATTATAAAATTAGATTATACAATTAGATGGTCATAAATGAATAATTTTTTTTTTTTTTCAGAAGAAAAAAAACGCTGTATATATTAAAAGAAATATATGACAGTACATGATCAACAATACATTCTCAAACTGTTACTTAAAACAGCGAGAAAAACCCCATATACCAAATACATCCAGAATACATCTCAGAAGAGAGGTAATTCGATGTTCATGGTCAACAAATAACGGGTAGTATAAAACATACCCACGAGATCATCCCTGTAAAGAACATACAACATCATATTCATGATAATAAGGAAATAAAAGATAACTGAAATGACTGAAAGTAAACAAAAAAAGTGTTCCATATTGTCATCCATGACTGATAAGAGGCTGTCCCGCTTGTGCAAACACCAGATCAGGCTCGCTTGAAGACGATGGGCGACTTCGGAGTCCCATATGCAGTGCCCAAGCCCTTGTATAATAGAGCTGGCTCGTTTGTAAATCATCATGCATGCTTGACATTTAGAAATCCGGCTCGCTTGATGAGAATTTGTCAAGTTCACTTGAAGTAGTAAACTAGCCCTGGCCAACAGACAAAAACCTGCACTCCAAAAACAGGCTCGCTTGATGAAAGAAAAGCAGTCTTGAAAACAAAATGGAACCCGAAAAAGATGAGACTGATCCCCATGATTGGGGAATATCCGACTCCCATCTCGATCCGGAGATCCGGCACGCTACAACTTCCGACGCCTGTATGAGCCACCAACCATGGAGAGCCAATGCCGAGAAACTATTCAAAATTGACCGGAAATATACGAAGACCAGTCGGAAAAACCCAGGAGGCCATCAGAATTTGAATCTGAAAACAGCAGTGGCTACCAAAGAAATTCCGCCATCCCTCAAGCCTACAATCACCCCGAAACCTCATGAAGGTCGATGATCCTCCCAAGCAAAAATTAACCAGAAACCCATCAGAACAGATCTGGCAATAGCTTGAAACAACAAGAAATCAACAGCATCCAGCAAGATGAGCGTCCTTCCCAGATCGTATCCTCAAGAGAGAAGTGGATGGATCTCAAAATAATGAACGCTCTATTGAAACAACAAGAAATCAACAGCATCCAGCAAGATGAGCGTCCTTCCCAGGTCGTATCCTCAAGAGAGAAGTGGAAGGATCTCAAAATAATGAACGCAATAGAAGCCGGAACTGCAATCCTGATGATCTCCAACCAATCATCAAAAACAGGCGCGATATGGATGCATGCCTGAAACAACTCAATAACCAAGCAAAATCCTGGATTGGAGTCCACTGAAATAATAAGCAGTGTTGGGAATTATAGCCACCAACAGCCCAACAAATTGTCGTCGAATGGGTTCCAGCTTAGATAACTATCAAAAGCCACCAATAACAGACATCTGGATGTCAACTGGGTTCCAGCTTGATACAAATATCCAAAACCACCATAAGCATCAACAACTGTCCCCATTGGGTTCCAGCAAATACCCCAAAACCATGCGTCGTATCCATAAAACAATAGCCTCCATGGTCCCGATATAATCTACAGAAGAGTGCCAATACCCCTATAGCCCTAATTAGAAACTATTCCACAAGCAAACACCGATACAGGCGACACAGGAGCCGGAACCCTCGCAAAAGACCAATAGATAATTACAGCCCGGATATAAGAGTAGTAGCCACCAAAAGCCGACAAATTGTCATCAAATGGGTACCAGCATAGACAAATATACAGAAATAGCCACCAAAACTGAACATCGGGATGTCGATAATGGGTACCAGCTAAATATATTCATCGACCGCCACCAGAAGCATCAACAACTGTCCCATTGGGTACCAGCGAAAACAACCTTACATCCCGCCGAGCGATGTCTGATATCTCTTGCAGCCGATTCCTCTGCGTCTACGGTGAAATCCATGGGAGTAGCAAGGGTTACTCTTCAAAGTGGTAGCCTAACAGCCTACAACATTAAAATTTATTAGTTCATGAGATCAGCCCCTTCTGAGTTCGAAGCCATCTCAGAGCTGTGTCTGGCAACTACAGAGTGGAGGAGGTTGAACCTAACATCCTTCCACACAACCATGTATCGCCCCTGTTCAATGGTTTCTGAAATATCAAAACTAATGCTAACTACCCATACCCAAAATACATCATAGATCTCATTCTACCGTGGCCGCCATTTCCTCTTCTCTTTCAACTAACATCTGAACTTCTCTTTCAATAGACAAATTTGGGATCACCATAGATCCCAGGAACCTAAAATCGGTCCATGGTTGGATCATTTTATTGAATCTATTTGGCTACACTAGCTATCACTTGCATCCTCTTGTTTAATCCATGCATAGCAGATTAAATTTTGTCTGCCAACCTAAATATAAATAGCGTCACTTGTCGACTCGATGAGGTATGAACCTTATGAAGACGGCGGTGCTTCAGTGACAACAAATAATTAAATTTGTCATACTCTGACTAGGTAGAACACTGTTTTTGATGATTTTTTTCTTGCTTTATGAAGGTATTATGTATTGATGAATATTGACAATTTGATCTGGTACATTAATATAAACCAGAAATTTTTCACAGGTACTGCAGTAGAGATGTGTTAATCTCGTTTGTTTTCCTCCTCAATAGGTTTCAATATAGTAGAGTAATGTCCAATAATTCGGAGAAATACAAATTAAACATTAAACGATTGCGCGTGTTACTTTTATTAGAGTCAGCTTTTTAATTAATTAATATAAATTTATTTTGATTATGGATTTAAACAAGGTTTAGAAAGATTTGATTCTTATATTTAAAGATGAATTTAAATTAATTATTATTAATATTATTTATGTACCTACATTTTATATCAATAAATATCATATTGTTTATTTTATTAAAATACATTAATTACATATGTTAAATTTATAATGATATACGGATAGTATTCGGTTTAGAGAGATTTGATTCTTGTATTTAAAGATGAATTTAAATGAATTATTATTAATATTATTTATATGTACATACATTTTATATCAATAAAATTGATATGGTTTATTTTACTAAAATGTATTAATTATATATGTTAATTTTTTATTTTTTATTTTTAATTTTGATGCTATATGGATAGTATTCATATATATATATAAATGGGTAAATAAATACAAATTAGAAAGAATATATATATATATTAAGTTTTACATGTTTATTAATTATATATTTTACAATATGCATTATTATTTTAACGTGATATGTATATTATGATTTTTCTGGAAAAATTGTTTCTAATTTTATTAATTAAAATAAATGGTTATTTATTATTTTGAATTGATTTATATATTTATTATTGTTATTATTTTAACTCGTTTTGTATTATTCTTTCTAATTATTATTACTATTATTTGATGTAAGGCTTTATTTTACTAACACTACAATTTCTCTTATATTATGTTGCCCTTTAAATATTTAAATACATTTACAATCACTATAATATCTACCCCATATTGAGTGAACAATTAAATGCTTATACTAATTTATGGACACTACAACATCACCTCCATACTAGACTCTAGTGTTCCTCTAGACACAATCGACTAAATTTTAAAAAATTATTTAATATACTAATTACTTTAAATATATTTTAGTAAAATTAATAAAATCATTTTCAAGTTTATATATATATATATATATATATGAATGATTTATAGTTTATAATGGTTTGATTAAATAGCTAAACTCTAACTAGATTACTTGTATTCACGGTCTTGGAAATAGTGTCATGGATTAAGTGATATCTAATATCCATTTTTACAACCAAATTTTAAACCTGAATGTTATGCAACACATTTAGGTGCATGAGAACTATGAGTATTAAAGCCATCTACTTTTTAAAATTATTCTTTTCTCAAATTATTTAGATCGACATTTGCACATCTTTATTTAAAAGGATAAGATTGGAAACTTACACTAGTAGAGCTACTATCCCTTGCTATAATAACAATTGTAAAATTGATAGCAAATCTATTAGCAATGCTCCTGCCAAAACCTTAAAACACGAAAAGATAAATAGATACAAAGTTTTTACTAAAAGAATGAATGGATTCTATATATTCTAAAAGTAAGAGTATCTATTCTAGCTATCTAATTCTCATCCTAGAAATATTTGGAGGAAAATTCTAATTTGTAAGAGTAAATAAAAAAATTTGACCCCCTTGAAAAACTGTAATAATTACGTTAAATACCTCTATTAATTTGATAAGGTCATGTAAACCACTTTGAATTTCCTTATAAGAGATGATACATTTTATTTCAAAGATATTGAATATGGGGTCAAGCAATTTGCTAATGGTAAAGTTAAGGATATTGAAGGCTACCATGCTAAAAAATTTAGAATTGAAGAACCTATCCTCATCATGCACATACAAAAAATCTTTAATTTACTAGTGAAGTAAGCTTCCCTAAGCCTTGGAAGAAGAGCCTTATTGTGCCTATATTCAAAAGTGGGGATACAAGTGTTCCCTCTAATTACAACCCCATTATGATTATACAGATTTTAGTCAAGTTGTACATGTTTATTTTGAATAAAAAAGAAATAGGGTTTGGCTTGATAGCCATGGTAAAAGAGCTAAAGGTGAAGCTATATTATGGAGATATCATTCCATCATGGAAAATCTTATTTGTAACAGCCCTGGTAAAAACATTCATGTAAAAATATATATAAGACCACGATGATAGGACACATATGCCAAGCTGAAAGGTGGACACAAACATCCTAGTGGTTGTTGATTTAGTTTATTATGGCTAAGGAAATTGGCAAAGGAAAACAAAAGGGAAATGGAAAAGGTGATCCGGATTTATGCAGGAACACAACAGAATACACATATAACCATAAACAGAGATATGCAACAGAAATAATGCTTCATTTTATTAATAAATCAAATGAATGAAATATGCTTACAAACATAATGAAAATAAATATAGCTAGGGTGTTGGCAACATATCTCTCAAAAGAGATGTGGTGGCTATAGACCTCTGAACTATGTTACAATGAGGCTCGAGGGCCTATTTATTATTGAAAAAAAATGGAGAACTCTAAATGTCAAAAAACCTAACCCTACGAGATGAAGCGCCAAAAATATGGGCCCTATTTGGGTAAATTGGTGTTTCAACTTCTTAGGGATGTAACTTTGGCATACGATCTTCATTTGACGCGTAGCATACCTCGTTAGAAAGATATATCCGAGGAGTACAACTTTTGATGTGAGAAACTTCAATTCATGTACCCATGTTGCTCTCGGTTTTCCCAAAAAACGTTGTTTAGAGCCTCAAAACGGCTCCGGAAGTTCACAACCCGAAAAAATGCTAAAAATAGTAAGTTGTGCTGCAACTTAAAAAATGAAAGAACTGATGGTGGGGGTTCAAATGGAATAGGTGGGTGACCACCAATATCCATCTAGATCATTAAGGCCCCAAAATGGCTCCGGGAGTGCAGGACCCAAAAACCTGCTAAAAATAGTAAGTTGTGTTGAATGTGAAAAGCTGCAAGAATTGATGGTGCGGGTCCAAGTGGAATTAGTGGGTGGCCACCGATATTCACTTGGATCATTCCTCCCTCATTAGGAAGAAATTTTTACCATTGTGTTGGGATCCTCCATGAAATAAGGTAAATTCTATTGAATTGGGTATTAGATTTGTCGAAGATGTCATTGACCTGTAGGCGGACATGTTGGATGCGTTTAGTAATTTTGGTTTCTTTATCAGCCTTAGACAGTACATGTGTGGATTATGTATGTGTAGTTGAACGAGGTATGGCAACATTTGATGGCGGTGCATCAGGGATCAGATCATTGGAGTGCTTGTCCTAACAATGTAGAGGAACCTCTGTGAGTGAGAAGAAAATGTCCTCGTATTAGTCCATGAATTTTTCCATCTGCTATGGCCGTGTAGGGGAGCCCTGTTTCGAGGTTTTGGCCACAATATTATTCTTTCCCTTTGAGCGAGTTGTAAGGAAAATAAATTTCCTGGTTTGGGAAACAATCTTACTGCGCTGTTTTGCAATAGTCAAAGAGATGACATGAGGTGATACTACCTCTGGTATCTTGTACAAGTTATTTCCCAAAGTAATAACAATAGCATGAGGCCTAGACTCATACACAACATGTCGCCTCCACAATTAATTTTGGCCTATTAATACATCAGCTACATCAAGAGGAACAACGTCACACAATACCTCATCTATGAATGGCTTGATACTGTATGGAAGGCGACACTATTGGCAGATGAAAATATCTCTCCCTGGGTGAAGCCACCCCATGATATATGACTGTGAGTGTGTTATGGTCGGTAGGCCGAGTCACTTCATGGCCTCTGTTGAAATTATGTTCTTTTGGCTTCTGCTATCAACAGGGAATTGCAGTGGAGAACCCTTCACCCACATCTGTGAATGGAAGAGGCACTCCCCCTCATCTAGATCCTCGAGATCCTCCCTCTGGATCTTGGTGGTGGCAAAAATCTCACTGGGATCCACATCAATGGTCTTCTTCCCTTTGTCATTGCCTTTGTCTAGTTTTGACTCAAGATCAAAAAATGTATCTAATTTGGGTGCCTTTAGTTCGGCCACCAATGACTGTTTGGCCTGACACTCGTTTGTGCTATGAGTGGGGCTGTTATGAAATTCACACCACTTCCCTGTGTCCTTATTTGGATTTGTGGTGTTGTTATGAGTCGCACCGCTTTGGGCTTGCCCCTTGTTCTTTGGTTCGGGGGCATGTTTCTTTAGCTTTGGATTTACAAATCGAAAGTCTCACTTCTTCTGATTAAATTTTTTCTCGATCTTGGTGGCATAAGAATATGTCGTGCCATGCAATGTAATGTCAAGGAACTCCATTTCCTCCTGAATGTGTTTGTGCATACAACCGTGGTACTTGAGCACAAAATGCCTCTCTGAACCTTTAATACCCAAATTTGTGTGCAGGGTATGGAACAAATTCGTCCGTTCATGCACATCTTGATCCCTTTGCTACCGCAGCGTGGCCCATTGGATGTATTTGTCCTCATAGCTCCCCACAGGGTAATATTGTTCCTTGATGTCATCTTGGAATGAATTCCAAGTGGGTGTGGCCGAGAATAAAGAGGGTTCTTCTTAGTCCTCTTGCTCACAGTAGGTTTCCCACCAGTCTTTGCATGGGGGGCGGCTTTGAGGAGTGAAAAAATAATCTTTTCTCGGTTAGAGAAATCATGGACTGAGAAATACCCTTCTAGCAAATTTAACCATCTATCTATGACTTATACATATATCCGCCCTTCAAATATAGGAATGTTAAAGTTTACCTATACCTTGAAGGGAGTGGCGCCTCCAGAGTGGCTGTTGGATGCAGATGCACCGTAGGTGGGCAGTCATTGAAGGATCTGAGAAAAGTTATCCATCATTGCGTTCCTTTGTTTTTTTAGGGCCTCCTCGATTAATATGTTGATAGGATCTCCTACTCCCTCTTCCTTCTTTTCTTCTTCCATGGGAGGCCGTCGAGGTTTTTGAGGCTGATCTTGCAAGGGTTCAACTAGATTGAGCCCTAACTCCTTATACCGTGGCCGCGTTGGGGACATGCAAAGAAAAACAAAGAAAGAGCATACCGTTGTGATACCACTGATCCAGATTTATGCAAGAACACAACATAATACACATATAACCATAAACAGAGATATGCAACAGAAATAATGCTTCATTTTATTAATAAATAAAATGACTTAAATATGCTTACGGACATAATGGAAATAAATATAGCTAAGGTGCTGGTAGCATATCTCTAAGAAGAGATGTGGTGGCGACAGACCTCTGAAGTGTGTTACAATGAGGATAGAGGGCCTATTTATTATTTAGAAATAATGGAGAACTCTAAACATCGAAAAACCTAACCCTAGGAGATGAAGCGCCAAAACTGTGGGCCCCATTTGGGTAAATTGGTGTTTCAACATCTTGGAAATGTAACTTCGGCATACAATCTCAGGTTGACGTCTATCGTGCCTCATTAGAAATATCTACTTGAGGGGTAAAAATTTCAATGTGAGCAACATTAGTCCATGGACCCATGTTGCTCTTGGTTTTCCCAAAAAACGTCGTTTAGGGCCTCAAAACGGCTCCAGCAGTTCAGGACCCGAAAAACTGCTAAAAATAGTCATTTGTGCTACAACTTAAAAATTGAAAAAACTGATGGTGGGGGTTCAAATGGAATAGGTGGGTGGCCACCAATATCCACCTGGATCATTAAGGCCCCAAAACGGCTCCGAGAGTGGAGGACCTAAAATAATGAATTTGTACAATGATACCTTTACAATGATTTTATGCAGTGCTGCCCACTTGAAGACTTTATGTGTTAAATGTCTTGCTACTATTCTGCACCTTGGTTGCTACTCTTGTCATGCTACCCTCTGTTGCACCTTGATTTTCTTTTCTTCCCTACAAAGTATGGTCCTTTGCAACCCTTGACAACACATGATCTAGATTTTTCTTGCCTTCTAGGATATCGATATTGAATCTGGTGTATCTTTGTTATTTCAGCTCCCTAATATGTGATTTTTGATTCTGAATTAGTACTCTGAGTCTTCTTTCCAACTACATAGGTCTGATACAATTTGGATTATTTAAGAAAGAGTTATGCCCAATTTCTCACAATGACCTAATTATTGACTATTTCAGTAGAGTGAACTTGTACGACCTGCCACATGTCATTGTTTCTTCATTATGCTCTAAAATTGATATAGAGAAAACTGCATTCCATGCACTATCTGCCACTTTTTACATAATTCTAATCTGATACTCAGAGAGAGAGTTATCACGATTTTTGCAAGGTCACTACTTTGAGATGAAGCTCACGAGGCTGCCATAACACTGACTTCCACAGATCATATCTCTGAAAATGTTGCGCACGCTGATCTGAAATTTTAATGGAGATTCCTTAGGATTTCAACTTCGCCTCATAAGTTTTTCAGCTTCTGAAACATCATAAAAAAAAATGTTAGATCTCAAATTCTAGATGACCTGTTTGAGGTAGCGAAATCCCTACATAAGGAGGATATGAGGATCACAATTTATATAAATGCTTAGGTTGAGAGGGGCTTCAAAAAGTGAACATGGGAGGGAATTTAGGAGCTTAAAAATTATTAATTTTTGACTTTTCAACGACCCATGACACAACCCCATGGGGTTTTAGCCCACTAACTGGGGTTACAAACTTTAAACATGAATATCTCTCAAACCGTGAAGAATTACGTGGTGTGCCATATATCAACAGAAACATCTCGACAATTAGAAACCCTAATGCTCGTGTCGCTCAACATTACAGTATTATTGAGGATTTGGCTCAGGCGCCATTTGATATGTTTGCATTGGAAGTACTTTAGAGATGTTTGTCACAATGAAAGGCTTTGCTATCTTCTATTGGAGGGGTTGACCTTGCCGATTCCAACCTTATCACTTTCGATTTGGAAAATTTCGTCCCACGTCTCCCTCACCAACTTGCACTGATTATCCAATTTGGGATTAATGGAAAGAATATACATTCAGTGGTCGTGGAAAAGGGTGCATCTACTTGCATAATGTCTTATACATGCTAGAAAGCCATTGATTCTCCAGCCCTCAGTCAATCCCCAAACGATTTAGAAGCTTTTGACAGAAGGGAATATCGCCCTCTTGGTTTTCTGTCCAGTTTACCGATTACGTTGGAAGGGAAAAAGGTTAATGTTGTGGTTGAAGTCATTGACACCAAACTCAATTATAATCTTCTCCTCGGTCGCAGTTGGACTCACGCCATGTTATGTGTACCATCCACTCTCTGCTGTGTTCTTTGATTTCCACATAAAGGAAATATCATCAATGTTGATTAGTTGTCATTTTTCACTTCCACTCCTTCCGAGAGAAATTTTCCATATGTAGATAATATTCCTACACCTTATTAGAGCATAGGGTCAGGACCCTTCAAAGAACCTACCCTTATGGGTATTTTTTCTCTTCCTTCGCCCAACACTGCTCAGATCAACATGATATCGATGTCTTTAGATCCATGGATCATCCCTTCGCCCGAGCAGGTTGATTCGTTTGGTGACACGATACTGTTAAGCCCAATAGAAATTGATTATTGTGAAATTATATCAGCTTCGGCTCCTGCTCCCTCTGATCATGCTCCTTTGAGTGTGTCGCTTCACACATATTCTCAATCCCATTAGCTCAGCACTTCGGATTCTCCTGATCCTTTGAATGAGATGTTTCCCACATATGAGGTCATCTTGGAAACCATGTCTTTAGAGGATCCTCCTTGGGATTATAGTCATCATCATTCCTCCTTTATGCCTCATATTGGGGCCATGTTTGCTTGTCTTGAGAAGTTCGCTTCCCAGTCTCCTTCCATCCACTTCAAATGCCCATCTTGACACATGAATTTTTCGTGGAAGGTAACCTGGGAAACATTACGCAAACGGTGCCTATTAACATATATGTTAAACTAGGGGTTGTTGAGAGCATCCACATTGGGGTGACATGTTCTCGTGATGAGATCAAGGTCTATACTAGTCTCTTCCGAGAGTTTCAAGACATTTTCTCTTGGTCCTACAAAGAAATACTCGGCGTCGATCCAAGTATAGTTCTGCACTAGATCCCTACTTATCCTGACATGAAGCCTATTCTCCAACGTCTTCATTCCATGCACCCTAGAAAGGCAGCCGCCATTAAGGGAGAATCTGAAAAAATTCTCAAAGCTTGTTTCATTTATCCAATTCCCTTGACTGAATGGGTTTTTGACATCGTCCTTGTAGATAATAAGCAAGGTACTATTGGATTCTATGTGGATTACCACGACATAAACCACACCTTTCCTAAGGATAGCTATCCAACCCCTTTCATTGACCAGATCATTGATGAGTGTGATGGGAGTGAGATATTTTCCCTTATGGACGGGTTTCTGGTTACAACCAGATCAATATTCTTCCGGCTGATCAACACAAGACCACCTTTATCTATCCTTAGTGTACTTTAATATACAAGAAGCTCCCTTTTTTCCTTAAGAATTCTAGTGCCACTTTCCAACGAGCAATGTCATACGCTTTCCATGATATCAAGAGCATTGTTCAGCCTTACATGGACGAAATTCTGGCTCATTCTACTAAGCGTCAAGACCACCCGAATCACCTCCGTCAAATATTTCTTCGCTTAAGATGCTATAAGATACGACTGAATCTACATAAATGTGTCTTCTGTGTTAATTTTGGTAGACTGGTAGGTTTTATTGTCTTTAAAGATGCAATTAATCTCAACCCTCTTAAGGTCAAACCGATTTTTAATCTCCCCTCCCCTTCCTCTTTACATCAGTTGCAGAGTTTGCAAGGGAAAGCTAATTACCTACGTAGTTTTATCCCAAACTATACTGAAGTAGCGAAAGGATTCATGGGATTTCTTAACCAAGGCATCCCATTCCTCTGGGATGAGATCGCCCAAAAACATTTATATGCACTAAAGACATTTCTTATCAATGCTCCTCTCTTGCATCCTCCCAATTGTCATCGTGACTATTCCCTTTACTTGGTTTTCGCATTTAGCAGTATTTCCATGGTTCTGGTACAAGATGACGATGATGGTGATAAGCACATCATTTATTATTATATTTTCAATCTTTTTGATACTAAAACATGTTACGCACATGTCGAGAAATTGGCGTTGGCTGTTGTTCAAGCCTTCCAACCTTTTCGCCATTATATTCTACTGCGCAAAATAACCATGATTTCTCATTTCAACCCCATGAACTATATCTTGACTTGACAATTGATGGGAGGAAAATATTCGATGTGGATAGTTATCATCCAATATTTCAATTTGGAGTTCACTACTGCCAAATCGATGAAATCATTGGTTTTTTACAATTTGATTCGCTCTTTGCCGTCCGACTCTACTCCTTCTGGTTCTGAGGAACACATTCCAAATGACACTCTTTTTCTCATTAGCACCTTCAATCCATGGTACGGTGATATCATCGTCTATCTCAAAAATTCCACTTTCTAATCTGAGTTGATGAAGGACGCTCGTCGACGCATCCACCATTATTCGCAACCTTATCATATAGTCAGAGATACTCTATACCGCATCAGAGTTGATTTTGTTCTCCACTGGTGTTTAACCCTTGAGGAAGCTAAAAAAGTCCTCAATTACTGTCGTTCTGATGCATGTGGTGGTCACATGTCTGGACATGCTGCTGCACAAAAAATCCTTCATGCTGGATATTTCTAGCCTACCATTTTCAAGCACTGCATTGTCACTATTCGTAAGTGTCACAATTGCGAGATTTACCAGCAGAAGATGTGTGCACCATCTACTAACCTCCATCCTTTCATTAATGTTGGTCCCTTTTTGATGTGGGGCATCGATTTTATGAAGTGTAAGCCTCACTCGGCCAAGGGGCATGCTTATATTATCGTATTCGTGGACTACTTCACTAAATGGGCCGAAGCAATGCCTACACTCACAGCTGATGGTAAGACTGCTACACAATTTTTGTTCAATCATGTCATTACTAGTTTGGTGTCCCTCAAGCCATTGTCACTAACCATGGCTTTCATTTTCACCATTACATGATGGCTGAGTTGACTTCTAAGTTGGGTTTGTGTCATGACAGATCAATTTCGTACTACCCTCAGGAAAATGGCTAGGTTGAAGCTGTGAAAAAGGTTCTAGTCACTATGCTTCAACGTAAAATTGGGATGCACAAATCCAACTTGCATCTCATGTTCTTTTCAGCTCTATGGGCTTACCAAACCTTAGTGAAGGATGCAACCAGATTAACTCCATTCCGGATTTTTTATGGTCTAGAAGCTACCCTTCCGATTGAATGCAAAATCCCTTCTCTCAAAATAATTGTTGAATTACTGCCTAATACCTCGCTAGAGGAAGAGTGACTTCTATACTTGGAGAGGCTTGATGAAACTTGCCACTTGGCTGCTCTAGTTACAGAAGCACAAAAAAAGTGGGTCAAAGCTCATTTTGATCAGACAATTTCCCCTCATACCTTTGTAGAAGGAGTCCTAGTCCTCTTGTATAACCAAGCTCATGATAAGTTGGGGGTAGGAAAATTCAAACCCATGTGGCATGGTCCCTATATCGTTAAGCATGTTTTTCAGAATGGGGCCTATTAGCTAATTGACTATGAAGGCTATCCCCTGAGTCGGCCCAGAAATGGTTTGTACCTCAAAAAATATTATGCATGCGTTTTTCATGCATGTCCTTTTGTAAATGAGTGTGTTTTCCATTTTTGTGTATTTTTTGGCTTTGTGTGCTTTGCGAGTAGTTTTTTCCTGATTATTATGTCATTTCTTGTTGTGCAGACGTCTGTCACTCCTTACGTTGGTTTCGCGGATTGTGCCTCCTGTAGTACCTAGAATTTGTCTTTCATAGCCTGGGTGATTTATAATCCTAATGGTGATTTGATGGAACTTCAAGGTATTTGTCTGGGATGAACAAAAAACAATGCCACTAAATATAGCGCTATCATTGAACTGTGAACCAGGGCCATTGCTCTTGACATTTTTGCATTAATTATTATCTTAGACTCTCAGCTTGTTGTTCCTCAGATTTTAAGGTTGTATTTGTGTGTTCGTTTATTATAAAGGAGTTTTGATTATATCACATATCAACATATTCCTAGAAGTATGAATGTGTTAATTGATGCAGTAGCCAATATTTTATTAGGTAGACATTTGCGTAATTTGTAAAAGCATTATCATCACACAATGAGATTTAGACTAGAAAATAATCATATAAATAAATAAGTATATATATATATATATATATATATATATATATATATATCGATTATTTGCCTCCATGTGCATCATAAGTTCAAAAATTATGTTTGTTTTGGTTACATCCCAAGACATCATGTATCTAAAAAATATGTGGAAATAGAGCCTAGGCATCTAAACAACATGATGCTCATGATAGCATGTCAATGCACACACAATCCACCTTAGTAAGCGGTGGATGTGGTTAGACACCCCTGGAGTATGCCTCTAGTATGCATGAGGAACATCCTCGAATCTCGCGTAATCTGAGATTCCGTTGGTGAGTCCCTCTAGGTTGCATGAGATCTCCTCTTCCTCGCTTCCCTCACCATGAGGGGCCACCTCGAAATCATGCAGAACTCTTCGTGCTATAGGGGACATCCCTGCAGGTCTCTCTAGGCCAACATCTATAATACATAGATAAATCTCAGAACACACACACACACACACACACACACACACACACACACACATAAAACATAATACTCATGAAAATCAAAAAATACATTTTTTACCCAATGCTTCATCCCAATCCTGTCCTTTGAGGAGTGGAAGGTCCAGATTACCCATGAAGTCTATTCCGGTATAGGGCCAATCCTCTACGACGATGAGTTATCGGTGGAGCCAATCGAAGAATTTTGGCTTCCATGTCATCTGTTGACCACCTCTAGATCAAGGCATCAACTCCTCCCAATGAACCATCCATGGCTTTCGTGCTGGTGGTGGAGGTAATATTACCTCCTGATAATGAAATATTGGTAACCATTCTAGGATTAACGGTATCAAGATGGACCAGCATCCAAATTGTTTTAGCTTTCCATTCTTGCACTTTGTCAATTGACGCTTTAGGTTAATTGTTACGGCTTCTACCTAATTGAAAATGGTTGGAGTCATACAATCCACAGCAAGTTGAAGCTATATTTTTGTAGCTTTGTGAGGGGCTTGAGTTCCAGCATCTCATGTTATAGTGTGAAACACTACTTTTAGTGGCAAATAGGGTATTTTCTGGATATCTATTTTTCCACTCTTCAATCCTTTCTTTGCTCCAGGTAAAACTCTATCTATGAGCATGCCCATGCTCTGCATCGTAGGATGAGTACCTGTCAGGATCAGTGCTGCTTCCCTCTAGGATAATCCATTGATGAAATATATGTCAGAGATTTCTATCTCCAATTGTTGATCGTGAATCATAAATATTTCCTAATTAGTGTCCCACACACTAACTAGATACTACAATAACTCCACCTAATCTTGAAGACATGGTGCCATGAAGAATTTTAAGAGCCCACAATCTCTCAAGGCTTCCATGCATCTCACACTTCTCATGGCTACCGCATCTTCCTCTCCGTGCTCTCTTTCCTTCCATTCAATGGCCATTTTGACTTTCAATCACTTGAAAACCATCATTGGGACTTTCATTAGTCGAATATTTCACTTTGAAGTATTTAAATGAGGCTATTTAAGAGAATTTTCAAGAAAATGTGGTTTCGGTGATTGGCGGGACCGTTTTAGAAAAAAGAACACTGATTGGCGCCTCCCTGTTAGAATTATAGGCGAGTTGGCATGAATCTGTGCCCAGAACTTGCACCAACCATCGCCCCCAAATTTGAACAAAATTCCCCCAAAATCATAAAAGATCAAGAATGCACGCAATGAAATCTAGCTTAAAATGTAGGCAAGGATAAGAGCTCTTACCTGAAGAAAATGGATTTGTGATTGGCCTCCTAGATTGTTTGCTGCCAGCTCCTCAGGATCACAGTTAAAAATAGTAAAATTATCACAAGAGGTGAGAAGGTAAAAAGTAATTTGTCTTTACCATTTCTATCATTTTATAACCTTTTCAAAACACTAATTAGGTTTTATATCTTATTTTTCGATTATTTTAATGTTTATTTCAAAAAATGTGTTTTACGTGTATTTCTTGTGCAGGAACAGCTCCTAGGAATGATGATGATGAAGCGACGAGTTGTATTTTATTACTTTTTTGGACTCGATAAAATCACAAAAAAATCATCCCCTACAGTCATATTTTAACCGACTCTCGAAAATTGAAAAGATTATCAAGACTCCTGTTGTTTTGAAATCGTTAAAGGTTGCGAAATTTCATATGCCCATTATATGTTTACCAATTTTTTAGGATGGGACAAATTATTTACGAAAAGGAATACCTTATCCAATCAGGACTAGGAGGCTCTCCTAGATATTTTTTTCTACCATTTTGAATTTGTGAGACTACCTACTAAAAGGGACCTATTGGAGTTTTCTTTTCCGCATATTTTCAAACTCTCTAAACATGAAAAGACTTTGAGTTCTTCCTTTGTCAGACTCGTTAAAATATGATGACATCAGAAATCATCACCATGAGGTTGTTGAGTTCCTCCTTCCTACGACTCGTAAAATGTGCTAGGATAGATTTTTCCAAAGGAAAAACTTATATGAAAATCATATGCTATCCCCTTCAAGCTTGTTTCCAAAAATATTTGGTGTACTTGGAAAAAATGATGGGGGAAAATGGAACTAGTTCTCAGTCATGTCGATAGTATGTCGCTCTTGAACATGATGCTTGTCTGCAATTCGTGTCGGGTTGGAGACATCCCATTCGTCATTATTCCTCCATAGGTTTGGGTTATCTATTTTGGCCTCTCATCTTCTCTTTTCCACGTCACCATGACCTCAGATCCACGTCAAGAGAATTTTCCTTTTGCACTTTTTAGCCCCTAATCCTCTGTTTAGTCACGATTCACTATGATCTTATTCCTCTATCTTGTGTCGATAATGTGGGAAATATTATGGCCCTCCTTTGACCGGTCACTTCCTATCGACTTCAGCTCATTATCCAGGAAGTTGATCTATAAACTCCCTTTCGATACCTTGGAGCTTGCATGCCCCAATGGAAAGTTATTCGAATTCAACGATAGGTATTCATCATTGGCCTTTGATCGAGTGATTTCATGGGTGTTCGACCCTAGCTCATTGTTCGCATTCCGCGAATTGTACTAATTGTACCTTGAGATCCATTGTCATTATTAGTGGTTTCTCTCGTGCCTATTAACAACTTTCATCATTAGTTGGTCATCAAGTGACTTTCTTGCATGTTCGACTTCAAGTTCATTTATTCGCATGATTGAATTTGTACTAGTTCAGGTTGAGATGGAGCAAAAGACCTTAGGTATTGTCTGATGAAATCCAAGCTGCGAGATGATTCAGTTTATCATGACTATATGCACGACTCTTCTAATTAGATGGTTGTGACCATACCTGAGTCTATTTGTTTATCCTTCTCACTGGAAGGTTGTGTCCATACCTCAATCTTATTATTATATCTACTCTATTATGTATGGTTGCGCCCATACCACATATTCATGTATCAAAGATACCAGTTTTAGTTGTTATTGCAGGTCTTCTGATGGAAGCGTTTTGGTTTGGGCATGTTCTCATAAAGAATTTCACCCCTCCCTCTCTCTCACAGCTCATGCTTTAGGGGGCATCTGTTAGACAATATTTTGTCACCATCCCTATAATTCCCGTCCCAAACATTGGAGGACCATTTCAGTGACTTCTTTGTATTGTCACACCTTGCTATAAGTGTGATTGCATCCCTTGGCATGTCAAGTTCATTTTCTCTGTTGATCATTTCTCAAGCAGACTCTCAAAAACATGTGATTTTGGGTCGGCGCTAGTAGGCAGTTATGGCCTCGTGCCCATTGGCGGTGTGACTCAGAAGGGTGCCCATCTCGAGCTGTTTTTGGAAAGTTTTTTAAAATATAAATGATGTTTTCATGCCTAACAACTTCTTGAGTGGAGTCATCATGGTTTTTTTGACTGAATAACGTCGAAATCCTCCCTTTGGCTTCTTGTTTCCTACAATTTTGCAACTCCCCAAAGGGATAGACCTCACCTCCACTTTATGAGGGATCCCAAACTACCTCCTCCTCTCCTATAAATACTTCATTCTCACATTGATTCATCTAGCTGGCTATTCATTACTATAGCTGGTGTGTAGAAGAAGGCACAAAAGGATACATTGTTGAGACAGAATTTAGGCCCATTGCCTCATCGAGTCCGATCCCGAATGAATGCTTGAGATGTGCCTGACTGAACCCATTGAATGAGGCTGCAATGTCAAGGCATTAAGGTTGTAAAATTATTTTCACTATCATTAATACATGACTGGTTTTTGGTTTCAATTTTGTGTTTAATCATATGCAAAAGAAAATATTCTCCTTGACCAATCGAATACCTTTAAATGAAAGTATATTTTTTGTATGTTGTCATAATTCACTTGATCTTTGTGTAGGTGAACAGATATCATCATTGAAGGACTGCGACGTGCGAAGACAAAGATCGGAGGATCACTGCCGCAAGTCATGATAAAGCATTGAATTGAGGTAGAGTATCTATCTCAGTTTGTCTTTAATTTATAATCTAGGAGTCCAGAATTCCAGCATGTCCTCTTGTTGCTAGACCCACCCTAGGGCTAGAGGGATCGCCTCTGTGCATAGAGGGGATTTGCCTACTCAACATCTATAGAGTCTTATTGAATAAACGTGGAGGTAACGTTCTTTATATTTTCCATTAATAGGGAAGTGCGACTCTTACTAAGGGGATTGTGGATAAAGTCACTTCTCAATTTTTTTCAAGATTATAATGAGGGATTATATATATATATAATCAAGTGATATTGTGTAAAAGGGATGAATTCCACTCATATTTATTTAAGGTAAATTACGCTATTAAAAATAACCCCATTTATGATTTTTAAAGTATCTGAATTTCATTCATAGTAAAATGTTTTATTTTTCAATTTCAACCTAGATATTATCAACAAAAATATCAATTTACCTTTTTTTCATAGCCTACCATAAATTTCATAAGATAATGTAATTTATTTTGTTGAAGAATACTTTACAACACAACATGGAGAAGATGTTGTGATGTGAGATAATATTAAATTAGAAAAAAGGAAATTAAGCGGACTCCCTATTAAATATTTTAAAACCAAATTTCTAATATATATATATATAAACAAATAAAAAATTTATAAAATGAAAACTAAATACATCTAAGTTTACATTTTCCATTTCAGGAGGTCAGGTCCTTTAGAGAATCTATTTTCTCTATTAAACTATCAAATTACAGGAACTCATGGGAATTTTAATGAAACATATACCAATAACAAAGAATATCAATCAATAAGCTACTTAGAAAAATTAATTGAAAGAAATATTTTAGCTAATTACAGATTTGTAAGTAATATTTTAGCTAATTACGAATTGAAAGTACGCTACACAGTGCAATACCGTGTGTGATTATTTGTATAACTTCTCCAATTCAACTAGCCATTACACTGCAAAAATTCTATAGTCTCGAAGATTAAACACTATAATAATGAAACATATTCCTTTCAGAAGTCGTTGTTAAAGTTCATTATGCGAAACATTAATTGTTGAAGATAATGGAGAAACTATATTAGAGAGATTCATTTCACCTAAACCTTAGATCAAGAGTTTGTTCCTATTTCTTAGGTATTGGTTCTAAATTCCCTATTTGCATGTAACCTGTATATTTTTTCATATATAATGAAAATGTAGAGCGACTTGCACACACAGTCCCTCCTGGTGTAGTCTCTCAGAGTAGAGCTAACTAGTGCATCTTTCAATAATTTGATTTTGCCATATTTTATCATGGTATCAGAGGTATAGGGTCGGATCAAAGCCAAACTGCTTTGATCCTTGTGATTAATCCAAGTGGTAGAGGAGAAGCCCTTGATGACTCGAGGATAGCCTAAGTGAGGCTGTGAGAAAGTTTTATTTTTATTTTTATTTATTTATTTATTTTTTAATTTTTAATTTTTTAATTTTTATTTATTTATTTCTTTATTTTTTCTTTATTTTCTAGGAGGTAAAGTTGATCAGCATGTTTTTCTATGACACACACACGCCGATAAACAATAATATATGCTTGAGAAAGGTGCTAATTTTTGAATTCGGTGCGGAGTCACACAGAGAAAATACATTGATCTGTGTTAACACTTATCATGTCCTTGTCCATCACGACCAGCACAGGATCTGGATGTTTTTAGGACTCTGATAGAACTAGTGAAGCTCGTCTTGAAGAATTGAGTATGCTCGGATTGAAGGATCCAGAGAGGTCGTGTTAGAGGAGCGAGAGAGCTCGTGTTTTAGAGCACCATTGAGCTAGAGAGCTCGTGTTGAAAGAGCCAAAGATCCCGTGTTCTAGAACGCTATGGGGCCAGACTTCTCATGATGTGGATCTTCGATTGAAGCTATAGGGCTTCTACCTATGCAGCTAAAGAGAGCGTGCCTGCAAATCCAGTGACATAGTGTCAGAGGAACCAGAGAGTCATGGAAGTAGAGCAAGTAGAAGGTAAATGGTAAAGTGTGAGGATCGCTACAAGTGTAATCTGTGACAGAGGAGCTCGTGAGCTTGCAGTAAAATAGGTCATCGCATAGGAGTTCATGAGCCCATGGTGCAGTACGTAGAGTATCTTTCCAGAATGGTCGAAGAACAAGTAGATCCTTTTCTTGATATTTCTGTTTTTTTTTGTGGATCTGGGGTAGATCTGTTTGTAGATCTGGTTTTCTGTCAATTGCTTGAGGCCAATTTTTTTATCATCAAAGATTAATAATATAATGGAGGCATAGACGAAAAAGAGAAACAAGCTCGAAGGTTCCAATTATTCTAATCTAAAGTTCAAGTTACAGAATATGATGGAAAGGCATAGTGCATGGGGGATCGCGACTAGAGATGAATTAAAACCTATAATTGCAGCAGGCGCAACAACTACGACAATATAGGAGTGGTAGAAGAGGGAGATCAAGGAGAGAATGATGTTCACGATGGTATTCAAAGACTGCATCATCCCTCACATCAGATACTGTAAGTCTGTGAATAAGATTTGGATAAATCTCAGAGACATGTACGAAAACATAAATACAAATCGCTTACTGTTCCTGAAAATCAATATTCTCTCCATCAAGATGTAGGATAATGATAAGGTAGCAAGGTTCATCTCATGCATCAAGGATCTTAAAGACAATATTGGCAACATTGGGGAGGCTGTAAATAATACTGATCTGGTAATTATTACTATGAATGGTATGATTGATGACTACCAGATGTTTATAAGAGGCTTGAATTCTAGAGAAAAAGCCCCCAAATTTGAAGAATTGATAGGGGTTCTCATGCAAGAGGAGGAAAGGCAGATGAAACTTAAACCCCAGAATTTAGATATAGCTCTCATGGGAAAGAAGAAGCCACTCAAAGGAAATGAGAATGAAGGACAGAGAGGTGGAGGCACAACACAAAAACGGTTGAATCCATCTCAAGGTATGTAACCAAAGATGAATTGTCCACCATTAAAACATTTTTACTATGGAAAAATTTGCCATATGGGGAAGCACTGTCGTATGAAGAAGTATGATGAAGGTCAACATAGATACAAGAGACATGCAGGGAATTTTCCATACGATGACCATAATGAGGATCTCAGATTGTTTATGGCCGACTCTAATGAGAAGGATGAAGCAGATACGTGGTATGTGGATTCATAAGCGTCCACCCACATGATAGGAAACATACAATGGATTGAGGGCTTCAAGGAAACTAGCACTGGAGCGAAAATATACCTTGGAGACAAAAAAGGCTACCCAATAAAAGGACATGGTAATTATATTGTAATTCTACTAGATGGTAATATTAGGCACATTCAGAATGTGATGTATGTACCCAACATTAAGAAGAATCCGATTTATGTTTCGATGATAAGAGATCATAACCTTAAGGTATAATTTTATAAATCATATTGTTTTGTTAAATATTTTTTGGATAGTATGAATACCATTGCAATAGGGATTCGTTTGGGTAACCTTTACAAGAATGTGAGAAGTGCGCCACATCAAGCCTTGACATTAGTAGGTATGTCTACAGAAGATATATGGCATCAGAGATTTGCCCATATAAATTTCAAAGATTTTTAGTTACTTCATAAGAAAGGTATGGTAACTGATGTTCTCGATTTAAAGCATAGTCATGTTTATTGTGAAGCGTGTGATCTTGGGAAGTTCTACAGAGACTATTTTCTTGTTAATGTTAATAGAAAATAGAGAGATATACTAGATTTAGTCCACACTGATTTATGTGGGCCAATGCAGTCAAAATATTTGGGAGGTGCATATTACTTCCTATTATTTGTTGATGGTTGTACTAGATTTATGTGGGTATATTTTATGATAATAAAGAGTCTTGTTTTTTAATATTTCAAGAAATTAAAAAGCATGATTGATAAACATACAGGAAAATACATCAAGATTCTATGCTCGTATCAAGGGGGAGAGTACAGGAAGGCTGACTTCAGAAAATATTGTAAAGAACATGGAATATTGCAGCAGTTTATAGTACCCCATACTCCTGAGAAGAACGGGTTTCAAAGAGGAGAAACATAACCCTCGTGGAATGTTCTCGCAGTATGTTGAAAGGTAAGAATATTTCTAATGGATTTTGGGTTGAAGCGATAAACACTACAGTGTATTTGAAAAAGAAGAGTCCTTCAAGGAGTCTTGAACTTAAAACTCCTTTTAAAGATTTATTAGGATTCAAACCTATAGTAAAGAATTTTTGGATTGAAATCCTTTACCTATGTACTAAATGAGGATAGAAAGAATCTGGATTCGAAGGCTATCAAATGTACCTTTTTTGTGTATCGTACATAATTTAAGTATTACAAGTTATATGATCCCTCTACTCATAAATTTTTTCTAGTAGAGATGTAGTGTTTCATGAACAGGTACATGATGGAAACAATGTAGACAACAATGATGAATGGTATATTAATTTGTTGGTGGAATAAGGGAATGGTGAAACAAGAGAAAGCGATGAGCAACAACAGTAGCAATAGCAAGAGCAGAAAAAGGAAGAAGAATAAAGTTCAGATACAACTATCGAACTAAGTCCATCAACCGATAATCAAAATAGGTTTGTTTCCACACCGATGCCTAGAAGATCAGGTACGCAAACACAACTGCTAGGTAGATATAGAGATAATGCTCTTATAAATAGCATGTTAAGTGTTGTTAAACCCTCTAGTTATAAAGGAGTACATCAATATAATGAATGGAGGGAATTCATGGCAGAGGAACATGAATAAATTCTGAATAAAAAAACTAGGGAGTTAGTTGAATTACCTGAAGGTAAACAAACCATAGGTCACAAATGGCTATACAAACCCAAATTTAAAGCAGATGAGAGCATAGATAAGTTTAAATCTGGGATGGTTGAAAATGGATATTCACAAAAAGAAGGTATATACTATGAGGAAACCTTCGCCCTCATAGCTAAACTTAATACAATCATAATTTTAATTGCCTTAGTTACTAAACATCACTGGAAGATGGACCAGCTAGATGTTAAATTTTCTTTCTTGAATGGGGAGTTGAAAGAGGAAGTTTATTTAGAGAAACTTGAGGGATTTTTCAAATAGGGAAAAGAACATTTATTTTGTAGATTAAAGTAATTTTTATATGGACTAAAATCGGCTCGGACTAAAAAAAGCTCCAAGATCATGGTAAGATAAAATTGATTCATTCTTCTTACAACACAACTGTAATAGAAGAAAAAATGACCCCAATCTCTATATTGTGTTTGATGAAAATGGATGAATGGTTTTGATTTCTTTATATCTAGATGATCTTATCATTACAGGAAATGAAAATAGACTCATTGAAGAAATCAAGGTATAGATGTAACAAATGTTTGAGATGAAAGACCTCGACGAGCTTCACTACTGTTTGGGACTAGAGATATGGAGAGATTCATGACATATGTTTATATCATAGTGTAAGTATGTTAGGAGTATTCTGAATTTTTTTAAGATGGATCAGTGTAAGGCTGCAACAGTGTCGCTACAACAGAACACCAAAATTTATTCTGATGACAGTTCAAGGGAGGCAGATGAAACATTTTACATGTAGTTGGTCAGGATTTTAATCTACTTGACCACTACTAGACCATATTTGGCTTATGCAGTCAATGCATTGAGCCAATTTATGTCCAAGCCACTTGAGAGCCATTGGATTGCAGCTAAAGGCGTCTTAAGGTATTTACAAGGAACCTTAGACTAAAGAATTTTCTATATTGATCCTTGTGATGTGAAATTGACAGGATTTTCAAACTCTGACTGGGCTAGAAACATAAATGACAGGAGATCCGTAACATGCTATGCATTTAGCATTCGCTTCAGGGTAATTGGATGGAGTAGTAAAAAATCATAACACGGTTTCCCTATCTTCAGAAGAAGCAAAGTACCATGTAATGTGTGCAATGAATTATGAGGTATTTTGGTTGAGGTAAATTCTCTGATATGCAGGAGAGGAACATAAAATTGAAATAGTTATCAAATGGGATAACTAGAGATCCATCAAACTTTCAAGAAATCTGACGTTTCATAAACACACTAAGCACATTGATACACAGTTCCACTTTGTCAAGGAGAAAGTTCAGTCAAAAGAAACTCATGTTGAATATTGTAATACTTGTGATAACGATGCTGATATTTTTACTAAGCCTCTTGGTAGAATTAAATTTTAGATGTTTAGAGACATGTTAGGAATATTTGTGAACCCTTTCTCCTTTAAGGGGGAGTGTTGAAGATAATGGAGAAACTATATTAGACATAGTTGGTTCACCTAAACCTTAGATTAGGAGTGTGTTCCTATTTCTCATGTATTGGTTGTACCTTCCCGTTTTGCATGTAACCTATATATTGTTTCATCTCTAATTAGAATGTAGAGCAACTTGTGCACGTAGTCCCTCCCGGTATAGTCTCTCAAAGTAGAGATAACCAGTACAACTTTCAATAATTTGATCCTCCATATTTTATGATTAATCCTCTCACTCGACGCAAAAGGATTCAAACAAACAGTTATATTAATCCTATGTAAGTTCTAAGATAGGCAATGAGTTCTTTATTTTACGATGATACACTTAAATTATTTTTATTGTGGATGGAATAGGTTTTAATCTACTTTAGTGGAGGTTTCATTTGTAAAATAACTAGTATAGATCCCTCTACCTCCAGATCTATCATGCACGGAGAAGGATCAAATCCATCTAGGTGCAAAATCTCTTTTTGCACTGTATAATTTGAGGAAAGGTTTACACCTCGAGGAATTTGATCCCTTTCTAGTCATGATATATCCAGATTTATATGGATCTAGGCTGGTTCAAAGAAGGTTTTCACCTCAAGGGATTTGATCCCTCTCGGCACATGATAGATCCCAAGTTAGGTGGATCTAGGCTAGTTCAAATTGAGGGAAACAATGAAACATTTGTAAATTATCATTATTATGTATATGTCTGAGATAAAATTCATACTTTGAAATTTACATTAGGTTTTTGTTGCTTGACATGACTATATCATTCTCTTCTTTAGTTTTGTTTTTATTTCTTTCCATGAATAGCTTTTAAGTCTGTGCCTTGATTCTTTGAGTGGTTTGTGTGTTTGGATTTGGATGGTAATGTTTGTGAATGTTACAATTACTGTGTTATAATTCTACACGTGTATGTAATTGTGTGTTATTAATTAGTGGGTGATGAAGAAGGGAGACAATATTATCAATAGTTTGCAAGATGATTGATAGTACACTTTTATTTCATTTCATTTTAGGTATCACAACTTTTAACAATTAATAATTCTTAATAGTGTCCCTCCACGTATTACTAAATATATCTTGAAGAGTAGTTTTAAAAATTGACGGCATCAAGATTACTCTTGAAATCATTTGTTTCATTGCTAATATTTTAAATAATTTTTTTCTTCAAAATATTTTGATGATTTTTTTTAATCTATAGTTTGTTTTGCACAAGTCAAGAAATAATGGAATTTTGAATTTTTTTTTTTTAATGAGTGGTCAGATTTACAAAATATTTAAATTATTTTTTAGTTTTTCCATCTTTTCATATAGATTATATGAAAATCATAGTTGATATCATAAGCCATTCAATTCTTTAACTCAAACTATTGTAGTAAACATCATACATTTTCTCTTCATTCCTTTTTTTGTTCTTACATTGAAATAAATGCACGTTATTAATCCAATCACTTTGAGTTAATCTACCACCATACATTGAGTTACATCTAATCATAAATCATCGTCAACACTAAAACCAAGGCATATAATGCACACAATCAAATGAGATTAGAAATAATCTAGATTGAAATCAATGAATCTATTGCAAGCAATTAAATAATATAAGAAATCAACATCTACATTAAAATAAATGCATCTAGTGCAAGTAATCAAATAAGATTAGAAATCAACATCTACACTAAAGTGAATGCATCTAGTGCAAGAAATCAAATACGATTAGAAATCAACATCTACACTGAAATAAATGCATCTAGTGCGAGCAATCAAATACGATTAGAAATCACCATCCACACTAAAATAAATGAATTTAGTGAAAAAATCAAATATGATTAGAAACCACCATCTACACCAAAATCAATGCATATAGTGCAAGAAATCAAATAGAATTATAAATCCTAATCTACACTAAAATCAATGCATCTAGTGTAAGCAGTCAAATAGGATTAGAAATCATCATCTACACTGAAACCAATTCATCTAGTGAAAGAAATCAAATACGATTAGAAATCAACATATACACTAAAAACAATGCATCTAGTGCAAGCAATAAAAAAGGATTAGAAATCACCATTTACACTTAATTCAATGCATCTAGTGCAAACAATCAAATAGAATTAGAAATCACCATCTACATTGAAATCAATGCATATAGTGCAATAAATCAACATCTACACTAAAATCAATGTATTTAGTGCAAGCAATCAAATAGAATTAGAAAACATCTACACTGAAATCTATGCATCTAGTGTAAGAAATCAAATAGGATTAGAAATCAACATCTACACTGAAATCAATGCATCTATTGCAAGGAATCAAATATGACTAGAAATCAACATCTACACTGAAATAGATGCATCTAGTGCGCGCAATCAAATAGGATTAGAAATCACCACCTACCATGAATTCTATGAATTTAGTGCAATAAATATTCATCCCTCTCTCCCCTCTCCATCTATATCTGTATCTCCCTCCATATCTCTTTTGTTTGTCTATCTCACCCTCAAACATACATACTCTCTCTCCATGTTTCCCTTTTCACTCGCCCTTTCTCTCTCTCACTCCACTTTTCTCTCTGTATGTCTTTCTTACTCCCTCCCTCTCTTCCCTTCCAAATCCATTTGTTTGTCCTTCCTCTCTCTCCCTCCCTCTCTCCTCCTCTCTCTTAGGTAGTCTTTCTCTCCCGGCTCCCTCTCCCTCCCCACATATATTTGTCTCTCTTTCTCTCTCTCTCTCTCTTTGTTTTCCCTCTAAATGTGTCTGTATCTCCCTCCCTCTCTCCTTCTCTCTCTCCCTCTCTCTCCCACCTCCATCTTTGTTTCTCCATCTCTCTCTCTTACCCTTATCTACCTCTCTAAATCCTCTTCTTCTCTCTCTCTTCATTCCTCCTCTCCACTCTCCTTTATTTTATCTCATTCAATGCAAGCAATCATATGGGATTAGAAATCACCATATACACTAAAATCAATGCATCTAGTGCAATAATTCTTCTTCCCTCTCCCCCCCCTCCATATATATCTATATCTCCCTCCACCTCTTCTTATTTTTCTCTCTATCTTATTACACCTCCTCAAACACACATGCTTTCTCCCTCCATATATATCTATCTCTCCCTCTCTCTATCTCTATCTTCTTCCCTCTCTTCACCTTCCATTTATATATCTATATCTCTTTGTCTCTCTATATCACCCCCAAAAAAGACACACTCTTTCTCCATATTTATATATCTCTCCCTACCTCTTCCTCTCCCTCTCTCTCTCTCTCTCTCTCTCTTCCCCTTCTCTCCCTCTCTCCCCCCTTCTATCTCTCTTCCCTCATTCTCTCATCTCTTCCTCTCTCTCTATCTCCCTTATCACTCCCTCTCTCTCTCTCTCTCCACCTTTATCTCTCTTTATCTTTCTTCTTACCTCCCTCTTTCTCTCCCTTCCTCTCACCTTCTATCTTTCACATACTTGCTCTCTTCCTTCCTCTCTCTCCCTTTCTCTCCTACCTCCCTCTGTATATCCCCCTTATATCTTTGTCTCTCTCACTCTCTCTCTCTCTCTGCCCTCCAAATCTATCACTGTCTCTCCTTTTCTCCCCTTATTCTCTCTATCTCTCCTTATTTATCCATTTATCTCACCCCAAAGATATACACACTCTCTCCATCTCTCCCTTGTCACTCCTTCTCTCTCTCTCTCTACTTTTGTCTCTCTTTGTGATTCTTCTTTCCTCCCTCTTTCCTTTCAACTCCATTTCTCTATGCCTCCCTCTCTCCTCCTGTCTCTCAAGTACTCTCGCATCCTTCCTTCCCTTTCTCTCCCTTCCTCTCAGTCCCTCTATCTATCCAGCTCTATCACTCTATCTTTTTTCTTCCTTCCCATATATATCTAGAGTTAATATATATCATGATATATTGATATATATTATAATATAAAACATGTAATATTATATTAAATTTAATATTTTATTAATCCTAAGTTACTAAATTTATAATATTAATATTATATATAATGATATTTTTTACATGGAATGATAACAAAATTTTCAAATTTTACAACTTTGATGTGGAAATATTTATCTCTTTAGAGATTATAATATATCCATAGGATATGTTTTTCCTTTTAAAGAGTTATTTTACAAATATTTAATTAAAATCAATATTAAAATATTTTGGAGCAAGATTTTGGATTCTTTGTGTTGAATTAACCTTTCAACTTTTTCTTGACTTTAATAAAGAATAAAAATTTTAAAATTTTACACGATTTGGAATTTTGATGTTGTAAATTTATTTGTTGAAGGTAAATTTATGATCCATTCAAATTCAATGTACATGATAAAAAAACTATAACACAATGATCTTATACTTTTAATAGTTATTTTATCATATAAGTTGAATTCGAATAACTATATAAAACATTTGAATTAATTATTTTTGTTTTTAGATTTTTAAATGTTTTTATTTTGGCCTACATGAGAAAAATTTCAACTGTTGGAATGTGTAATTCCTACTTGTCTTCTATTGTGATTCTCTCTATATATAGAGTCTATTCTATTTCCTAGGTTAGCTAAAACTAAGTTCCTAGTTTGGTGTGAGGTTGAGATATTTCCTCAACCAACTTATTGTGCATCCAAGATAGCTTCCCTATCTTGAGACTATACCTCATGTATATATGTAACTTTATTTGACTAATGGGATATAGTGTGTATCTAAGATTTCACCTTCGTATCAGAGCCCATGAGGGCCCTTGGCCCCTCCTAGGCCGAGGTAAATAAAATAGCGTATTCGTATTGCTTTAATTCTTCATAACATCGTTGTGAAGCATGTTGCGGCATAGAGAGGGTGTAATAGTTTTTGAAATGTGTGTTCAATAGAAGAAGAATTTGTCAGAAGGTAGCTAGGTCTTTTCATTCTCAGTGGCAACGGGATGGTCGCCAAATCTGAATCGATGTGGTGCGCCTCCGTTAACATTGAAGGTGAGCCGACCTTTGCGTTGTTGTGTGCTCTGGAGAAGATACTGATGTGAAAGCTTTGGAGCAGATTGCAGGACATGAAATAACATATGTAGATGTTCTGTTCTATTTTTTGAATCACTGTTGACCTCGTTGGGTTCGTTCTGGTGCACTTTAGTTGCTACTTACCACCAATGGTTGCCAAAGGAATCAATCACTATGAAGCTGTGAACAATTTTTTGGGAAAGGATGTACAACGCATTGAATATAACTACTACGGAAGAATTGATAGCCGATGTGTTGGACATTGAGGTTTTCAAGAAAACTATTGTAGAAAGCGATCTTGTTGGGACTTGTAGTCTATTTACGAATAGAGGTGGTCTGGTCCACCCACATGTTTTAGTTGAACATCTAGATGACTTATAACCTCTTCTTCAGATTTCAAATCCATTTCATCAGTCAATAATTGAGATGAGCGTAGATGCCTGTCTACTCACCCATGGAGCTGGAGTTGGAGCTTGACATGGCATGCAAATGGAGGTTTAAGCATTCAATCAGGAGGAGAGCATCCACCCGGATTTCTTTGGACCCTTTGCATTATCATTATACTCGCTGCCTTTCAAATCACTGGGTTTTATAAAGCCATGTTGATCCTCCCGCTTGTTGGTGGTGGAAAAAAAAAAGATCTTTCAAGGAGGTTCTGGGTGCCGAGTGATCCTTCCTCTTATTACTACTTACAGAGACAGGGATTGGGACTCTAATTTTTTTGGAGTTCCTAACGTAAGGTTGAGTTCATGATGAATTTTGAGTCCGAAGACCTTCTCGAGTTCATCGTGAAAAATCTCTACGTCCACAACTTTAATAAGCAGAGGTATTTTCTCATTCTCGATATCGGAGGTGGACTCTGCGCCTGGTGGGAGACCCTCCATGGCTGGTAAGGGTAGCTCCACCAGATCTATTCGGTCGTCTAAGCAAAGGAGAGGTTTGATCTTCTCAACATTGCGCGGAGATGAAACGAAGGAAATTGGTGAAAATGTTGAGGATTTGCACAAGGAGACTTCGATATTTTATGGAGATGGGAAAGAGAAAGAATTTCTAGTTCGTTTCTGATCTAGTAAGTACTCGATCTCATTGGATATAATGAGAGATCCAGTGATGTTTTCCATGGGGATGAAATATGAGCATGGCACCATCCAGCAGTGGCTGGAATCTAGACACAACACATGCCTAACCATAGGGAAATGCTCATCAACATCCTCATATGCCATTAGTGCGGAGATGAGGGCATTGATGTGGAAACAAAGGCTAAAGACATGGCCCTGGAGAGCCTTCCCAACAGCCCAACAATGTTGAATGCAGTGAGAATGACGATGTCATTTCTGGAGAGGAAGTTGCATCAACGAGAAGCAAATCGTGCCTGATCGTTTGAAGAATTTTCTCATAGAATCTATATAGTAATATTTGATTGGAAGGCTTGTGGGTCGAGTCTGGTGTATTCCAAGTGTGTGTGGTGCCTCTACTACCTGTAGAAAAATTCGGAGTGGAATTGTGGAAGATCGCTTATGATGACAGGATTTGAGCACCTGCTCTCGCATTTATTTTTGTGCATGCATTCTGCATATTTTTTTTTCTTGATTAATAGCAGGGCATGAAGCAGCTTTCGGTACCTCAGCTCGCGGGGTGGAGGGTTCCGAACAAGAAATTCTCCATTCTTTACAATAGAAAATGGCTAAGTATCTGCAAGTGTTGGTCTGATGGTGACGAGATCATTTGCAGCAGCTGATTCAGAGGATATTCTGGCGAAAAGCTGGAGTCTCGGTTGAGTCTTGAAACGAGTCTGTTGAATCTGCTATTGGTAATTGTGCATCTACGAGTGACGTGGATCATTGCTGTGATAGCTTTGAAGAGTCGCACTACTGTGAGTAGTGGTGAGTAGCGACAGTGCTGTGGAGGAACATGCACACCCTTTTCTTGGATGCTTGTGTGACGATAGGATCCTTCAAGGATTCAGTTTATATAATCGGTATCTGTTGGGGTTGAAGCCCTTTTCTCTGATCTGTTCACTGCAGATTCGAGGCTAGGTGTCACATCTAATCTATGCTGGCTGCCTAAGTTGAGGGTCGCTTATGGCTGCATATTTTCTGTTTTGTAACTGATGGTGCAACTTTGATAGCATGGAGGTGTAGTCATTCCTACTGAATCCTTGCCATATTATCCTATTTTTTTTCTCAGAATCTATTTGTTGCAAAGTTCAAAGAACTGAACCAATGTGTTGAACCGACTTGAGATAGGGGGTGCGATTTGTTAATTGCAATGAAAGTGCGAGTGCAGATCAAAAGTAGTGATATGCGTAGCGGATGTTTGCTTATGAGTGGGCACTGATATTTTGAGTGTTCAGTTGTTTTATGGTGAGAGGGTGGATGAGGCCACTGAGAATGCCTGAGTCCTCAAATGCTAGTTTCATTATGTTGTCAGCATAGGTGTTAGAGTGTTGGATTCACAAATATTTCAAAGAAAGGAGTCAATGGTGCTCAAACCTGGTGGTGAATTTGATGGAAAAGCTACCATGTCAGAGAAGGGAGATTTTGACCCAGGTTGAATGATTGTGCAGTGAAGATATTGCGTCTATGGTTGGTGCTTTTTTCTTAATGCACAAAAATCGTAGAACTATTTTGATTTTGGAATGTGTTTTCATATTGTTTTTAAGGGAATATGTCTTGAAAGTTTGTATACATATTGAGATTCACGACCTCAATATGAAATCATTTTGTTAGAATTCACGACTCTAACTAATGACAGGTATAGAATGGAGACTCAAGACCAATATATCCAAAATTCAAAAGTACAAAATATATGGCAGGAATATTCAAGCAAGAAATATATAGCATATAAATGGTATGGTGAGCAGCAAAGGATGATGGACAATCAAGTTTTTGAAATTTTGTTTTGTGTGAGTTTCTTGGAATAGACTCAATATCATGTTGTATAATGAGTCATAGAGTTGAATGGTAAGCAAGTCTAGGATGGTTTTTTTTTGGTCATTGTATGTACCTAGTAACTCTAAGAGTTGGAGTATGTAAGCCTTTTAAAGGCATGTGTATCCCCATAAAATTTTGTGGTAATATCAAAACCACTTTGTAATTACAAGTTTGTGGTCAGCCAAAAACCATTTTGCAGTGTCAGTTTGTGGTCAAATAGAAACCACATGTAACAGTGAAGTGGACTGGAAATATGTTTGTGCCAGTGTTCACCCACTGATGAAGAGATTTGATGCAAGTTCACTGATGAGGAGATCTGGTGCAAGGTCACTGATGAAGAAATACGATGTAAGGTCTTCGATGAAGAGATCTGGTGCAAGGTCTCCGATGAATAAATCCGGTGAAAGGTCGCTGATGAAGGGATCCGATAAAATTTTGTCGAAGAGATCTAAGACAGACCTACTATTGGTGAGCGTTCACCAATGAAGGAAGAGCATGGTTACGGGTCATCCGATAAAAACCACGTTGGAGGGGGATCTATAGATACAGGTACATGTATGCAGTGATAATGGTTGACAGAACCATGTATGTGAAGGACATCCTACGAGACCAGCAGTTGCAGTGGTTGGTACCCATGCATTCTGGTGGATGGTTTCTCCTTTATATGGACGTCGACACATCCTTTTTCTTATGTTTGACCACAACTAGACTTTACAAACCAGCATGCAAAGTCAAAAGTGAAGATGCCAAAGACTCAAAGTACAAAGCCAAAGTTGTGGGGTGTTCTAGCATATGAATGATGTAGTCAAAGTTTGTTTATGTTTGTAGAATAGACTCATGACCATGGTAGAGTATGAGTCACAATTTGTAATTAGAGAAAATATACATGTCATTTATTATTTTTATGTGTTGTAAGTCCTAGAGAGGCATGCATACCCCTTTATTATGTTTTCCCTCTATTAGAGAGTTTTAACACTCTGAAAGAGTGTGTCATGCGGTATGCATACACTTGGGTGGGTTGTATTGGTTTTAGACTCCATGACCTGAAATTTTGTATCTAGGGGGAGTTAATCGAGAGGTTGGATGAACCATGTATGTGAAGGACTTCCTAGTAGACTGGCGGTTGCAGCGATTGGGAACCCATGCATTTCGGTAGATAGTTTCTCATTTATATGGACATCGACAATGGCATGAACAAGATACAAAGTGTAATTACCAAACAAAACCAGTTTAATTACCAAACAGGACCACATGTAGATTTTGAAAATGGATATTGAGACAAGTAGTCATTAAGGGGGTGTGTTGGAATGTGTCATTCCTACTTGTCTTCAGTTGTGATTCTCTCTTTTTATAGAGTCTGTTCCTATTTCCTAGGTTAGCTAAAACTAATTTCCTAGTTCGGTGTGAGGTTGAGATACTTCCTCAACCAACTTATTGTGCGTCCAAGATAGATTCCCTATCTTGAGACTATACCTCATGTATATATGTAACTTTATTTGATTAATGTGATATAGTGTGTATCTGAGATTTCATCTCAACTTTGATGATGGAATGACATGGTTACACATCATCATCATCATACTGGGTTGTAGGTTATAGAATGGGTTGATCATACTAGCTGTAGAATGCAGCTCTTGTAGCAAAAATATAATTTTTTATATTATTGATATATTTAAAAAAAGAGAAGTTTTTATTTTTATTTTCTAGGTTATGTAATGTGAATCTGACCTATCTAATTTTTGACTTGGGTAGTTATTTAGGGAAATCTAAGTGTTCAAAATCATTTGGTGGCATAGGCCACGCCAACCTTATATTTTTTCAACAAATTTTCAAAGCTATAAATTTTACACCATGGAGCGCCTTAAAAAAACATACTGTCACCATATACTTTACACTTCATTTTCTTTTAAATCAAGTCTTTAATTTACAATATAATATTAAAGATATATTAATTCCAAAACACACACACACACACACACACACACACACACACACACACATATTAAAAAATTAATCAGTAATATATGTATAATTTTTCTTAACTTTAAATAATTTAAAGGTTAAGAAGAATCAAATTTCAAAAATTGCAAATTTCTTCATAAGTTTTATATTTAAAAAAATAAAAATAAAAACTAACCTATAAAATAAAATTATTATAATGAAACCTAAATAGATATATTCATTAAAAAAGTAAAAAGTAAATACACATGAAAATATATTTAAAATAAACATAAATTTGAATAAAAGTAACACGTCTCAATCATTTTATACAATCTCTATATAATTAGAAAATGTGACCTAATCACCAACCCTCTACAAGCATTCTCCCCTATTCTAAAAATGGGAACCAATGAACCTCCAATGGACGATATGGATGACCTTCAAGAATTTCTCTCCGTCGCTGACAAGGTAGTGCTGCTATTTTGTGTCTGAAGAGACTTTTGAAAAACAATTCTAGAATTAAACCAACCGAGATCCATCTTAACTCGAGATCTATCAAGCGCCCAGAGGGATCAAATCTCTAGAGGTGCAAACCTCTTTTTTTGAGTGCAAAACTTGAGGAAAGGTTTGATCCCTCTCGGTGCTTGATAGATCCAGAGTTAAGATGGATCTAGGCTGGTTTCAGTTGTGTGCGGCCAAGATGGATCTAGGCTGGTTTCAGTAGTGTTCGGCCAAGGAAAATCTATCGAAAATATGATTAATTTTATCAATAATATGTGAATACATATAATATAAATATAAGAATTTTATATATGCTAAAAATGTCTAATACTTATCTAGTCATTTTAATTTTAAAATTTTCTTAGTTACCTCAGTTTTTTGAGATGATAAATATTGTTAATAAATTTAGTGACGAAATAATTTCCTTGAATGCAAAGTGACAATGTAATATTGTTGAATGACATAAAATGAGAATAATAAGAATGTAGTCAATTACAAATAATATTCCTTGTGATCAATCTCAAATTATTTTCTTTTTCTATTCTTATTGTCACCCTTGTTAGTTTTGTCATCTTTTCATATCGATTATATGAAAAGGACAATTGAAATATAAACCATTTAAATATTTAGCTTTAACTATTGTACTAAATATCATACATTGTCTCTCTTGATCTTCAATATTAATAGGTTGATTTACTATAACACAAATATTAATGTACATTGTTAATAATTTTGTGTGCTTACAATGAAATCAATGCACAATCTTAATCCAATCACTTTAAAATTAATTTACCATCAATGTACATCAAATCATAAATCAATGTCTACACTAAAATCAATGCACCTAATGTTCCCTCTTCCTTCCTCTCTCTCCATTTATTTCCCACATATATATCTCCCTCCCTCTTCACCCTCCAACTATGTTATTCTCTCTCTCTCTCTCTCTCAACATCTACACTAAAATCAATGCCTATAGTGCAAGAAAAATAGGATTAGAAATCACCATATCAAAATTTTACATTACTCTTGATCTATCAAACTTTACATTGGAAATCACTATCCACACTGAAATCAATGCATCAAGTGCAAGAAATCATCTTCCCTCTCTCTCCCCTCCAACTCCATTTCTCTTTCCCTCCCTCTCCACTCTCTCACATCCTCTCTCTCTTCCTTCCCTTCTATCCCTTTCTCTTCCACATCTATCTCTCTGTCTATCTCCCTCTCTCTCCCTCCCTTCACCCTCCAACTATGTTACTATATCCCTGCCTCTCTCCTTCTCCCCCAATTCCCTCCATCTCTCCTTATTTTTCTCTTTATATCACCCCCAAACATACACATAATCTCTCTATTTCTCCCTTGTCACTCCCTCTCTGTCTCCACTTCTCTCTCTCTCTATGTATTTCTTGTTTCCTCCCTCTCTCACCCTCCAACTCCATCTCTATATCCCTCCCTCTCTCCTCCTATCTCCCTCCCTCTCTCCTCCTCTCTCTCCCTTCCTCTCCTACCTCCCTCTCTCTTCCCCCATCTCTCTTCTCTCTCCCTATCTCTCTTTTCCCTCCAATATAAAATGGAAGAGAAATAGAGAAATATGTTATTTGGCTAAAAGAAAGAAAACTAGCTCAAATGGTTGTAGTTTATCTCTGAGAAGAGATGTGAATTATGTTACAATGAGGTTCTAAGGATTTTTTATCATGAAGAAAAAATACGAAACATTAAAAATCCAAAACTGTAAGCCTACAAGATGAAGCGCCAAAGGATTTTTGGGCCCCAATGGGGTAGGTTGGAATGCAAACTTCTCCAGCAGGTAACTTTGGCATACGATATTCGTACGGTGTGCACGATAGCCCGTTAGAAAGGTCTATCTAAGGACAAGAAATTTTAATTCCAAATTTTACATGTTTTCCTGTTTCCCCAAAAACTTCCATTCATGCCCTCAAAATAACTCCAAACTTTCTGGACTTCAAATGTACCAAAAATAGAAAATTGACAAAATATGAAACTATGATGAAAAATTGGAAATTGAGAAGAAATTGTGTTGTGAGACAAGTGGAATAGATGAGTGGCCTTCAATATCAATGAGGATCAATCCCCTTCTATCAGTACTCTCAGTCGGAAGTTGTGCGACTGAGTTGTAGCGAGTGCGCCCAAGTGGGATAGGCGCCTGTGTTTGACCGACTCGGGTGGAGTGTGCGACTTGGAGTCACGTTTGGTTAAGTGTGATGGGTGGATGCACTTGGATAGCAGGTATGTCATGTTGGGGCCAGTGCCCGACCATTGCAACAAGCGATTATGCATCGTGATCAATGAGTGAGTCATGCGACTCATGATCGATGTGCTAGTTGTGCGATGGACAACTGGTGGATGAGTGTGCGACCAGTGGGTGAGTTGAAGATGGCATGCACAGTGGGCAAGTGAGTGAGCATTGGGATAAGGCACACTGGGTGACCCGAGTTGGGTGCCCAAGCAGGTGTACAACCACGACGAGCAAGGAGCCCATGTGTAGGCCAAGTCATGAGATGAGTCATGTGGGCGAGTTGGGTGGCATGGGCTGACACATGAAGCATAGCGAGAGGTTGCACAGAGGAGGAATAGACATGTAAAAATTATTTGACAGGTCGACTTAATGTTTATGTGGGAGGGCCGACCCATGCCCATATGATAGGACACGTTGGTTGGATGGTAATTGGCCATGGCGAAGGTCGTCTTAATAGGAAATGTGAACATGGAATTTTCACATTGACTTGGGGAGCATCAAATAACATTGAAATAAAAATAAACATCACAAAAGAGCCAAGGTACCGAGCTACAGGAGGATTTTATGAGAAGGGACAAAGTTAGAGAAGGCGAAATTCAGGGTGTGCGAGCGCAAGGTCAACAATGGGCTGAATTACAGCGAAGGTCATGTTGACTATCATTAAAGTTCCTGCAGGGCAAGTTGTGCTCTGCATGACTTTGATATAATCATTGTAGCAGGCCGCATGTAGAATCAGGCCCACTGTGTGTACTGTGGGTTGAATGTGAGTCAGGCATAACCTAATGTATAGTTCGACAATATTTCATTGTGTCGTGAGGTATGGACAGATGATCCGTGTGAACCGAGGTTGTTACGACATACATGCAGGTGAGGAACACCTGAATTGCATAATGCTGAACATTTTGGTATGGGCGTGGGCAGAATTCTTAGGTATTGACTGAATAGGCACGCGGATTAATATGACGAGCGAGCATAACATGCAGAGAAGGTCACAAGCTGAACAAGAGTTCAACTATTGTGCAAAAAAGGGCACAAACAACACAATTGTTGTACTGTGTGAGTACGGTTGGCTTGGAAAGTGTACAGACCGGTTTATGGAGGCTGCACGACTTTGTATTATTATTTTGTACAATTTAATTACAAAATTATTAAAGTATTGGGAAAACTCATATTAAAAGGGAGTTGCCCCTCCCACATATATTTATGTGTGTGATATATTTATGATATCACCTGTTTATATATGGTTATATGCTTAATTGAAGAAATATCAATCGATTGCATTGATAACACTTTAATATACTTGGTTAAGTGTTGGTTTAGGTGTATCCCATATACTTGAGTAATGGTGAAAAGAAAAATTCTAGTGGTGTTGAGTTTGCCTATATGTGGTTGGAAGAGCACCACAAGGTTAGGGTCATGACAGATGGTATCCGAGTTTTATTTAGGTCAAGTTGAGCTGCATTGAAGTATTCATGAAGCAGGGATGCAACATTAGGGTTGCAATTGATATCAAAGCTTGGGCACTGTGTAGTTAGTTGCAATGCAACATTAGGAAGATGGAAGATTTAGAAGCTTTTCGAAAGCTTGATAACATGATAGGTTATTGTAAGGAGAAGAAGAAATGCTATGAAGCTCTTGTGTAAGAGTGGGGACTCTTGGGGCACACTAGAGATGAAATAGTGGATTTGCTGAAATTGTTGAAAAATCTTCATGGAAGATAAGCTGAAATTGATGAACTTGACGAGAAGATACAACAAGGAAACCGAAGAATCTAGGAACTAATGGATGAATGAGCTCGCTTAAAGGAGGAATGTGTCCATTATAGGATAATTTCAAGGGACTTGAGGATGAGATCAAGACGAAAAATCGTTTCTATAGAAGAGGATGAATTTGAATACATTGAAAAAATTGGAGATTATTACGAAGCCATATAGGATGATTTGTTTATAGTTGGGTCACTTCGAGTGGATAAGGTCGATTTATGCCAAATATGTGTACTTGAGAAACATGTGAAGGAGGAGAATATTGATGGAACTCAACCTAGATGAGGATTGGATTGCTCAAATGAACCCAAAGGAGGTATGTCATACCTTAACAGAATTTCTAGGTTGAAGACAATGTCAAAAGACAGCTCTGAGGTGGATTTGATGGAACTTTTTGATGAGGTAAGACACAATAAAAAACCTATGGAAGTTAAAGGTTCCTTGGGATTGACTTTTGTGAAAGTAACTGTACATGGAAAGAATTTTACAGCTTTGGTTGATATGGGAGATACACATAGTTTCCTTAGCAAGAAGGCAACATCATATTTTGGAAAGAATAAGGCGGAAATGTAAAGGCAGTTGAGTCCTTTCAAAGCAATTAACTCTAGTATGAAAGTTTTGATTAGTGTTTTGATGAACATATAAGTGAGAGTGGGTTCATGGTTTAGAAGGTTGGATTTTAGGGTGATTGACATGGATGATCATGCTACGGTTTTGGGGGAGGACTTTTTAGTTGCAGCACAAGCCATATTGATGGTGTACAGTGATATAATCTTGATTCCAACTAGTGGGAAGACCATTATCGTTCCGATGAAAAGGAAGGGTCGCTCAGGATATAGACCAAGGATTGCTTCAATGAATTTGTATGAAAAGGACTTGAATGTGAACCCTGATTATGTCTAACAAGGGGAAATTGTACGTATGACTCAAACAAGAAAGGAGAAATGGATGATTGACTTTGTTGCAAGAGCCATGAAGGGAAAGAAGGATAGATGTGGAAAGGTGATTCTAGTCCTCATGGGAGATGTAGTTGAGACTTCTACCAAGAGTCTTCACCATGATAGTTTTGCGTGGAGAGGAGGCCCTAGTGCTTCTTCTAATGCAAGCCAAGGGAAGGAGTATGAAGGTAGAGATCCAACTCGCATTGTCGACTATTACATGTATGCTATGGGAATATATGTTTTTCAGATAATAAAGGAAAATATTGGGAAGCTTGGATGCACTCAGGAGGAGGTTGTTATTGTGAATGAGTACTTGAGGACACACCCCCCAATTTGATACTTGGGTGGATGCGAGAAAGGGAGGCATCTTCCTGACCCTTGTTATGCACTACACCTTTAGGGATGGGTATGTGCAATGCCTTGATGATGAGGAGGACTGCACAACCCTAAGAAAGGGGCCTTTCGGGAAAGCCCTCTCTTTCACCTATTGATGATGATGCTTGGATGGATGTGGCTGATTGTTATATTAATATGGATAGCACATGGACATTAGCATTCATGCAGAACATATTTTAGATAGGATGGTGGTTACTTCATGGACATGGATATGCCTTACTTTACATTGGATGGGCATGATTCTTGATTGATTTTGATTTGTGAAGTGGATCTGGAAATGACTGATGAAAGCATGAGGATGTGAATTTCATGAATTGAGAGTGAAATTTGGATTAGCTACCCAACTAGTTCGAGACATGGGGGTCGTAAGAGCACAAATTCATGGTGGAGTTGAGTTGGAGTACAGGCAATAGATTTCACATGATGAATGACACATGATGGATCAACATGATATATGTTCCAGTATGAGCATGTAGCCCAGTTGGGAAGGACAAATTTCCATGATTGGGAAACATGAGGCGATTATGAAAGGTTTGGTTGATGATCATAGATTAAGGAGATTACATGTGTTTTGGAGACATAAGCCTTGATGGAGGTTTGTGTGAGGAGAGAAAAAAAGTGGGAAGTATGAACATATTAGATGATGGAGCTAGCTCCAATTTAAGATGTATGATGGATTTTTCGAGGAGGAAAACCTCATTTAGAGTAGGGGAGGATGTCAAGACTTTGAGTCAAAAAATTGTGCGACCGCGTTGTACCAGGCATGCCCATGTGAGACAAGCACCCTTGTTGGACTTACTCGGGTGGAGTGTGCTACTTGGAGTGGAATTCGTTCAAGTGCGATAGGTGGATGCACCTGTATAGATGGCGTGTTGTGTTGGGGTGCATGCCCATTGATTATGACTAGCAAACATGTGGAGCGACCAATGAGCGATTCGTGCGACAGATGACCAGTGGGATATTCATGCGACAAGAAATCAGTGGATGATCAAGCGACTAGTGGGTGAGTTGCAGAGGGTGGGCATGGTGGGAGGGTGAGCGAGTGTTTGGAAAAAGTGCGTCAGGTGACTCGAGTTGGGCGCTTGGGTAGGCACACACCCATGATTGGTAGGTCGCCCATGTGTGGGACGAGTGGTGGGTCAAGTCGTGTGGGAGAGTTGGGTTGCATGGGCTGACCCATGAAGCATAGCGAAGAGATGCAAGGAGGATGAACGAGCATGTCAACATTATTTTGCAGGTATTATTAATGTTTATGTGGTAGGGTTGGCTCATGCTGATATGATAGGACATGTTGGTTGGATGGTGATTGTCCATGGAAAAGGTAGTATTAATAGGAGATGCGATCATGAAATTTAGACATCGACTTGTGGAGCATTGAATAACATTGAAACAAAAATAAAGATCACATAAGATTCGAGGGGTCGAGCTACCGACAGAGTGCATGAGTAGAGACGAAGTTAGCGAAGGAAGAATTCGAGGTTTCTGAGTGCAAGGTGAATCATGGGACAAATTATAAGGTGGGTCGTCTTGACCATCGTGACAGCACGTGCAAGGTGATTTGGGATCCACCAGACTTTATTATAATCATTGTAGTGGGCCACGTCAATAATTAGACTAATTGTGTACATTGTGGGCTGAAGGCTAGTTGGGCATAACCCGACTGTATAGTGTGAAATTATTTGATTGTTTCATGAGATGTGTACAAGTGACCTGGGTGACCCGAGGCTACTAAGATAGACTTGCAAGTGGGAAACACCTAAATTGTAGAATGGTGAATGGTGTGGTATTGGAACGGGCTGAGTGCTCGGGTATTAAATGATTAGGCATGTAGATTATATGATGAGTGGGAAGAAAGGTCATCGGCTGAATGGGATTTCATCACTTATTCATGAAAATGCACGAACAACACGATAGTTGTATTGTGTGAGCATGATTGGTTTGGAATCGGTGCGGGTTGTTTTATGTAGGTTGCATGACTTTGTATTATTATTTTTTACAATTGAATTACATAATTATTTAAGTATTGGGCAAACTCATATTATAAGGGAATTTCCCTCGCACACATATTTATGTGTGTGATATGTTTATGATTTACACTATGAATATATATGATTATATGGCTAATTGAAGAAATATAATTATGCCGCATTGATAACACTTTAATATAATTGGTTAAGTGCTCGTTTAGGTGTATCCCATGTACTTTAGTATTGGTAAAAATAAAAATTATAGTGGTATCACAGCCGCCTATACATGGTTGGAAGAGTACCATAAGAATAGGGTTGTGACTCCCCCCCCCCCTGTGAAACAATGGTCCTCATTCCATGAGATGGGGAAAATTCTACTAAAATTGGTACTTGGTGAGCCACTTTATTTGTTGCAAGAGCTAGCCTCCTTTGAAAAGAAATATAATTAAAGCTATTGTTGATGACAATTCTTAATTTGTGTGTCAATCATATGATCAATTATGACCTACTCAATCCAATCTCATTTAAGCTCTGTTGGTTTTAGTTGCTTGGAAATGTCTGATGTGTCCAACAATCGTGGAAAATATGGTCGAAGGTGGTCAAGATTTAATGGTAACTGCATGGAATGGAATGGGAGAATTATTTTATTGAAAGAATTGTCACCCACAACCTTGGTGATTGTGTATGGTCAATCTCAAAGTGGTCGAATATTTTGATGTGGTCCTGTGGGGAATTCCATCTATAAATGTAACCAAACCTTATCACCTAACTGAAACTTATGTGGCACCTGGTTCTGGTCATGACGTTCTGTGTACCTAGTATTTTCTTTATGCAGGATATCAAAAACCTACTAGTGGATGTGTTGAATGCATTCAATAAAATTGGTCACTTTGTCAACTTCATATTGAGCATGTGGAAAATATGCCCGAGTGGTGGCAAGGGGAAGTGCGAGATTGATGGCACACAATGGTTGAAATCCTAGGCTCACCTGAAAGGGGTTATGGATAGTTGAGATATGGATATATATTTTTTATTTGTGTTAGACATAGTGGAGAAGTTCATCCCATTTTCGTGAATGCTTGGAATTGTGCATTTGCAATATGTGCATAATAATCCTATTGATGACCTTTGTCTAGCCATCAATATGAGGGTGGACAGAAGTCCACTTGGTGAGGATAGTGTCCAACAATGACCAAAGGCTCAACCACAACTCACATAGGAATATTAATATGATATGATGGTCTACAAAATTTGAAAATATACCAAGACCCATTCGAAGAAGAGCTTCGAAGTGGCTTCTGTTGTGATACTCTTCTTGCAGGAAGCCATAATGGCCATCTTAGAAAATATATCAATGAACAAAAATACATAGCCATTACCATGCTTGGTATAAGGAATGCCACACATATAGACCATCGATATGGATTCCCAAGGTCAGTTAAGAGAATGGATAAGGGTGTATAGGACTTTATTCTTAGTGGTTGGTTCGACAATGGTGTAATTAGTGGACGATCTGATATATTTGTCAACAACCTAGTGGAGTTTTGTCCAATAAAAATACTTTTGTAGTATTACCATTACCTTCCCCACACCAAAGTTTCATGTGACCTAGTTGTAATGCACCTCCCAAATCAGCTTGGCATGCTTGCTCAAAGGAACACAAATATGTCTGAGATAGAACAATAGTTCATCCTAACGCTGGAAGTATGGACTGGATTTCTAGTCACCAACATCTTGTAGGTGGAAATAAATTTCAAGTCATCGTTGTATAATCATTTCCATTGATAGATAACATGCGAAAAAGGGTTTAGAATTGTGCTTAGTGCCACAATTGGTGTCAGTTGAGGTTGTCTACTAGGTGATTGGTGTTACCTTTATTGTATTTAATCTTGAAATGGAATTGTTGGAGATATGTTGACTATTTCTGATGGTGATCATTCAACAACTAAGAAACTAGATTCGACCCTAACCCCTGTTGTTAGTATGAATCTTAATTGCAAGCATACGAAAAAGGCTCACATTAGCCGCACATAACAAACAATCCTAACAACAAAGATGGCTGCCAATATCTTTAGGTTTTCAATTATTTAACCAAGATAAATGCTGCAAAATCTATATCTATGCATTAAAATACATTAAGCAATAAATAAAAGCAAGATTTTCTCTATGCATCCAATAGACAAGACAAGATTGTTTTAAAGAATTTTTGTATTTTTTGACACTTGGGAAGGGAACATAGGAAGATGTTGCTAGTCCCCCTCAATGGGATGGGTTCTTGTAAGTCCTCATCACTTCAGATCTAAAATCCCTCTCTCTTGATGGTGTAGAAAACACAGACAAAAATGGAACTCAAAGGGAGCTCACAAGAAAAATGGTATCAAAATATGACAATGATGGTGGATCAAAGTCAGACCAAAAGTATATATCCAGAGTGATCTTTAGGCAACAAAAGGTGAGTGAATGGAAAAAATCTTCTATTTATAACAAAATATTGAGTTAGTCTAGATATTGGTGCATAATTAAAATAATATTAACCAATTCTAGATGCAACTTTTATGAAATATTTTATTATATTTGTTGGAGGGAAAAAAATCTGACTTGGGTCAGATCCCTTTATTTGTAAGTAATAAATAAATAAATTATTTATTTATTATTTTAAGGATGTGGTTAGGTAATAATCAAATAAATAATGATTTATTCAATTATTTATGAATGATTTATTCAAATTCAACAAGGAATATTTTTTAAATAAGGTTTAAATAATTATTCATACAAAATAATAAGATAAATAATAACTTATCTAATTAAGTTTCCTGTTTTGGATTAAATATGACTAGGAATATTAATTAAACTGTGATTTAACTAATTATTCCTTGAATAAAATCAAACAAATGTGGATTTATTTAATATTTCCTCATGTGGTTTCCTGTTTAGACCATAAAAAACTTAATAAATGTGGTTTACTAAGTTATTTTCCATAGTGAAAGAAATTTTACTTAGGGTAAAATTGTTCTTACATGGTGTAATTAGGTCCATCTAATAGTAACGTGTTAGATAACCAAAAAATGGTGTAACAAATCCCCCCCCAACATGCGAGAGTTAGGAGCTAATCGTATGACTAAAGTACATTGTAAGAACTCAATCACTAGACACCGAAGGGGAAGTCAGAGAGAGATAAATATAAGGTAGAACAAAGTGCTAGAGGACTATACCTTGAGGAGGTGAGACTTACAGGTGAGAAAAGTCTCTTTTATGAGTGAGTACCTATGCAATAGGCAGCGGGGAAGGCATACATATGCCTGCCAAGATAAAGTACAAAGAATAATTTGTCTAGAATACAAGGGACTGAACAATGTAGTACATGCTGGCATAAACATGAGCCAGGTAAAAACATGATAACGAATCCCACATACATACTACACTTACGATAACAGCCAAGACTTATACAATAATATCTAAATACATGAGATATAAATACAACCAAAGTGCCCCTGTAAACAAGAAAGGACTCTGAAAATCTGACTGATAGATGGAAACTAAAAGGCGTTACAATCTGCTGAGGCCGACATCATCAAATCTATGGAGCTGCATCGAAGGGTGTATTGAAGAGCTCATCCAGGCATATGCAAAGCTACTTGAAGGGCCACCCCCTCATGAGGTCTGAAAACATCTCACACACACCCGAGAATCAGTGGTATCATTTGCTTCATCACTGAACCATCAAGTATACGGATCTCGATCATGCTATATAGATATTGAGCTGAAAAATAATCAAGTAAAAGGGCAATAAGGAGCTCGTTTTCCTGATCTGAGGCACCGAACAAGAGTGGAAGCTGGAACCAAGGTACACCGCCCTCTAGACCTGTCTTTTGGAATGAATGACTTGATGTCGACAGAAGGAGGTCTGTCATAGGTGAGGCAATAAGGGATCCTAAACTAAGGCATGAGAGAAAATAGTAGAGTGACTGACAGACAAACACCAGGGATGATGATGAAATGGGGGGGTACTGAGTAGCGGATGAACAACTTCCATTATTAGAGCATAAAGGGCATGGATGACCTGCTAGCAACTGACACAATATCAAAGGGGAAAGGGGAAAATAGGACTGAAGGCCATGATGTGCGACATGAGAGAGGAATCAAGAAATGAAGGATGGAGGAATATAGCAGGATAAAAAAGGGACTCGGGATAGACTCCATGGATGTGATCATGACTCAACTCGAATGCTCTAAACAACCGCGACTCGATGATGCTACCACACAGAAAAGGTCCAATGGGGACCATAAAAACATGAGTACATGATGGTGACTCATGAAGAAGATCGATAAGAGAAAGAACAAGTATGGATGCAAAGTGGTGCCCCAAGTACACGTGTTGCAAGTGAAGAAATTTGATTTTGAGAAGTGGTGAGGTAAAGCTTCTTGGAAAAAATTTGTCTTGGTGAAGTATCAAATCACGAAAAACTAACAGATACCCATTTGAGAGCTTGGTGAGAGTTTTCCAATAGTGTAGATGGTTTGTCAAACTGACCTACAGTTTCGCTACAGCAGGCGAAAGAAGAATCAGGGGTTTCTCTTTTCATGAGGACTTTTCCCTCCAAATTCACTCATTTTCAATTGTGGCTGTGGTGAATGTAGAGAGGAGAGAAGGCCCTAAATCTTGCAGCAATCGTAGTGGACAAATTGAGTGTTGGAGTCGAGATCCATCAGTTGAAAGTAAGAGGCCTAACCCTACTCTTTCATTTCAGTTGATTAGAATTTCAGTTTAGGCACCCAGAGCTCATGAATAGGCTAGGTCGTGTTTTTTGGGGTTTGTTACGCGACCTAGGTAGCAGGTACTACGAAAAAAGCTGCGACCTGTCCTAGGAATGACCTAAAATGTGTGAACTGTTAGAGAAAGGGGCTTCAATGATGTTTTTTGCTAAGATCTTGGATTTTTATGGTTGAGGGGCATAGGTGCCCCTAGACATGTTATGGTCATGCCAAAATGTATCTAGAAAGAGGGAATCTAAACACATGTTTATGATGCACTGTGCCATTTGTTTTGTTATGGTTATGTATTTCGAGAAAGGGAATGGAGGATTGCCAATCTCTTTTGGTACAACATATATGAAGCAAATGGACTAAGTTTCTGGGTTGGCATACATTGTGTAACAATCCCAACGAGTGGATTTGGAGATAATGAATTAGTGCTCTCCTAGAAAACTCACTGGTTTGTCAACAACAATGTCTAGGGGACTAGGTTACTGATGTAAGATGAAGGAATGATGAGGGTTAGCATCCCTAGAGTGATATAAAGTGATATAGGACTCTAGAGGTTCTTTTAAATGGGGAAAAATAATGGTACTAGAGTCGACACGACCAGATACACTAAGAGATTTGTGGAGAATCGCTTCTCCTGGACTCTCAAATATGGGTGCCCCCTTACCCAAACATTGGGTGTCAATGTAATGGCCACAAGGTGTATGTGGTTGGAATGCATGGGTTTGATGTAAGGGGGGATAGATAAAGTTAGGGGTGGTGACTACTTCCATAATGTCATCATCGTAATAGAGGATGGGGTTACCGGTGGAAGAAAGACCACCTGACGCGACGAAGCTACCTGATTCATCATCATGAGAAGAGAGGTTCACATGCACATCATCACAAGGGGTGACAGAAAGGCAAGTAGATGAAGGATCCACCGATGTTGAGCCCAAGGTGATTGCTGAAGGGAGGTCAGGTGAAATAAAAGGGGAAGTCCCACGGGGATCTTCCACCATGGATCTCATAGAGGATGACAGGTAGTGGACAGTGGCGAAAGACTCTGTTGTTTCGACAGTTGGAGGGGGAATGCCAATAGGAGTGGATGTGTCCTCTGATTCTTATAAAGCAAAACATGTAAATAAGGAAGTGGTGGACTCATTGCGCTTTGCCTTGAATTGGAGAACTGCCACTAGAGAGGTGTGGAAGTCCTCAAGGCGAGGATAGAGGTGGGTATAATGGCCATGGAGATCACAAAAAGCACAGGGGTGGTTGGTGTGAGTAGTCTTGTGGTTCTTGGTTGTATTTGAGGAAGGAACAGAGGTTTCCGAGACCATAGACTCAGGGAACGTGACATTAACCATGGGCTTGAGATGAGGCAACTCAGGACAATTATGGGTGGTATGACCGACCACATCACACAAAGCACACAGAGGTGTATGCTTTGGAGGCTGAGGAGGAGTATGGTTTGTTGGGGCAGCCTTGTCTTTAGGTGCCTTCTTGCAAGCTTTCCCCCCCTCACCTGAAGCTATCACAATAGGAGGAGGTTCTTGTTGAGGTGTCTGAGGCACGGTAGTAGAGGGAGGGGTCATGGGAACCGGTTGAGCTGGGGTCAAAGAAAGATAAGGTTTGGGTTGACCAGGCAGGGTAGCGGCTGGGGGATCGATGTACCAGATAGGAATCCCTAGGGTCAGGTTAGGAAGGGATAGGGTAGCCATAACAGGTACCGAGAACACTCCAGGAGGGGGAGCTAGGAATGATATCTGACAAAAGGGGCAATGGCCAGGCGGGACGGCTCCAAGATGGTTAAGGCCTAGAGGAACCATTCTAGGAGGGTAGAGAGGCTTATGCATACCAGCTACAGGTGAAGGGCTAGGAGGAGGGGGTCTAGTAGGCTGAATCGAAGGGTTAGGAGTAGGTTGTAGAGGGGGGGGCTACTGAATAGCTGAAGAGCGCCACTTGAGGGAAGCCCGAGACGATTGCGTCATGAAAACATTCGATGAGCTGGGATCAGAGACATGAGGAGGAAGACCAGGGAATGTACCAAGAAAATAGGAGTCTTTGTAGACTCCGGGTGAGACACTATTCAAGGGATCGATGGTTTGCTTATTAGCCACCGAAGATATGATGGATTCAGGGGAGGTCTGAGACTTCGGTTCGTAATATTTCAACTGGTCAATGGTGACTCTCTTTCCATTATGGGGAAAGGACATCTCGCAGTGAACCATAGATGGTACAAAAGACATCGCATAGGTGTATTTACGACCCAATAAAATGTTGAAATCTAAGGGGGTGTCAATGACTTCTACGTCAACGCAAATAGTCTTGCTCGCATGAGTAATAGGACAATTACGGAACAGGCCAATGGGATGGGAAGCGTGTCCATCCCACGCTCGAACAGTGATCGTGGAAGGGGCCAGCTCAGGCGATCTGAGTTGCTTCCAAACCAAAGAGGACCTCACATAGGTGGATGCCACCTCAACAATCATACAACGGGAAACGTTTGCATTCTAGATCTTGACTCGGATTTGGAAGGAAACAGAATCTAGAAGAGGAGGATTTTATGACTGGTCAACATCGCAGATGATTAATTGATCAAATGAATTGTCTATAGTGCCCATGGAAGATATTAGAGCTTTTCATTGTGAAGGGCACGACTGGAGGAGTTCCAGCATTGATATGGCAATAGGAGATTGCGCAAAATCATCTACTATACTATACGAATGGGAAGCTTTTCTAGAAGCAACATGTTGGTGTAATGGTTCCTTAGGCATCTTGGTATGAACCTCTGCCTTAGGCTGAGGGATCTACAAAGGACCATTAGGTGTCAAAAGACGCTCTGTAGAACCTAAAGAAGGGGGCTCAAAGATAGACATAGCGGGAGGCTTGTTTTACTGACGAGACTGAGTTTTAAGGTTAAGGTGTACGGTAATAGGTTGGTCAAAGTTCATCATGAGAATTTGGTAATCGGAGGTACCATATGGAGGAGGTTGAGTGGCCGCCTGACCTTCAGGTGGTTGGGTAGCCACGAATCCTTGATGAGGGAAAGGATTAGTAAACACAACTGGTTAACTAGGCGCATCATGGGGAGGGAAGGAAGGGGAGGCTTGCTGTCCTCGTGATGCTGCTTGAGTCTGCCACATATGTCACATTTGTGGTAATAGAGGACAATCGTGAGTGTGATGAACATAAACACCACAACAAGAACAAGGCTTTTTCGTGCAAACATGCATGTCCTACTTGGGCTGACTGCCCTGTTGCTGGTTAGTAGTGTTAGGTGCATTATTTTGAGTATTAGGTCCAAGATTACCAAGGGAAGATTGATTTTGAGTGCCTTTCCTCTTCTTTTTGGAAGGAGGAGGATTAGTCACGCCCTGCTGTCCATATTACTACCCCTGAGTGGGTGGTGGCTAATGTTGCAGGGGTTGAGAAGGAAAGGGGGGCAGAGGTGCTAATTCTTGAGGAATTGGAGCACCAGGCTATAGGTACAGATAATAAGGAGGTTGAGTAACATTATGGTAAACAGGTTGGGCAAAAGGAGGAGGCATGCCATATCCTGGATACATGCTATTGGGAGGGGGAATAGTGCTGGAGGTGCTAGCCCCTCCCTGAGGGAAATCATATCCCAGGGGAGGTTGAGCATATGGATGAGAAAGAGCTCCAAAAATACTATCGGTGGCATGAGATGCCCCCGGTACGTTGGCACCACTGGATCTAGGAATATCTGCCACATATGTCACATTTGTGGTAATAGAGGACAATCGTGAGTGTGATGAACATAAACACCACAACAAGAACAAGGCTTTTTCGTGCAAACATGCATGTCCTACTTGGGCTGAGTGCCCTGTTGCTGGTTAGTAGTGTTAGGTGCATTATTTTGAGTATTAGGTCCATGATTTCCAAGGGAAGATTGATTTTGAGTGCCTTTCCTCTTCTTTTTGGAAGGAGGAGGATTAGTCACGCCCTGCTGTCCATATAACTACCCCTGAGGGGGTGGTGGCTAATGTTGCAGGGGTTGAGAAGGAAAGGGGGGCAGAGGTGCTAATTCTTGAGGAATTGGAGCACCAGGCTATAGGTACAGATAATAAGGAGGTTGAGTAACATTATGGTAAAAAGGTTGGGCAAAAGGAGGAGGCATGCCATATCCTGGATACATTCTATTGGGAGGGGGAATAGTGCTGGAGGTGCTCGCCCCTCCCTGAGGGAAATCATATCCCAGGGGAGGTTGAGCATATGGATGAGAAAGAGCTCCAAAAATACTGTTGGTGGCATGAGATGCCCCCGGTACGTTGGCACCACTAGATCTAGGAATATCAGGTAGAACGGTAAAAACAGAACTCGACTGAGCGTAGATCAGGTCATATTTTAGCGCAATTTGGAGAGCAGCTTCTTCAGTTTGAGGGAAATGTGGTGCAACATATTTTCCTATAGCAATAAAAAGGGATCTAATGAACCAACCCATGTAGACACGATCTTGGAAGGTAGGGGCTCGACATAGGCTCTTTCTTCTTCACAATTCCTAAACATGATCAATTAGGTGGGTCGCAGACGATTGACAGAAAGAATTAAAAAGTTTGATACTAGTGTCATAACGAAGGGGAAGCTAGAAATAAGACAGAAAAGCCTGGGAAAGAGTCGCAAAGGTGGTATGAGAGGATGAGGCCTGATCAACATACCAGTTAGAAGCTTTCCAGTAAGCGTACGTTGGAACAACTGAAGATGGACAGAGTCATCAGTAATGGAGTTAAACGAACATGACATGTGGAAATATCAAACATGATTTATAGGATCTTGTATAGCAAGACCTTCGAACTTGGGCATGTCAGAAGGGAGATTGGTTGGCATAGTAGGCCAACCAGCATCATGGCGTATATGGTCATTTATCAACTGGTTAAAATCGGGAAGATTGAGGCCTGCCATATAGGGGAGCAAGGGAGTAGTCGAGGTAGTTATTTTTGCATTCCCACTAGTAGTATTCCCAACATTAGGGTTGGGGTTACCACCAACGTTAGGTCCTGAAATAGACATGGTGAAGGTGACAAGGGTAGAACTGAGGGTGGAACTAGAAGGGGAACCTAATGAACCAGAAGAGGAGTTGTAGTGTCGACTCGGTGGAGGACTAACTTGAATCCTACGCAGAGGAGTAAGTCTTCCTACCTGAAACTGACGATGAAGGCCAAGAAGAATCCAGGATAAACGCCTTGGGGGTGCAATGATGAAGGTACAAACACGGCACAAAGGGAAGAGAGACCAATAAGGGCAAAGAGGTGGAGGATCAACTGATTACAATGTCGAAACAAGGGCAGAGAGGTGCAGGATCAATTGATTACAATTTTAAAGTCTCTTCTTAGCGGTGTTAACCAAGCTCTTATTCACTTAGGGTGTGTGTGTTGAGTGTGTAAATTTTAATTTTTAAACCAAGACGTTTGTAGAGAAAAATAAAAAGTGTGTTGTATAACTATAAATAAACCTGCAGATAACAGTATATGAAACTGAAGTAACAGAAAATAAACAACTAATTATGCATTAATCTAAGCCCAAGGAGGCGAGCCTCTTAACAAGTAATCTGTAGGTGGGAAAAAATCTAGTCAAAACACACCAAAAAAGCCAATAGATCTAAAGTCGAGAGGGATAATGATCTAAAGGTCAAATTTGCTGAAAATAGGTGTAGACAAACAACAAAAAATCAGAAGAGAAAGTGTTGTAACTGAGGTCGCGAAAGGCTATAACCTAGAGGGAAGTGGAGGGGACCCTAGAGGAAAACCCAAAGAAAACTAAAATGAGGTGTTTTGGATGGATAAATGGCCAATCTGAAGTGGATCTGAAGGTAAGAGACCCGATCTGAGAAAAGGCTAAACACTCTGAAATTTTAGACAACCTGCAGCAGCTAAAAATCTTCCACGAAAGGTGGAGGGTATTGAAAGCCTAGGGGGATAGGTTCCCACTTTTATGAGTAAAATAGAACAAGTACAAGTCCAAAATGGGCAGATACAGAGGTCAGACAACCCTGAACAGAATCCCAGATAAACCTAGAAAAATCTCAGAAAAATTCTTGTAAAAAGACTAGGTCACAGTTTCTGACTTGTTTTCTACGCCATGGAGGTTTAGGCCACAATTTTTGGCCTAAAAAGTGCAACCTACACTTCTGACACTCTTGGGAGTAGGTTTCAGAAAAAAATTCCTCTTAGCTGTGGTTGATGCTTGTCACCTGCGCAATAGGTACAAAAACACACAGAAGTTAGAATTTTCAATGTTTTAGGGTTTTATAGGTTGAAAACAATATCAAGAAAATAAAAACAAGAAGCTAAAGAGAAATCCTACAGTTTGAAGTAGCTGGATATGCAGGGATCTAAAAAACGACAGAGGTCATAATCATAAACCCTTGTGGAGTTGCTAGTTGTTAGTATGAATCTTAATCACAAACATATAAAAAAGGCTCACTTTAGCCGCGCATAACAAACAACCCCAACAGCAAAGATGGATGCCAATATCTTTACAACTGCAATTAGTTGACCAAGATAAATGCTACAAAATCTAGATCTATGCATTAAAAGACATTTAGCAGTAATTAAAAGCAAGAGTTTCTCCATGCATCTAATAGACAAGAAAAGATTGTTTTAAAGAATATTTGTATTTTTGGACACTTGTTAAGGGAACATAGAAAGATGTTACCAATCCTCCTCAATGGAATGGGTTCTTGTAAGTCCTCAGCACTTCAGATCTAAAATCCCCTTCTCTTGATGGTGTAGAAAACCCAAAAAAAAATGGAACTCAAAGGGAGCTCACAAGAAAAATGGTAGCAAAATATAACAATGATGGTGGATCAAAGTCAGACCAAAAGTATAGACCCAAAGTGATCTTTAGGCAACAAAATGTATTGAGTGAATGGAAAAAACCTTCTATTTATAAAAAAATATTGATTTAGTCTAGATATTGGTGCATAATTAAAATATTATTAACCAATTCTAGATCCAACTTTTATGAAATATTTTATTATATTTTTTGGAGGGAAAAAGAATTTGACTTGGGTCAAATCCCTTTATTTGTAAATAATTATTTAATTATTTATGAATGATTTAGTCAATTTTAAAAAGGAATATTATTTAAATATGGTTTAAATAATTATTCCTAGATAATAATGAGATAAATAATAATTTATCTAATTAATTTTCTTGTTTTGGGTTAAATATGACCAGGAATATTAATTAAACTTCTATTTAACTAATTATTCCTTGAGGAAAATAAAAAAAATGTGGATTTATTTAATATTTCCTCATGGGGTTTCCTGTTTAGACCGTAAACAATTAATAAATGTGGTTTACTAAGTTATTTTTCATAGTGAAAGCAATTTTACTTAGGGTAAAATTGGTCTTACATGGTGTACTTAGGTCTATCTAATAGTAACATGTTAGATGACCAAAAAATGGTGTAACACCTATCGTGTCCCAAACTGGGTCAATCAAACACGATAAAGTGGGCCACGTGTCCTCCAAATCATGTATGATCATGTCCCTATGGCACACAATCATGTCCCTATAATTTCTTATGATAATCCATCATGTCACGATCTTGGGACCAGTGTTCGAAATTGAACACGTCAGATCCCTTCAAAGGGCCTCTGGCACGTCAGAGGAGTAGAGATTGGAATTTACCAGTCAAAGAAATTTTAAATTTGGATTTTTACCAGTTGAAAAAAAAAATGAATAATATTATAAAATGTCACCAGAACTGTTGTAGCCTATCAGAGCCAGACACATTTTTTAAAATTTTGAAGTATAGTAAGTTACTAAGTTAGTAAAGTGTAACAGGTTATTGCAAAAAATTATGAAGTATAGTATGTTACTAAGTTAGAATGGTGACTACCACTAGACTTAGGTTGTTGTAGAAAATTAGAATTGAAGGATATTAATGGAAACTTGCAACTGCAAGGGAGAGCTTGTTGAGTTTCCAAATTCCATTAATTGCAAGTCTGCAAGTCTGCATTGTGAAACTGCCTGCCTAATTAGTAACTTAGTAGTGCCAAGTTCCAACTTCCAACTTCCAGCTCCAAGCCAACTGGAAACAACCATCATAGATTTTGGCACTGGCAGTCTGGCAGTGGCACACTCATGCTCAACACTTAAAAGTTAATAGTGATATTTTTCTTGGACACAGGCAGCAGGCCTCAGTGCGAGGGGCAAAGGATTTTCCTTTTCTTCCCGGAGAAGAATTGTAGTGATAGATTCATTCCTCACTACTCAGGAGAAGAGTCAGGACTTAGAACTCAGCAAAAGAATATCCATTCTTAAATCGAATGCACAAACAACCAAGTACTCAATTAGAATCCCTGAATCCTGCACAAAAGTTTTCTTGAATTATTTTTTGAGCACCAGAGGGAGAACTATGATGAGAATTATTATGACAAGAATGATTATCCCTATGCAAGTCCACTTTCTGGTATTCTTTTGAAGTTTTCTTGCATTTCTGAGCTTCCTCATTCCTCCTTCAATGAAAGAGTTTTCACGCCACACATTGGCTTCAATGTTTTCGAGCTACTAACCCTATGTCTGCACCAGCACAGCCGAGCCACGACCCTACAATGTGCCAAAATTTCATATATACAAGGTAAGCCCCAACCGTCGACCACTCAGCACAATCGTAAGATCTGCCCAGACCTCCGACCACTCAAAACAACCATAAGGTCGACCCTGACGTTCGAGCACTCAACACAACCGTAAGGTCAGCATCGAACTTTGACCATTCAACACAATGGTCATATGAGTGCTATGTATCGCATTTAAAAAACTCGTCTCACCCTAAATTTATGTCCATAAGGAATGATAAACTTAGTCCAGTTAAGGCACTATCAGAATGCGTCTTGCCTCGATAGGCAATATAACTAACCGGCCCTATGAGAGGTCCTTCAAACACCATAAACATTACGATAAAGTATTCATCATATTTCTAAATGCATCGAGTAACTTGAGAGGCTTTCAAGCTATGCATGTATAGAACTAATTTATTCAATTCCATACTCTTTAATAATGATAGTAATTTAATTGCAAATTGTATTTGCATTTGACCTCTCAGTAATCAAATTTATTTGAAATGTCTCAATTCTCTATGTTTGTGACCAGAGAGGAGGAACAAAAATAGTGACCCTTAAGGAATAAGGTCAAGCATTAAACATTTGTTCAAGCCATTTCTTGCAATGCATAACCACTCATACAAACTCTGTTGTCTGTTATACACATTTAGTTACAAACTTTCCACGGTGGTTGGAATTGGTATGAGAATAGAATTACCTTTGGGGATTCAACTTATAACTATTACTAACACATTATAGAGACACGGTAACTGTATCTATGGAAATAAAAGATATTAGTTCCATAAAAATATTCTCTAATAATAAAATTTTCCAAAACCTTTGACCTAATTCTATCACTACTACAACACCCAGAACATGGGGAGTAGAAGACTCATCAATGAAAAAACTGATCTCATCATCTGCATAACATAGATGTATTATCATTCCAAACCCAAGGTCACTGGTAGCATGAAATCAAGTCCTAATTCAATATGATATATCCTCTGAAATCTCATAGAAGAAAACTTTGTCTATATTTGAGAAAACATAGAAAGGTAGATGCACATACCCAATAACGTCAGGATTTTATATTAGGATAACTTGGGAAATCAACCATAATAAACAAACAAGGAAATAGATTAAGGGAGTGAGAATGAGAGAATTCTTAGTATATAACATCCACCCTTTCCTGCAGCTCATAAACATATTCATACATCCATCCGTTGGAAGCAACCGACACCTTATTAGCCAAGAACGATGTTGTTCTGTCTCTTTCTTCTCTGTAAAAAAATATTTCCCACTTTGTATTTTTTTATCTCCAACAAGGTAGTTTGGTTTAAAGTTGTTTGTACCTCCAAAAATGCTGACAGTATTGAAGAGATCTATGGCACAAGGACCTAAGGAGTTGACGAGCCCCAGTGTTGAGTCTGACTACAGGAAAAATGGCATCGATTTGGTTGAATCTTTTGTCTCTGCCGATTGGGGATGCTGGTGCCATGGCCTACACTCAATCGTGACAACCTATCTTCACTCCCAGACATATTTTGTTTATTTTATTTTATTTTTTCAAGATATATTTTTTTCAAGGGAAGAAATCAATTCGTGATTGGAGGAGCTTTCAGGTTGTAGATCTCTTCATATAATCGTGATTCTTGAATGGTGCAGATCTTTCTGTGCTGTTGATCACATGTTCTGCATATTCCATAACAAATCATAATATATCAAAAAATTAGATCTCTCAATTCCAGCCAAAATAACTAAAACATAAGTTTTCTAGACTGTCCCATTTTTTAAATATTTTATGTATAATATATTTTTTCAATTACAAGTTAAAGTTAGCTTCTTATTAACCACTCATTTATTGAAGTGGGATTTTTTTGTCTCAATTTTTTCATAATTGATGATGATTATTAAGGTTCACTAAGACCAATATGGTCTATCAGACCTTAAGAAAGTAAGAAATTAATTGTGATTCTTTAACATATTATCTCTATGACAGAAAAGAATGGAGAGAAGTGTTCCTAGATCCCATAGGTTTGCTGAATTAACACATCAAGAAGGTTGGTAGTGTGTAGATATTATGAAAATTAAAATGGATGTGAGTAAGAGCTAGGCAATACAAGAGAAAGTGATTTTCATTTTCAACCCTCTTAGTATTGCAGATGTGGCTAACTCATTTGTCCCAAGGTGTTTTGGGAATAGACTAACACTTAGTTTCACTTTGGAGTTCATGAGAATTAGTATTTATCTTGGAAATGTTCATTTATTCTTAGCATTGGTCAAGGCATAAAGATAATTTTAGTTTTCAAAAATGGGGTTCATCACCTCCATATAATAACTTAGCTTCATTTCTCCTCTAACTCATCATAATGTGACTTATCCTTAAATTTGGAAGTATTACTATTTTTAATATTATCCATATTTCTCAAGATGATCTCCTCCTTTACTCCTCAATAGTCTAGCTAATATTGGGCATCCTTATGTTAGGCTCGCTTGAACCTGACGTGGGGGTTTTGGCTAGAGTTAGAAGCAATCTTAGGATAACCTTGGATTCTATGTTGTAAATATTCTTTGTATACATGAGATATCTATTCATAGTCATTATTTCAATGGGGGGAATTCCAACTTGAATTAAGAGGATAGGGAAAATAGTATTTCATTTAATCTTGAAGTTGTAGGTTATAAACTGCTTTTGGATCAACTCAATCTTCCTCCATGATTCTCTAGATATACTACAACACCAAATTTCACATCCATATAAAATGATAGGAGTGACGAGATTCCCAAAGAGGAACTTGTTTTTACTCCATGCCAGAGTATCTGTTGAATTACAATTATTTTCAATTCCATAATAATATTTCCAACCTCCAATTATCCTTTTCTTAATGTTACAATTTCAATTGAAGTGATGATGACTGTAGGTTCTCATATATTTGTATGAAGGAACTTTATCCGAGTAGTTATTATCATAGATGAAGTTATCATACTTGGTCCTTTTAGATTTAATTATCACGACTCTTAGTCTTGTCAGTATTAAAAATCATACCCATTTGAGAAAGTAATATTGGAGGATTCTAAGTTTCTTATCGAGATCGTCATGGCTCCTAGATAAAAAAAATGATATCGTCACCATAAAGGAGCATTGCCACGGAGGGTCCTTCATCAAAGGGGTATTCGAAACATTTTATTTTTGATGATTTATGTTGAGCTGAGTGTAGTATTAAAAACATAGTTATAATTGATCCACCAATATTTCAATTATGTTTTATTCTGTGTGTTCTTTACCAATATAGTAATAATTGATTCACCAATATTTCATTTTGTGTGTTTTCTTTGGAATTAATATTTATGATTTTCTTATACATAATTGAATAAGGATAAGGGATAGTATTTTTACCCACATGGGGAAGCCTTGGAACTTCAATTGATGTACTGATAAATAGAAGCAATCAAGTGCTTGAGCATTTATGTGAAGCGGGGAGTCAAATTGAAAAGGATTAAAGTATACTTGAATTATTTATGTCTCCATTTCAATGGTCAAACTAAAAAGGAGTTGATGACAACAATATACAAATTTGAACTTAGATCAGGATTAAGTAAAATTAAAAAAAAAAACTCATTGTGTAAAAATTCCAATTAAAAACAAGTAATATCCAGCAAAGTATATGTGCATATTTAGCAAAGTATATGTGCATCTTCTCTATAATATATACAGTAACGAATTTAAGGTAGGGAATATTATGGTCTAACTTGATGAAGTCTCCAAATTAATCTAAGTCTGAAATGTGCGTTATTAATTTAATTAATTAGTATTGAAAACTCTTTTTTCTTTATGATTAAGCTCTTATGCAGGACAAATAGATTATTTTATATTTTTCTAATTGTCTTTAAATCCTACCAGACTATAGTTGGTCCTAACAATATATATAAATGAAATAACAGATTGGAAAAATTTTAGGTGTGAAAGAAAAGCTTAGATTTCCCTTTTTCCTCTTTTTAGGACATGAAGATCAGTGTTATTTTTAATTTCAATGATCAACAAACCTCTGCGTGTGAGATCTATTTGTTTCTTTTCATTTCATTAGTTTTCATATGAAGTTTTTTTTCTACTATCCTGTTTTCAAAGAATTTTTGTGTTTTTATATTAATCTGTTTTTTTATATTTCTTGTTTTGTTGATTGTTTAAGATTTACAAGTATAAAATGCCACCTCTTGGTCACCCAAAAAGGATCTGAAACAACATTCACTTTCCAATGCATTTGGTATCTCTCAATGCTCTAATCAACTGCACATTTCTGAAAATTAAGTATATGATCATGTAGATGAGGACCATGAATCAGATAGTGCAGAAATTATTGAAGAGGAACTAACATCCAAGAGGTACAAAATAACATTCAAGTCCAAATGGAATATGAGATTTCCATGGGCTTATGTTGTAAAATATTGTAATGGTGTTGAAAGGATAAAATTCTCATGGTGTGTAAAATTTAAAAGGGGAACTCCATTTTCTAAAGATGGAAGCACAACTTTTCAAGTTAGTGCTTTAAACATCCATGCAACATCAGAGGCTCATATATTTTCTTTGCAAATTTTAGAGGGATAAAGAAAATGGAGTACTCTTCCAATTACAAAACATGTAGAGCTAATGCTTGATGCTCAGAAAGAGAGAATTATATCAGTTATTGAGAACATATATCTTGTTGCAATACATGATTTACCTTTGGAAGTATATAAGTCCATTTGTGACTTGAACATGTATAAAAACACTTCTCACATGCATTTAATAGATGAATACTCAGCATATACAAATACAACATCTAGAAAATATTTTTTTAAAGCTGCTAAGGAGGTATATTGGAGAAAATTAAAATATGAGATTTTACAAAGCCCATATTACTCACTTTTAGTTGATGAAAGCACTGATCGGACTATGGTGCAACATTTTATTGTTTATATTACATATTTGACAAATGAAGGAAGAGGTCCATGTACTACAAAATTCATACACTTGCTACAAACTAAGGATGGAACATCACAATCTATGTATGATGTTGTGGCATATCTTTTAGCAGACATGAATCTATCCATGACAAAGTTAGTTGGATTTGGATCTGATGGAGCATCATCCATGAGGGGTATTCGTGAAGGCTTATCTACTAAGCTTTGTCAACATGCCCCTCATTTATTAGATATCCATTGTATCGATCATCGAGAAGCATTAGAAGAAAATGATGCTTCATCATATTTTGAAGAGTTGCAAGCTATTGATAAGTTTGCAAACAGGATCTATTCATGGTTAGGGAAATCTACTAAAAGACATGGAGAATTGAAAGAGCTAAAGGAGTCATTTCAAATAACAAGGCTAGAAGTGTTATAGATTCATCATATTAGATGGAATTCTAGAGGAAAAATCATGTAAAGACACGTTAAGCTCATGTCTGCTTTGTTAAGAGACTGACAGCTAGTGGAGAAAAAAATGTATGACATGACTACAATATTTCAAGTTCAATTTTGCATCCACTTACTTGCAGATGTGCTTATTGAGTTAAATAAGACGAATCAAAAGTTTCAAGAGGATCATGTTGACATTACATCTATTGGAATGAATTTGGATATCACTATCAGGTTACTTCATAAGCGATTTATAAGAGGCAGATTTGGGGTGAGTGCAATGCACACATCATATTTTTTAAGTAAAACACAACAAGGAACTCTTGAGTTTGCAGATTTCATAGGTATAGTAGATGTACATGAATTGAGGTTTGATATTTTTCCTAAGTCAAAAATATCGGGGACACTAGATGATTGCATTATGTTGGGAAAAGGTTTTGTGATGAAGGTGATTAACTCTCTAAATGCAAGGTTCACAGATTTTCCTATTTTTAATGCAGTTAAGTTTCTTAGTCGTAATTATTTTGAGGATCTGGATGATAGAAACTCTCAAACAAGAATATGGTTGACATGTTTATATGAAAAATTTAGTGTTGGAGGCTTGCTTGTTGTGGACAACATTAAATATATGGGTGAAATGGATGAATTTATATGTACTATTTACAAATATTACCCAAAAAAACATATGTTTGGAGTATGGGATCTATGTGGAGGTGAAATTGAATGGTTTGAAAGATTTTCATGCTTAATGTAGCTAGGGCAATAAATTCTTGTTATTCCGGCTAGTACAGTAGTATGTGAAAGAGGCTTTTCAAAATTAATTCGAATTAAAAATGATGATAGATCAAAACTTTCTTTAAAAACATTGGATATGTTAATGTTTTTCTCTCTCAGTGCACCTCATGCTCTAAATGAGGTAGATTGGAATGCTATTTATGATGAATGGAAGGATATGAAAACTCAAAAATCTCTTCCACTATGAGAATAGATTGAAATAAATAGTAAGTTTCAATGTTTATTACCATTAGTGTAAGTGATTTTTTTTAGCTTTATACTATTTGACTTTTACTTTCTGTTTTATAATATCTTTCAAGTTCTATTGTGCTTTTTTATTAACATATTGAATTTAATAATTGCAGGATATCACACAAGATATGTTAAGCTAGAGGACCACAACTGTCAAAGGTTTATAACTAGAAGAAAAATCTACCTTGGATCAATTTTGCGGCGAAGTCAAGCAATTGTTGTTCCAATTATTTGAGATGTGCAATTATTGGAATTTTGAGCATTCCAAAGAGTTTTAATAGACAATAGAATAATGATTTGGTCAAATCTGAAATTAATAAGTCAGAACTCCATTGCTACCTCTTATATAAGCTATAATTTATTTTTTATTTTATAAATAAGACCTTTCATATACTTTTAATATAAGTATTTATGTTTTGTCATATTTTTTTCTTATTTCAATTTCATTAAGATGCAGTGATTTCTATATGTTTATTTTGGTTCCTAATTTAAATTCATAAGAGTCACAAAATATTATGGGATGTAATTACATTTCAGAAGTCATTTAGAGCTAAAATGGCCCATTAGGGCTTTGGATAAGCTCAAGTTATCTTGATATTGATTCTCCAAATTGGCCTCCACTTTTGGAGTCTCCTTGTATCTCCACCAATGTTGGGGTGCAATATCTTTGAAAGTAAATCAACAACATCTGTCATGGATCAACAACAACATGTGACCTCCTTCTCCACTCTAGGTTACACCAAAAATAACCAAGGTTTTGGGATTCCCCCTAATCAGGTTAAACAAACCTAGGTTCCATTTCTTCTGACATGCTATATTTCAAATTTTGACAAAATATTCTAATGGGTATGAAAGCCAAGTGTGAGGCATAATCTATGGGTATTCAATTGTACAATATCTCTACCACGTTGAATAAGAGATCTAGTCAATATGACATTGTTTTTCTTGCTCTGGACCTCAATTATGGAGACTCTTCTCCAATTTTTCTATTTGGGAAATCAAATATGAGGATAATATTTCTTCCCAAAGTAAAACCATATGGTACATTCCATTAAACCACAGGAAAAATCCAAAATTTGACATCTATTATGAATGGTTAAGGTCGAAATCTAAAACTTTCCCAAATCAATATCAACAAAGTTCTTGTGTTACCTTTCAAAATGACACTTGATCCTATACATCATCATGCACTTGACTTCAAAATTCATATTCAAAGTATGTTAGGAAATTATTGTAAAATTTCAAATATTTATGTTGTTTTAAACCATTATCTTTCAAAATTTCATGTCTTGGATGTTGAAAATGAGAAAAGGACTTTGGTATGAAACCAACTGGTGATCTGAATGGAAAATGGCATCAACCCATGGTATTCATCTACCCATGTTATCCATCCACCCATGGAATTTACCCATGGTATTGTAAATGGAATCGACCCATGGTATTCATCCACCCATGATATTTATTTGCCCATGGTATTGTAAGTACCCATGGTATGTATCCACCCATGGTATTCATCCACACATGGGATTTACCCATGGTACTGTAAGTGGTATCTACCCATGGTCTTGGCCCATGGTATCCACCTATGGTATTCTATCTCAAAAAAAAATTATAAATAACAAGCCTCACTTTGTAAAATGACAGATTGTCTTGCACAAGGTAGCTCCTACAATTATTCTCTTTTTTAATAAAATAAAACCACAAAGAAACTTTTTTTATTAAAACAGAGAATAACTATAGGAGTTACATTGTGGCGGAAAATCTGTCCTTTTACAAAGTGAGGCTTGTTATTTATAGCCTTTTTTTGAGATAGAATACCATAGGTGGATACCATGGGCCAATACCATGGGTAGATACCACTTACAATACCATGGGTAAATCCCATGTGTGGATGAATACCATGGGTGGATACATACCATGGGTCACTTACAATACCATCGGCAAATAAATATCATGGGTGGATGAATACCATGGGTCGATGCCATTTACAATACCATGGGTAAATTCCATGGGTGGATGGATAACATGGATAGATGAATACCATGGGTTGATGCCATTTTCCATTGGGATCAACTGGTGAATAATTTCTAGCAAAGAAACCACTCCCAAGACATGATTTAGAAGTGGAACATATGTACTTATGAAGCATACAAAGATATCCTTGATGCATTATCAATGTTTTGCTAGGGTAATTTTTGGAGAAAATGACTCAGTATTCTTAGAATGGTGATCTTCAATACAAGTAAATGCCAGAGAAGAGAGATCATCATGTGACATAACCCTATTAACAAAAGTGAACAAGAAATGATGATTTATAATGGCATACTAAATTGTCATTGATTTTGACTATTTGTCTTTAACATTTAAAAATGTTAAATGCCAAACTTACAACATCATGGCTTGGCATCATGAGGTTGAATAATTGTCCACCATGCTCATAATTTCATTGTTGTATTCATATCTATAAACACTGTTTCAAATAATAATAAAAAATTTCTATAAGAAAAATCCAAACCTCTAGGCTGCTGCTCCTTGTCGAGCAAAGTCAAAATTTCATTACACAATCAGACACATCAAAATCTCCTATATCCTGGTGGTATCCATCAAAATTCTTATAATAATGTCTTCAAGACTTATGTTGGAATTGCGAATGAGAGATTTAAGAAATGCAAGATGGAGCTTCCTTCACTGTTGTATATGTAATGGTCCTTTATTAACATAAATATTGATGGTTTTTTCTTTATGAAAATGAAATGTAAAAATAATATATTGTGGTCAATTGAAATGCTTTTTTTTTAAGATTTTCATCATGGAAGGGAGACATAAATATATGCCCTTCTAATTGAAATTCGAACCTTGCCTTCAAATTTGATCACTACTTGGGACGCGAGTCCCCTTGTTTCTCGTGTCGTGCAACCAATAAAGTGTGGTTTTGGGCCATTTCACAATCACTTTTCACATTCTCTCTTGTTGTGGGTCCGTGGGAGTGAATATAAAATGGTTTGAGAGTATTTTGGAGGCTATTCAAGCATTCATGGAGGCATTTTGTCTCTATTTTCTTGCATTTTTATTACTGTAGTTTGTATGTGTATTTTTTTTACAAATTTGTGCATTCTTTATTTATCTTTTACTGCATTCATGGATCGATCAATGACAGAAAGGAAGGGGAAATGGAAGGGGAAGAATTTCCTCATGGGAGAGGCCCCTCCTCTTCCAATTTCATTAGGGTTTGAAATTGTTCCCTATATTGGAGGTGGGGCTGCAACAAAAAAATCAAATGTTGAGGGAGGAAAACAACCTTAATATAAAAAATACCCCTTGTGGAAATATGTCACAAGAGAGAAAGGGCCAAGAAAAAAATTTAAGGGAGGAGGAAATGTTGCTTGGAAATGAAAAAATTGGAACAATCATTTCATGAGAACATATTACCATGTGAAATCTCATTTGTTAGCTTTACCAGGTTGTGGAATTGCAACATGTATACATCCATATTTAGCTAAGAGGAAAGAAATGGAAAAAGAGGACAATGATAGTATGGAAAAGGTGGTTGCAACATCTAAAAAGAACAAGAATGATGGTCCCATTCCATTCTTTCAGAAATGAAGCAAAAAAATTCCATTTGAGAGTTTTGGTGGGGGAAAAAGAAACAAAAGGAAACAAAGTGGCACTTGGTCCAATGGACGGGATTTTTTAGAAAGAGAAACATGAAGAGATTGATCTCACCATTGCATTATTTGTATATTTGAACATCATATCCGTTAATGTTTCACGCTTGACTTTATTTATTCAAATGTGTGGAGCTCTAACTCAAGGGGTTTCATAAGGGTATGTGCCTCCTCGGTCAGAGAAGCTTAGAACCAGATTGTTGACTAAGTTAAAGAAAGAGGTGGAAAAAAATCTTAAGCCTATTAAAGCAGCATGGCCAACATCGAGGGTTAGTATTTTTTCTGGTGGATGGATATGTCCATGAAGCCACCCGCTCATCAACTTGATGGTGTCATCCTTGAATGGTCTATTTTTATTTAAATGATTCAATGCACTTACAAATACAAGGATGCACAATATATGGAAGAGTTTTTCATTAAAGTTATTGAAGATGTAGGTGTTGATTCTTCTGTGAAAATAATTACAAATACTGCACCTATTTGCAACGATGTTGGCATGATTATGGAAGCTAAATATCCAAAAGTATGTAATGATTTGCATTGTCCATTCTTTGAATTTAGCACTTAAATCTATTTCTTTTGATGTGCTTTGGATTTTAATTATTATTGATGAAGCACGACATATCCACAGCTTTGTTAAAAATAATACAAATTCCCTAACTATCTACAAGGATTATACAAATATATTAGTGTTGAAGATTGCAGATACACATTTTTCCTATTGATTCATCATGTTGAAGAGGTTGAGGGAGGTCAAGACTGCTATTGGGGCCATGGTTATTTTAGAGTTTTGGTCTTTTTGGAGAAATACAGATCAAGTAGCATAAAAAAGAGTTAAGGACACAATGTTAGATGATTCTTGGTGGAAGAGGGTGGATCTAGTAATTAAGATCATGGACCCTATCACTTATTTGCTACAATTCTTAGATATAGACCAAACCATCCTAGGAGAGGTTTATGAGCGATGATATTCCATGATTGAGTCTGTGAGGATAATTATTTTACAGAGTGAGTGCACCGAGTATGAGTGTCATCAAAGGCCTTATTCACCACTATACAAGATATTATTTGGAGAATATGGGAAAATAATTGCACACCTTTACATTGTTTGGCTCACTCATCAAACCCAAAACAATGCATCCATGGATGTATAATTGGTGGACCTTCCTGCAGATTCCCTCGTCACATGGATGTTGAAATTTCATAGGGGAGGAAAGATGTATTGAGATGTATTTTTTACGATAGATAATCCCTTGATGAGGTGCAGGATTCCTTTGAATATTTTTCCACTAGCACTGGTCGATTTTCAGGATAAGATGTGATTAGAGACAAGGGGGATATGAATCCCTATTCTTGGCGGGAAACTCATGGGGAAGCAAGCCCTCCTCTACAAAATTTATCCATAAGGCTCCTCTCTTACGTGACTTCATCCTCTTATTTCGAGAGGAATTGGAGCACATATGGGAGTTTGTAGAGTGTCAAGAAGAGCAAGCTTGAGTAGTCCATGGTAGAGACAATGGTGTATGTGATCAACAACTTCCCTCTTATACCCAGGAAGAGGGACGACTGGTTGAAGGGAAATACAAATATGCGAGATGTCGTTCTTGGTGATATGGGTTTGGACAACAATGTTGAGTTGGTGATGCAGGGGCATTGGATACTAGCCAGCAATGTGAGAAAAATTTTCCACATGTTGTGGCTAGAAGGGTTTGAAAATGTTCAAGGAATGTACCAGCCAAGGTGTTAATACCTTAGCTGTCAGTAACACTTAGGGTAGATAGGATTATTCTAATAAGTGAGGAAGCTAAATAGTTGATTCATGTCAGCCTGTTTAGTTTATGTTCATAGAACTATAGTAATATTATGTAATTAGGTTTTTTGTGTTAAGAATAAACCGGTCCTCAAGAAGGAGCCGAACAATCATGTAAAGGATTATAAAATGTAACCCCTGGTACAGAGTAAGGGGGGATTTTGCAGTAAAATATTGAATCGAGAGGCTTTTCTCTCTGTATTTAATAAAATTGTGGACTTATTGATATCTGTGTATGTTATTGACAATTCTCCCAAAGGACTCATTCCTTTGATTTGTGAACTTCTGTGTATATCATGGAAAGGAATCAATGCTGTGTTAAATCTCCTTGTTTCTCTCTTTCGATCTTTGAACTCATATTCTCAGTGAATGAATTGAATGTGTTTGTTCTATATAGAAAATTTGAAGAAGGTCGAATAGAGGCTCTGTTGGAAGAGCGAAATCATGGTCAGGCTTTGTTTATTCAAAGAATATTGAACTCTGTCTGTTAGATCAAATGCGGGTGTATGTGGTTTGATTGAAATGAATCAATGAGGTCAATTGTAACGTCAACCAGAGGAAATAAGTTGAAGAAATGACTTAATCGGGGTGGAATTCTGGGGTAATATTGTTCAAATACTGGATTACCATCAGGCATTTTAGGAGGAGGATACCACCGGTATCACGCAAAATTTTGGGCCAAGAGCGGTTTTAGAAATAAAAACAGGATCCAATAAGTTTTCGCCACATCACGTTTATAAAACCGCCTATTTCACATTTTTTTTAGCACTAAAGTTCGGTGAAGAACAAATGTGATTTCCCTCGGAACCGGGTTGTGGAAGATCCAACGAAAATCGCACGACAAAGCTACACGAAGGATAAATCAAGGTATGATCAACAGTTTATTCAATTGATAAGACTTATTTAAATAAGTGGAATCCAAACAGGTGGGCCCGAGTATGAGTTTAACGCTGAGTGAATTAACCATTTCAATGGTTGATAATATTATAAACGCTTGAGTATTTGCTCAAAGGTTTCGAACTATTTGTTATAGTATTACAGTACTGTGGTCGGGGTTTTCTAATATTCAATTATAAGTCAAGGTATTATGCTGCCGAAGGGTTTGAGCTTGGGGTTTAAATGAATTAAAAAAGGGCCTTCTAATTTTGTTGCAAGGGCGATTTCATAGTTAAACGGGTTTTGAAATATTGTGGCAAGGATTAACATATTATTGAAGGGTTTTAAAATCTATCATGTATTTCATTAATCAAATTCCACGAATTTGATAAATGAAATTGAAATAATAAAATTGAGAAGACTCCCAAGAAGAAAGAAATGATTGGAAGAAGAGTGAACAACTCTCCTTAGCACCTGCACCCCAATTTTTATATCATTTGTGGTATCAGAGCAGATTTCAAGACATTTTGCAGAAAATGAACCGAATTCCAAAATCCAAAAGAAGAATTCCATCATGGATGTCCGAGTTGCCAGAGGTGCTACTAGTAGGAGAAGAAGCAGGCCAGTTGCCAATGCAGAAGTATTGGAGACCTTGCAGCAGTTCTAAGCCAGATTGGAAGCAATGGAGTTAGGACACCCAAGAGATCCTGAGGATGTCAGTGAACCTGAAACTGAAGAAGAGGCAAGAGAGAATGTTGAGATTTCTCCTAAAATGAGACTCCTTAAATATGTTCTAGGGTCTACATCCAAGCCTAGACTTGAAGTGTCAAGCTTTGCAGGAGGGTTGAATCCAGAATAATTGATAGACTGGATCGATGAGATGAAAAAAAATTTTGATTATGAAGAGATGGGTGAAGACAAGAGAGTCAAATTTTCAATGACAAGGTTCAAGGGACATGCAGAAATTTGGTGGGATGGAGTGCAAGCAGAGAGAAGGAGAGCTGGTAAACAACCAATCAAGAGTTGGACCAGGATGGTGGCAAAGCTGAGAGGTAAATTTTTTCCTAGTGATTATCATCTTAAATTATTTAGACAAATGCAGAACCTTAGACAAAGATTGATGATAGTGAAAGAATACAAAAAAGAGTTTTATAAAGTAAGTATAAGAGCTGGACAAATCCAGGACACAACAGAGAAGGTTGCCAGGTGTGTGAATGGTCTCAAGTTGGAGATCCAGGATGAGATAGATATTTTTTCTCCTAAGATAGTTGAAGAGGCTTATCAAATGGCCTTGAAAGCTAGAGAAAAAATACTGAGAAAGAAGTCTGCCAAAGGAAGAGGTAATTTCTGAGGAAAGGGAAGTCAAGGTGGTAGAGGAAGGTCTACAGCACCAAGAGATGGAGCTTGCAACAGTTGACCTTAGAATGCATCGACAGAAGATGATGCAAGGGGCAAAAGGAGTTCCTACAGAGGAAGAGGAGGCAGGGGCAAAGGAAGAGAAGTGAGGTGTTACAGATGTCACCAATTGGGACATAAACACTATGAATGTCCAGAGAATATGGATATTGGTCAGAGAAATGAAATTTCTACTCAGATTGGACAAGAGGTAGCAAAGATTTTTGAAATAGAAGAAGAAATTGTACCAGAGAAGGGAGAATATTTGGTGGTCAATAAGGTTTTGTTGAAGCAAACAAAAGAAGTTGTTGAACTAGTGTAGAGGAAGAATTTGTTCAAAAGTGTGTGCAAAGTCCAAGGGAAATGCTGTCAGTTGGTCATTTATAGTGGCAACACAGACAATTTGGTCTCTACAGAGGTGATAGAGAAACTAAAATTGAATACAAGGGAACATCCAACACCCCACAAGGTGTCATGGCTTCATAAAGGACACCAACTGATTATGAAGGAGCAATGTGAGATAGAGTTTCAGATGGGCAGCTATAAGGACAAGATCATGTGTGATGTGATGTATATGGATGTGTGTCACATACTGCTGGGTAGACCTTGGCAGTATGATAGAGCAACATTACTTGATGGTAAGAAGAACACTTACAAGTTCTTTAAGGATGGAGTGCATCAAACATTGATACCTATGGAGGAAGGAGAACCATCAAGAAGAAAGTCTGATCGAAAGACTTTATTGCTGAGTGCAAAAGAGTACCTACAACAGATTGAAGATGAAAAGGTAAATTTTGCTTTAGTTTTCAAACCTAAGGTAGTGCTTACTTCCACAAAAATTTCTGATTTGCCAATTGAGATTCAAGAAATGCTGGACAATTATTGTGATATTGTTGTGGATGATTTTCCTCATGAATTACCACCTATAAGAAAAATCAGCTATCAAAAAGATTTGATTCCAGGATCAAATCTACCAAACAAAGTAACCTACAGAATGACTCCTGCAGAGAATGAAAAAATCAGAAAGCAAGTGTAGGAATTGGTTGACAAAGGTCTAATCAGAGAAATTTTGAGTCCATGTGCAGTACGTACAGTGCTGAGCCCAAAGAAAGATGGAGGTTGGAGAATGTGCACTGATTCAAGACCAATCAACAATATAACAATCAGGTATCGATTTCCTTTACCTAGGATTGAAGATTTAATGGACTGTTTGAGTGGAGCAAAATATTTTTCAAAATTAGATTTGAAAAGTGGATATCATCAGATTAGGATAAAGGAGGGTGATGAATGGAAAACAACGTTTAAAACAAAGGAATGGTTGTATGAGTGGTTGGTAATGCCTTTTGGGTTATCAAATGCATCTAGTACTTTTATGAGGCTCATGAATGAAGTGTTAAAGGAATTTATTGGTAAATTTGTAATTGTATATCTCAATGACATATTAGTTTTCAGTGAAGCAAAGGAAGAACATTTAAGGCATCTTAATTAAGTCTTGAAGAAGTTACATCAAGAGAAGTTGTTGATAAATTTAAATAAATGTTCATTCATGAAAGAAGAATTGGTATACCTGGGTTTTGTTGTTTCTACTGAAGGACTGAAGATGGATCCATAAAAGGTCAAGGCAATTTTGGAGTGGCCTACACCAAGAAGTGTTTTTGAGGTAAGAAGTTTACATGGACTTGCCAGTTTTTACAGAAAATTGATAAGGAAGTTTAGCAAGATTAATTCACCCATCATTGAAACTATAAAGAAGGACAAACAACCATTCAAATGGACTGCTGAAGTAGAGAGGAATTTTCAGCTTTTGAAACAAAAGATAATTGAGAGGCTTGTTCTAGTTTTTCCTGATTTTAATAAGCCATTTCAAGTGAACTATGATGCCAGTGGAGGAGCCATTGAGGCTGTACTCAGTAAAGAATATAGACCTGTAGCATACTTCAGTGAGAGGCTGAATGAGATAAGAAGAAACTACTCTTCTTATGAGAAAGAATTTTATGCAATTGTGCAGGCATTGAAGAAGTGGAGGCATTATTTAATGTCTAAGGAATTTTTGTTATACTCAGATAATGATGCTTTACAATATATTATGCAGCAGCCTAAATCGAATCATAAACATGCCAAATGGGTTGAATATCTATAGAGTTTTAACTTTGTTTTGAAGCATATAAGTGCCCAAGCAAATAAGGTAGCTGATGCTTTGGGTAGGAAAAGCATGTTTGCTCAAGAAAACCAATTTGAAGTGGTAGGCTTTGATTTTATTAAGGAAATTTACAAGACAGATTCATATTTCAATGAAGCATTTGAAGAATGTTGTAACCCTATTTTGACAGATAGAAGCCAGAGGTTGGATTATTTCTTGCAAAAGGGCTTATTGTTCAGAAGAAATCCATTGTGTGTACGAAATTGTTCTATGAGGGAGAATTTAATTAGAAAAAAGCATAGTGGTGGACTTGCTAGACACTTTGGTACTGATAAAACTTAGAATAGCTGAGTCATTTTATTATTGGCCAAGTATGAGAACTGAAGTGGAAAATTTTGTGAAGAATTGAAAAATTTGTCAATATGTGAAAGGAACAAGCTAGAATGCAGGCTTGTACATTCCATTGCCTATTCTAGACATGCCTTGGGATATGGTAAGTATGGATTTTGTTTTAAGATTTCCCAAGACACAGAGAGGGAATGATACATTTTTTTTTGTAATTGAGAGATTTTCCAAGATGACACATTTTATTCCATGTTATAAAACCAGTGATGCTACTCATGTTGCCAACTTGTTTTTGAAATAATTTGTTAGATTACATGGGTTGCCTAAGAGTATTGTTTCTGATAGGGATATTGATTTGTGGGCCATTTTTGGAGGACATTGTGGAAGAATATCGGTACTAAGCTGAGTTTCAGCTCAGCTTATCATCCTCAGATTGATGGGAAAATTGAGGTAGTAAATAGAATTCTGGGTAATATTTTGAGAAGTCTTGCAGGAGAGCATCCCAAATAGTGGGACCATATTTTACCACAGGCAGAATATGCATACAATGATTCACGAAACAGAATTACAGGACAAATTCCATTCCATATTTTTTATGGAATGCACCCGACAGGAATATCTGAACTGAGGAACTTGGGAAAAGAAAAAATGAGGAGCGTTGATGAAGAAGAATTTTCTTCAAAGATTCAGGAAATACATGAGCAGGTAAAACAATAGCTACAAGACAGTAGCATCGAGTACAAAGGAAGGGCAGATTTGAGCAGAAGAGGAATTAGTTTTGAAGTTGGTGATTTGGTTTCGGTACACTTGAGGAAAGAAAGATTCCCAAAGAAGCAGTATAACAAAATGAAGTTAAAGAAGATAAGACCATGCAAGATACTGTGATTTTTTTTTGATAATGCTTATGAAATTGAATTGTCTCCTAATGTTGGGATATCTCCAATATTTAATGTTGCATATTTGTACAGGTATGAAGATGGTGGCACAGATGAAGGACCAACAGATAAAGAATTGATTGAGTGGGTAAAGAAATTACCTAATGCACAACCATTACAACCAGAGAAGATCTTAGACAAGGTGTTTAAGAGAACCAGAGGACAAGAATATTTCCAGTATTTGATCAAATGGAAGGACCAGCCAGATGAATATGCTACTTGGATGACAGAAGTTATGTTATAGAAGCTGGGAAGTTCTGATGCAGGGGCATTGGATACTAGCCAGCAATGTGAGAAAAATTGTCCACATGTTGTGGCTAGATGGGTTCAAAAATGTTCAAGGAATGTACCAGCCAAGGTGTCAATACCTTAGTTGTCAGTTACACTTAGGGTAGATAGGATTAGTCTAATAAGTGAGGAAGCTGAATATTTGATTCATGTCAGTCTGTTTATTTTCTGTTCATAGAATTATAGTAATATTATGTAATTAGGATTTTTGTGTTAAGAATAAACTGGTCCTCAAGAAGGAGCAGAACAGTCATGTAAAGGATTATAAAATCTAACCCCTAGTACAGAGTAAGGGGGATTTTGCAGTAAAATATTGAATCGAGAGGCTTTTCTCTCTTTCTTTAATAAAATTGTTGACTTATTGATATCTGTGTATGTTATTGACAATTCTCTTGAAGCACTCATTCCTTTGATTTGTGAACTTATGTGTATAACCTGGAAAGGAATCAATGCTATGTGAAATCTCCTTGTTTCTCTCTGTCGGTATTTGAACTCATTCTCGGTGAATGAATTGAATGTGTTTTTTCTGTATAGAAAATTTGAAGAAGGTCGAATAGAGGCTCTGTTGGAAGAGTGAAATCATGGTTAGGATTTTTTTATTTAAAGAATATTGAACTCTTTCTATTAGAGCGAATGCTGGTGTTTGTGGTTTTATTGAACTGAACTGATGAGGTCAATTGTAATGTCAAGCGGAGGAAATATGTCAAATAAACGAATTCAATCGCAGTGGAATTCTGGGGTAACATTGTTCAAGTACAGGATTACCAGCAGGCAGTTTAGCAGGAGGATACCACTGTTTTCGCGCAACATTTTGGGCCAAGAGAGGTTTTAGAAATAAAAACGCAATCAAATAGGTTTTCACCACGTCACGTTTATAAAACTGCATATTTCGTGTTTTTTTTAGCGCTAAAGTTCGGTGAAGAAAAAACGTGATTTCCGTCGGATCCGAGTTGTGCAAGATGCAACAACAATCACGCGACGAGGCTGCACAAAGGATAAATCAAGGTACGATCAGTGGTTTATTCAATTGATAATAATTATTTAAATAAGTGGAATCCAAATAGGTGGGCCCGAGTATGAGTTTAACGTCGAGTGAATTAACCATTTCAATGGTTTTTAATATTATAAGCCCTTGAGTATTTTCTAAAAGGTTTCGAACCATTTGTTATAGTATTATAGTGCTATGGTCGGGGTCGTCTAATCTTCATTTATAAGTCAAGGTATTATGCTGCCGAAGGATTTGAGCTTGGGGTTTAAATGAATCAAAAAAGGGCCTTGTAATGTGGTTGCAAGGGCGATTTCATAGTTAAAGGGGTTTTGAAATATTGTGGCAAGGATTAACATATTATTGAAGGTTTTTTAAATCTATCATGTATTTCATTAATAAAATTCCATGAATTTGATATATTAAATTGAAATAAGAAAATTGAGAAGACTCCCAAGCAGAAAGAAATTATTAGAAGAAGAGTGAACATCTCTCCTTAGCACTTGCACACCAATTTTTCTATCATTTGTGGTATCAGAGCAGATTTCAAGACATTTTGCAGAAAATGAACTGACTTCCAAAATACAAAAGAATAATTTCATCATGGTTTCCTGAGTTGCCAGAGGTGCTACTGGTAGGAGAAGAGGCAGTCCAGTTGCCAATGTAGAAGTATTGGAGACATTGCGACAGTTCCAAGCCAAATTGGAAGCAATGAAGTTAGGACACCCAAGAGATCCTGTGGATGTTAGTGAACCTCAAACTGAAGAAGAGGCAGGAGATAATGTTGATATTCCTCCTAAGATGAGACTCCTTAAATCTGTTCTACTGTCTACATCCAAGCCTAGAATTGAAGTGTCAAGCTTTGCAGGAGGGTTGAATCCAAAAGAATTGATAGACTAGATTGATGAGATGAACAAATGTTTTGATTATGAAGAGATGGGTGAAGACAAGAGAGTCAACTTCACAGGACAAGGTTGAAGGGACATGCAACACATTGGTGGGATGGAGTGCAAGAAAAGAGAAGGAGAGCTGGTAAACAACAAATCAAGAGTTGGACCAGGATGGTAAAGCTGAGAGGTAAGTTTTTTCCTAGTGATTATCAACTTACATTATTTAGAGAAATGCATAACCTTAGACAAAGATTGATGACAATGAAAGAATACACAGAAGATTTTTATAAAGTAATTATAAGAGCTAGACAAATCTAGGACACAACAGAGAAGGTTTCTAGGTGTGTGAATGGTCTCAAGTTGGAGATCTAGGATGAGATAGGTATTTTTTCTCCTAAGATAGTTGAAGAGGCTTATCAAATGGCGTTGAAAGATGAAGAAAAACTCCTGAGAAAGCAGTCTCCCAAAGGAAGAGGTACTTTCTGAGGAAAGGAAAGTTAGGGTGGTTGAGGAAGGTCTACAGCACCAAGAGATGGAGCTAGCAATAGCTCGCCTAAGAATGCATCTACAGAGGATGATGCAAGGGGCAGAATGAGTTCCTACAGAGGAAGAGGAGGCAGAGGCAGAGGAAGAGAAGTGAGGTGTTACAGATGTCACCAATTGGGACATAAACACTATGAATGCCCAGAGAATCTAGGTACTGGTCAAATAAATGCAATTGTTACTTAGATTGGAGAAGAGGTAGCAAATCTGTCTAAAACAGAAGAAGAAATTCTACCAGAGAAGGGAGAATATTTGGTGGTAAAAAAGGTTTTGTTGAATAAAAAAAAAAATTTCTAAACTAGTGCAGAGGAAGAATTTGTTCAGAAGTGTGTGAAAAGTCCAAGGTAAATGCTGTCATTTGGTCATTTATAGTGGCAGCATAGAAAATTTGGTCTCTAAAAAGGTGATAGAGAAACTAAAATTGAAGACAAGGGAACATCCAAGACCCTACAAGGTGTCATGGTTTCATAAAGGACACCAACTGATTGTGAAGGAGCAATGTGAGATAGAGTTTCAAATGGGCAGCTATAAGGACAATATCATGTGTGATGTGATGCCTATGGATGTGTGTCACATATTGTTGGGTAGACCTTGGCAGTATGACAGAGCAGTAGTACTTGGTGGTAAGAAGAATGCTTACAAGTTCTATAAGGATGGAGTGCATCAAACATTGATACCTATGGGGGAAGGAGAACCATCAAGAAGAAATTCTGATTGAAAGAATTTATTGCTGAGTGGAAAGGAGTACCTACAACATATTGAAGATGAAAAGGTAAATTTTGCTTTAGTTTGCAAACCTAAGATAGTGCTTACTTCCACAAAAGTTTCTTATTTTCCAATTGAGATTGAGGAAATGCTAGAAAATTATTGTGATATTGTTGTGGATGATTTTCCTCATGAATTACCACCTATAAGAAAAATCAGCCATCAAATAGATTTGATTCCAAGATCAAATCTGCCAAACAAAGCAGCCTACAAAATCACTCGCACGGAGAATGAAGAGATCAGAAAGCAAGTGTAGAAATTGGTTGACAAGGGTCTAATTAGAGAAATTTTGAGTCCATGTGTAGTACCTACAGTGCTGAGCCCAAAGAAAGATGGAGGTTGGAGAATGTGCACTGATTCAAAAGCAATCAGCAAGATAACAATCAGGTATCGATTCCCTTTACCTAGGATTGAAGATTTAGTGGACTGTTTGAGTGGAGCAAAATATTTTTCAAAATTAGATTTGAAAAGTGGATATCATCAAATTAGGATAAAGGAGGGTGATGAATGGAAAACAACCTTTAAAACAAATTAAGGGTTTTATGAGTGGTTGGTAATGCCTTTTGGGTTATCAAATGCACCTAGTACTTTTATGAGGCTCATCAATGAAGTGTTAAAGGAATTTATTGGTAAATTTGTAATAGTATATCTCGATGACATATTAGTTTTCAGTGAAAAAAAGGAAGAACATCTAAGGCATCTTAATTATGTCTTGAAGAAGTTACATCAAGAGAAGTTGTTGATAAATTTAAATAAATGTTCATTCATGAAAGAAGAATTGGTATACTTGGGTTTTGATGTTTCTGTTGAAGGACTGAAGATGGATCCAGAAAAGGTCAAGACAATTTTGGAGTGGCCTACACCAAGAAGTGTTTTTGAGGTAAGAAGTTTCCATGGACTTGCCAGTTTTTACAGAAAATTCATAAAGTAATTTTAGCAAGATTCATGCACCCGTCATTGAAACTATAAAGAAGGACAAACATCCATTCAAATGGACTGCTGAAGTAGAAAGGAATTTTCAACTTTTGAAACAGAAGATAACTGAGAGGCCTGTTCTAGTTTTTCCTGATTTTAATAAGCCATTTCAAGTGAAGTGTGATGCCAATGGAGGAGCCATTGGGGCTATACTCAGTTAAGAAGAGAGACCTGTAGCATAGTTCAGTGAGAAGCTGAATGAGATAAGAAGAAAGTAATCTTCTTATGAGAAAGAATTTTATGCAATTGTGCAGGCATTAAAGAAGTGGAGGCATTATTTAATGTTTAAGGAATTTGTGTTATACTCAGATAATCATGCTTTACAATATATTATGCAACAGCCTAAATTGAATCATAAACATGCCAAATGGGTTGAATATCTCTAGAGTTTTAACTTTGTTTTGAAGCATATAAGTGGCCAAGCAAATAAGGTAGCTGATGCTTTGAGTAGGAAAATCGTGCTTGTTCAAGAAAACCAATGTGAAGTGGTAGGCTTTGATTTTCTTAAGGAAATTTACAAGATAGATTCAAATTTCAAGGAAGCATTTGAAACATGTTGTAACCCTATTTTGACAGATGGAAGCCAGTGGTTGGATTATTTCTTGCAAAAGGGCTTATTTTTCAGAAGAAATCAATTGTGTGTACCAAATTGTTCTATGAGGGAGAACTTAATCAGAGAAAATCATAGTGGTGGACTTGCTGGACACTTTTGTACTGATTAAACTTATGAATAGTTGAGTCATTTTTATTATTGGCCAAGTATGAGAACTGAAGTAAAAAAGTTTGTGAAGAATTGAAAAATTAGTCAATATGAAAAAGGAAGGAGCCAGAATGAAGGGTTGTACATTCCATTACCTATTCCATACATGCCTTGGGATATGGTACGTATGGATTTTTTTTTAGGATTTCCCAAGACACAGAGAGGGAATGATGCAATTTTTGTTGTAATTGACAGATTTTCCAAGATGGAACATTTTGTTCCATGTTATAAAACCAGTGATGCTACTCATGTTGCCATCTTGTTTTTCAAACAAGTTGTTAGATTACATAGGTTGCCTAAGAGTATTCTTTCTGATAGAGATACTTATTTGTGGGCCATTTTTGGAGAACATTGTGGAAGAAGCTTGATACTAAACTGGGTTTCAGCTCAACTTATCATCCTCAGACTGATGGGAAAACTGAGGTAGTAAATAGAAGTCTCTGTAATCTTTTGAGACGACTTACAGGAGAGCATCCCAAACAATGGGACCATATTTTACCACAGGAAGAATATGCATACAATGATTTACCAAACAAAAGTAGAGGACAAAGTCAATTCCATATTTTTTATGGAATGAAACCCAGAGGAATATCTGAACTGAGGAACTTGGGAAAAGCAGAAATGAGGAGTGCTGATGGAGAATAATTTGCTTCAAAGATTCAAGAAATACATGAGCAGGTAAAACAATAGCTACAAGGTAGAAACATCAAGTACAAAGGCAGGGCAGATTTGAGCAGAAGAGGAATTAGTTTTGAAGTTGGTGATTTGGTTTTGGCACACTTGAGAAAAGAAAGATTCCCAAAGAAGCAATATAACAAAGTGAAGTTAAAGAAGATAAGACCATACAAGATAATGAGAAAAATTTCTGCTAATGCTTATGAAATTGAATTGCCTCCTAATGTTGGGATATCTACAATTTTTAATGTTGCAAATTTGTACAGGTATGAAGATGGTGGCACAGATGAAGGACCAGTAGATAAAGAACAGATTGAGTGGGTAAAGAAATTACCTACTATACAGTTATTACAGCCAAAGAATATCTTAGACAGGAAGGTGTTTAAGAGAACCAGAGGACAAGAATATTTCCAGTGTTTGATCAAGTGGAAGGACCAACCAGATGAAGATGTTACTTGGATGACAGAAGTTATGTTACAAAATATGGGAAGTTCTGATGTAGGGTAATTGGATACTAGCCAGCAATGTGAGAAAAATTGTCCACATGTTGTGGCTAGAAGGGTTCGAAAATGTTCAAGGAATGTACCAGCCAAGGTGTCAATACCTTATCTTTTAGTTACACTTAGGGTAGATAGGATTAGTCTAATAAGTGAGGAAGTTGAATAGTTGATTCATGTCAGTATGTTTAGTTTCTCTTCAAAGAATTATAGTAATATTATGTAATTAGGATTTTTGTGTTAAGAATAAACTGGTCCTCAAGAAGGAGATGAATAGTCATGTAAGGAATTATAAAATGTAACCCCTAGTACAGAGTAAGGGGGATTTTTCAGTAAAATATTGAATCGAGAGGCTTTGCTTTCTGTATTTAATAAAATTGTGGACTTATTGATATCTGTCTATGTTATTGACAATTCTCCCGAAGGACTCATTCCTTTGATCTGTAAACTTCTGTGTATAACCTGAAAAGGAATCAATGCTGTGTGAAATCTCCTTGTTTCTCTTTGTCGGTATTTGAACTCATATTATTGGTGATTGAATTGAATGTGTTTGTTTTGTATAGAAAATTTTAAGAAGGTCCAATAGAGGCTCTGTTAGAAGAGTGAAATCATGGTCAAGATTTTTTTATTCAAAGAATATTGAGCTGTCTATTAGAGCAAATGTTGGTGTTTCTGGTTTGATTGAACTGAACTGATGAGGTCAATTGTAACGTCAAGCGGAGGAAATGATTCGAAGAAATGAATTAAATCGCGATGGAATTATAGGGTAACATTGTTCAAGTACCGAATTACCAGCATGCGGTTTAGGAGGAGGATACCACCGGTATCGCGCAAATTTTGTTAGCCAAGAGAATTTTTAGAAATAAAAATGCGATCCAATAGGTTTTCACCATGTCACATTTATAGAACCACCTATTTCGTGTTTTTTTTAGTGCTAAAGTTCGGTGAAGAAAAAATGTGATTTCCGTCGAATCCGGGTTGTGGAAGATCCAACAACAATCGCAGGACGAGGCTGCACAAAGGATAACTCAAGGTACAATCAACGGTTTATTCAATTGATAAGACTTATTTAAATAAGTGGAATCCAAATAGGTGGGCCCGAGTATGAGTTTAACGCCGACTGAATTAACCATTTCAATGGTTGTTAGCATTATAAGAACTTGAGTATTTGCTCAAAGGTTTCGAACCATTTGTTATAGTATTATAGTGCTATGGTCGAGGTCACCTAATATTCATTTATAAGTCAAGGTATTATGCTGCCGAAGGGTTTGAGCTTGTGGTTTAAATGAATTAAAAAAGGGCCTTGTAATGTGGTTGCAAGGGCGATTTCATAGTTAAAGGTGTTTTGAAATATTGTTGCAAGGATTAACATATTATTGAAGGGTTTTTAAATCTATCATGTATTTCATTAATCAAATTTCACGAATTTGATAAATGAAATTGAAATAAGAAAATTGAGAAGACTCCCAAGAAGAAAGAAATTATTGGAAGAAGAGTGAACAACTCTCCTTAGCACCTGCACCCCAATTTATCTATAATTTGTGGTATCAGAGCAGATCTCAAGACATTTTGAAAAAAATGAATCGACTTCCAAAATCTAGAAGAAGAGTTCCATCATGGCTGTTCGAGTTGCCAGAGGTGCTAATGGTAGGAGAAGAGGTAGGCCAGTTGCCAATGCAAAAGTATTGGAGACCTTGCAGCAGTTCCAAGCCAGATTGAAAGAAATGGAGTTAGGACACCCAACAGATCCTGAGGATGTCAGTGAACCTGAAATTGAAGAAGATGCAAGAGAGAATGTTGAGATTCCTCCTGAGATAAGACTCCTTAAATTTGTTCTAGGGTCTACATCCAAGCCTAGAATTGAAGTGTCAAGCTTTGTAGGAGAGTTGAATCCAGAAGAATTGATAGACTAGATTGATGAGATCAAAAAATGTTTTGATTATGAAGAGATGGGTGAAGACAAGAGAGTCAAATTTGCAGTGACAAGGTTGAAGGGACATGCAGCACTTTGGTGGGATGGAGTGCAAGCAGAGAGAAGGAGAGCTGGTAAACAACTAATCAAGAGTTGGACCAGGATGGTGGCAAAGCTGAGAGGTAAGTTTTTTCCTAGTGATTATCAGCTTACATTATTTAGACAAATGCAGAACCTTAGACAAATATTGATGACAGTGAAAGAATACGAAGAAGAGATTTATAAAGTAACTATAAGAGCTGGACAAATCCAGGACATAATAGAGAAGGTTGCTAGGTGGGTGAATAGTCTCAAGTTGGAGATCTAGGATGAGATAGTTATTTTGTCTCCTAAGACAGTCTAAGAGGCTTATCAAATGGCCTTGAAAGCTGAAAAAAAACTCCTGAGAAAGAAGTCTGCCAAAAGAAGAGGTACTTTCCGAGGAAAGGGAAGTCAGGGTGGTAGAGGAAGGTCTACAAAACTGAGAGATGGGGCTAGCAACAACTCACCTCATAATTCATCCATAGAGGATGATGCAAGGGGCATAAGGAGTTCCTACATAGGAAGAGGAGGCAGAGGTAGAGGAAGAGAAGTGAGGTGTTACAGATGTCACCAATTGGGACATAAACACTATGAATGCCCAGAGAATATGGGTAGTCGTCAGAGAAACACAATTGTTACTTAGATTGGAGAAGAGGTAGCGAAGCTGTCTGAAACAGAAGAAGCAATTCTACCAGAGAAGGGAGAATATTTGGTGGTCAATAAGGTTTTGTTGAAGCAAACAAAAGAAGTTTCTGAACCAGTGCAGAGGAAGAATTTGTTCAGAAGTGTGTGAAAAGTCCAAGGGAAATGCTATCAGTTGGTCATTTATAGTGGCAGCACAGACAATTTGGTCTCTACAAAGGTGATAGAGAAGCTAAAATTGAAGACAAGGGAACATCCAACACCCTACAACGTGTCATGGCTTCATAAAGAACACCAACTGATTCTGAAGGAGCAATGTGAGATATAGTTTCAGATGGGCAGCTATAAGGACAAGATCATGTGTGATGTGATGCCTATGGATGTGTGTCAGATACTGCTAGGCAGACCTTGGCAGTATGACAGAGCAGCAGTACTTTATGGTAATAAGAACAATTACAAGTTCTTTAAAGATGGAGTGCATCAAACATTGATACCTATGGAGGAAGGAGAACCATCAAGAAAAAGGTCTGATCGAAAGACTTTGTTGCTGAGTGGAAAAGAGTACCTACAGCAGATTGAAGATGAAAAGGTAAATTTTGCTTTAGTTTGAAAACCTAAGGTAGTGCTTACTTCCACAAAATATTTTGATTTGCCAATTGAGATTCAAGAAATGCTGGAAAATTATTGTGATATTGTTGTGGATGATTTTCCTGATGAATTACCACCTATAAGAAAAATCAGCCATCAAATAGATTTGATTCCACGATTAAATCTTCTAAACAAAGCAGCCTACAGAATGACTCCCGCAGAGAATGAAGAAATCAGAAAGCAAGTGTAGGAATTGGTTGACAAAGGTCTAATCAGAGAATGTTTGAGTCCATGTGCAGTAACTACAGTGCTGAGCCCAAAGAAAGATGGAGGTTGGAGAATGTGCACTGATTCAAGAGAAATCGACAAGATAACAATCAGGTATCAATTTCCTTTACCTAGGATTGAAGATTTAATGGACTGTTTGAGTGGAGCAAAATATTTTTCAAAATTAGATTTGAAAAGTGGATATCATCAGATTAGGATAAGGTAGGGTGATGAATGGAAAACAACCTTTAAAACAAATGAAGGGTGGTATGAGTGGTTGGTAATTCCTTTTGGGTTATCAAATGCACCTAGTACTTTTATGAGGCTCATGAATGAAGTTTTAAAGGAAATTATTGGTAGCTTTGTAATATTATATCTAGATGACATATTAGTTTTCATCGAAACAAAGAAAGAACATTTAAGGCATCTTAATTATGTCTTGAAGAAGTTACATCAAGAGAAGTTGTTGATAAATTTAAATAAATGTTCATTCATGAAAGAAGAATTGGTATACCTAGGTTTTGTTGTTTCTGCTGAAGGACTGAACATGGATCCAGAAAAGGTCAAGGAAATTTTGGTGTGGCCTACACCAAGAAGTGTTTTTGAGGTAAAAATTTTCCATGGAATTGGCAGTTTTTACAGAAAATTCATAAGGAATTTTAGCAAGATTAATTCACCCATCATTGAAACTATAAAGAAGGACAAACAACCATTCAAATGGACTGCTGAAGCAGAAAGGAATTTTTAGCTTTTGAAAGAGAAGATAATAGAGAGGCCTGTTCTAGTTTTTCCTGATTTTAATAAGCCATTTCAAGTGAAGTGTGATGCCAGTGGAGGAGCCATTGGGGCTGTACTCAGTCAAGAAGACAGACATGTACAATAATTTAGTGAGAAGCTGAATGATACCAGAGAAGATCTTAGACATGAAGGTGTTTAAGAGAACCAGAGGAAAAGAATATTTCCAGTATTTGATCAAGTGGAAGGACCAGCCAGATGAATATGCTACTTGGATGATAGAATTTATGTTATAGAAGCTGGGTAGTTCTGATGCAGGGGCATTGGATACTAGCCAACAATGTGAGAAAAATTGTCCACATGTTGTGGCTAGAAGGGTTCGAAAATGTTCAAGGAATGTAACAGCCAAGGTGTCAATACCTTAGCTGTCAGTTACACTTAGGGTAGATAGGATTAGTCTAATAATTGAGGAAGCTGAATAGTTGATTCATGTCAATCTGTTTAGTTTCTGTTCATAGAATTATAGTAATATTGTGTAATTAGGATTTTTGTGTTAAGAATAAACCGATCCTCAAGAAGGAGCTGAACAGTCACGTAAAGGATTATAAAATGTAATCCCTGGTACAGAGTAAATGGGATTTTGCAGTAAAATATTGAATCGAGAGGCTTTGCTCTCTGTCTTTAATAAAATTGTGGACTTATTGATATTTGTGTGTGTTATTGACAATTCTCCCGAAGGACTCATTCCTTTGATTTGTGAACTTCTGTGTATAGCCTGAAAAGGAATCAATGTTGTGTGAAATCTCCTTTTTTCCCTCTGTTGGTATTTGAACTCATATTCTCAGTGAATGAATTGAATGTGTTTGTTCTGTATAGAAAATTTGAAGAAGATCGAATAGAGGCTCTTTTGGAAGAGTGAAATCATGGTCAGGATATCTTTATTCAAAGAATATTGAACTCTATCTATTAGAGCGAATGTTGGTGTTTGTGGGTTGATTGAACTGAACCGATGAGGTCAATTGTAATGTCAAGCGGAGGAAATAAGTCAAAGAAATGACTTAAATCGCGATGGAATTCTTGGGTAACACTGTTCAAATACCAGATTACTAGCAGGTGGTTTAGGAGGAGGATACCACTGGTATCGCGCAACATTTTGGGCCAAGAGTGGTTTTAGAAATAAAAATGGGATCCAATAGATTTTCACCACATCATGTTTATAAAACCGCCTATTTCGCATTTTTTTTTAGCGCTAAAGTTCGGTGAAGAAAAAACGTGATTTTTGTCGGATCTGGGTTGTGGAAGATCCAACGACAATCGCGCAACGAGGCTGCACAAAGGATAACTCAAGGTACAATCAACGGTTTATTCAATTGATAAGACTTATTTAAATAAGTGGAATCCAAATAGGTGGGCCTGAGTATGAGTTTAACACCGAGTGAATTAACCATTTCAATGGTTGTTAATATTATAAGAACTTGAGTATTTTCTCAAATGTTTCGAAGCATTTGTTATAGTATTATAGTGCTATGGTCTTGGTCGTCTAATATTCATTTATAAGTCAAGGTATTATGTTGCCGAAGGTTTGAGCTTGGGGTTTAAATGAGTTTAAAAAGGGCCTTGTAATGTGGTTGCAAGGGCGATTTCATAGTTAAAGGGGTTTTGAAATATTGTGGCAAGGATTAACATATTATTGAAGGGTTATTAAATCTATCATGTATTTCATTAATCAAATTCCACGAATTTGATAAATCAAAATTGAAATAAGAAAACTAAGAAAACTCCCAAGAAGAAAGAAATTATTGGAAGAACAGTGAACAAATCTCCTTAGCACCTGCACCCCAATTTTGCTATTAGTTGGGATTGGCCAAATTGGATCTTAATGATTTAGTGCTAGAGCCTGTCACTTTTGATCATGGTAATATTCTAGAGGTGTCATCCTCCACACTAGAAGATGTAGAGATGACATTGGATATAAAGGAGGAGGATGCAAGAGAGGAGAGAAGTCGTGACCATGATGATGACAATGATGTTTATTTTGATGATGATGATTGATGACTCGTGAGCTACCTATTACCTTGAGCCTTGTAGTTATTTTGTATTTTGTATTTCTATTTGTCATTGACATTGCCACTACCTATGTAACACATTTTTATTTTCATGACTTAATGATAAAATGTTAGTATCGTGTCTTTATCCTGTTGGATCATTGATGAATATTTCACAATTATATTTGTATGCATAATGTTACTTTGTAAAACTTACATCTAGATGAAAATCTATGTTTGAGTCAATAAATTTGTATCATGAATGAGAATTTGTGTAAGAAATATATATGTGTGTGTGTGTGTGTGTGTATTAATAAAATAATATAGAACATGTTCTAATATGTCCTATTCTGGGGCTCAACGTGCCCGTGTTGGACTCTCGAAACTTCATGTCCTTCATGTCCTGTGTCCACATGTCAGGTGACTTAGTTATGCAACTTCCCCTTTGTCTGCATAATTTGCAGAGGATGTTGATCTTTGTGGATATTGACTCATTCCTCAAAATATAATGTTTCTACTATCGTAAGCTTGCATGATAGAATACAAATCATTATCATAGGTGGGGTACCCTTAAATTGTATTAGAGACTGTATCACTATGATAGGCCCCTAGATTCCCTTGTTGAGTGAGGACTTCACCAATATCATAGTCATAGGAATATATCTCAATCTGAAATGGCTATTGTAGTTTTGGAAATCTGAGCAGTAATGCATAGAAAAAAAATGGTTTTAGTTTAATGAATGCCTTCTACTGTGATTCAGAGAAAAAAACATTTTCTTTTTCTCTAAACATGGTAAATTGAGTTAAATAGAAAGTGATATGAGAGAACCCCAACACAAATATTCGATATAAACTAGCAACACCCAGAAGATTCGAAGCTATGTTAGATTTTTCAAGGTCGATGATATGGATACTAGCTAGATGCACATGCACACCTTGATCATCAATTATGTAGCTAAAATATTGGACCTAGTCCATGGAAAATAAGCATTTATCAAGGTTGGAACATAGCTTATGTCACCATAGGTTTGGAAGTATTTTCCAAATATGTTTCAAGTGCTCTGCCAAACACTTATTGAATATGATAATATCACTTGATATAAAACTACGAACGAGTTGCTTAAATGTCACAAAATGTCATCCATAAACAACATAAAAGTTGTAGGGTAATTTTTCAAATTGAAGGGAATGACCAACCACTCAAAGAGACCATTTTTGGATGTGAAGGTAAAATTCCATACATCTATGGGTTATATTGTAACTTGGTGATAGCAAAAATACAAGTCAATATTGCTGAAGTACTTGGCCCGCTTGAGTTGGTCAAGGTTATCAATATGTGGAATTGAGAATCTATTCCTAACTTTGATTTTTTTTTGTGCCCAATAATCAATGTAGTCTCCTCGTCCCATATTTCTTTTGTATCAGTACAATTATGCTCCCACAAGGTAAGGAACTTGGTTGGATGTTTAATTTTTGTAGAAAATACTTGATCTGATACTTGATCTTCTTGTTTTCCAAAATAAAGTGATGGTAGATTATCCCATTAGGTAGAGGTGCTCCAGGTGTCAGATGAATTGAATGCTTGACATGAAAGTGAAAAGGTAGCCTCGTGGGTGAGGAGAAGATGCCCTTGTACTCTTTTATGACCTTATCCACCTACTTATATTGTGTAGGGAGCCATTTTTGGATGCCATGGAGGTTTCCATGATATTTCCTTTACTTTGGGATCAAATAAGGAAGAAAAAAAATTTCCTACTCTAGTAGATGGTCTTATTGAATTTCTGATAAGAGATCAAAGAAATTGGATAGGCGGGGCTTCCTTCGGCATCTAGTATAACTTCCTACCATAAGTAATAATAAAAACACAATGTTTTGATACATACATAACATGATGCCACCACAAGTATCATTGGAATAATAAAACATGACAAGCTTCAAGGGGAGAAAAAAAACACAATACCTTGTTCTTGAAAGGCTCAATGCTACAGGGATAGTGGCATTTTTGTTTGACATGAAGATCTCACCCTTAGTAGGCCCAACCAATTAATGACCTCTACTAATATTAGGTTTTTTTGACTCACATTATCAATAATGAGCTGCAATGGGGAACCCTTCACCCACATTTGTAAGTGGAAGAGAAACTCACACTCCTTTTGATCTTTGAACTCCCTTTGATTAACCTTGGTGGTGGAAATGGTGGGACTGGTTTATGCACCAATTATTTGTTTACTCTTTTCAAGGTTTGACTTGGAGTCAAAAAACATGTTTGACTCTGAAGCTTTTAGCTTAACAACGAGGGACTACTTTGCATGACATTCATTTTTTTTGTGAGTGGGGCTCTCATGGAATTGACACCACTTCCTGCTTTTTTCTTTTCCTTTCCATTAATTTTATTCTCCTGTAGCTTAGATGAGTTATCATGGGGTGTTCCACCCTCACTCTATCCTTTTATCTATGGTCTATTGTTTCCCTATCCTTGCTTCTGATTCACATATCTAACGTGTCACTTCTTCTATTTAAATTTCTACTCGTTCTTGACAACATATCAGTATGTTACACTAAGCGAAGAGATTTCTAGGAACTTTATTTATTGCTATATGTAATTGTGTTGATAGCCACAACAATTATGCATCATATATCACTTAGAGTTCTTGATACACAAATTCATGTGTAGGGTATGAAATATATTTGTGAACTCTGACACTTCTAGGTCCCTTTCCTACCATAGCGTGGTCCATTTTATGTTCTTGTCTTCATAGCTTCCAACAGGTAATACTGTTCCATAAAAACATATTAGAACAAGTACAAAGAGGGTTCGGCTAAAAATAATGGATATTCCTCCACAACCATTTTCTCATATTAATTTTCCCACTAGTCCTTGACATGGGGGCGGACCTTAAGGAGTGTAAAGATGATATTTTCTCTATTAGAAAAATTATGGTCATAAAAATATCCTTCTAGCATATTTAACAATTGATTCTAGATCATCTGCATATAGATGGCCTTCAAATACAGGAATGTAAAATTTAATTTATACCTTAAAAGGGGTAGCATCTTCGAAATGGTTGTTGGATGAATATGCGTCTCTTATTAGTATTCACAAGAGGATCTAGGAAAAACTATCCTTCATCTTGTTCCTCTGTTACTAATGGAATTATTTTAGCAACAATTTTATAGGATCTCCTGCTCCCTCATATTTATTTTCTTCTTATGTGGAATATCATCGATGTTGGCAAGACGAGTGTTTCAAGGGCTCAAGCAATTCGAATCCAAATTCCTTATACCATGACCTTGTTGGGGACATGCACAAAAAAGAGTGTAGATTGTTCTAATACCAATTATCCACATTTATGAAGGAATGAAATTAAATATAAATTTTAAATACAAACATAGAGATACAATGAAAATAAACTTCAATTAATAAATGGAAATGTTAAAAGTGTTTACATATAGAAAGAAAGCAAACTAACTTCATTTATGGTAGATTATCTTTCAGAAGAGATTTCATGGCTACAAAGCTTCTAAAATATGTTATAATAAAGCTTTGATGACTCTTTATAATTAATAAATAATGAAAAACCCTAAACATCCAAAACCCTAAACGTAGAAGTTGAAACACTAAAGGATTAAGGGCCCTGGTAGAGTAAGTTGGAACGCCAAATTCGTGGGGTTGTAACTTTGATATGCAATCTATATTTGGTATGCACAATAACCCACTAGGAAGGTATATTTGAGGAAAATAACTTTCCACGAGAAGCAACCCATGCTTTATTGTTTCCACAAAAAATACTATTGAGGTCCTCAAAATGGCTTTGAAAGTTGAGGTCCCAAAAATTGCCAAAACTAGAAAACTACAAAAATATGAAATTGTGCTAAAAAATATGAAGCTAAAGGATAAATGTGCTATGATCCAAGTGTAATAGTAGGGTGGCAGCCAATATGTACCTCGATCAATTTTCTCTAGAGCTACACAGTTGGAGCAACTAGGTGTAGTGCCTACAACAATTACCTCCTTGATACATGTCAGTTGGAGATCCTTGATACAATTTCACTTGAGAATTCATTTTCTTTAACTATTCCACCATATCGTCAAAGAAAGCTTATTTTTTTTTAGCATCATTCATTTCTAGTAAAATACCTCCACGAAGAACTTCAAGCTAGATTCCACCTAGCCCAATTTCTCCCTAATTTATTGCACAATTTACTCTAGGTAGGTGTGGTGGGGGGTTTCCACAAGAATGAACTCCCACCATAAACCAAAAAATGAGTCATAAAAATTTACCACCACTCCACCAAAATGCAAAAGGACTAAATAAGAATGCATAGAGGAGAGGTAGAGGGAAAATGATGTAAACTTGAGAAAAAGACATCCTTTAAAATGTGAAAGAAGAAAACGAAACTTTCCAACGATTTTTTTTAACCATTAACAAGCCCATGGAAAATTAGAAAAAAGAGATGGAAATTATGGAATATCCACACCATAATTGTCACCTCAAAATCCTAATTATCAGTCATGATAATGATACTACATGCCACTGTACCGAGAAGGAAAAACACCATGATTCTATGGACGGTTTCCACTAGTATTTATCAATATTTATGTATATTTCTCTCAAGTTACAATGGATGGTTACCAACCAGAGGGAAAGTGGCCCCCATGTTAAGGATGGATGGGAAACTTACTTTGAGCAAAGCGACATGGAAGAATCCTCACATTTTCAGTCATACCCTCTTGGGATTCTTTCTGAGATGTCTTCAAGGAACAATATTACCTTTTCATATATGAAGGAAAGTACATAAAATGGACAAAACTATGATAGTAAAGGAACCAAGAAGTGACAGAGTTCATGAATATATTTAATGCCCTAGGCACAATTATGGGTATTAAGGACTGTGAGCGACATCTGGTGCTGAAGTACTGTGGTTTTCTACAGAAATAAATCTAGTTAGAAATGGAATTATTGGAAATGTGCTTGCTCAACACAACGTGCTGATATGATATAAAGATCAAGGAAAATTTTAAACAGAAGAATGAGACTTTGGATCTGTGAATTTTAAACAGGGAAAAGGCACCTCGAAACTAAAAATAAAGGATAGAGACAAGGTGGGACGACCCATTACAACCCATCAAATCCCAAATCAAATAATAAAAATGGGAAGATGAAAAAAGTACAATGTAGTGGTGTGAGTTCTAAAATATCCCCACTCACAACACCAATGAATTTCGTGCAAAGTAGTCATTAGTGGCTGAGCTAAAATCTTGAGAGTTAGATTCATGTTTCCACTCTCAGATAGAACTTGAAAAAGAGAAACAGATCATTGATGCAGAATTTGGTGCCACCATTTCCACCACGAAGGTCAAGAAGTGTGATCCCAACGATCTAAAGGAGGGCGAGTGGCTCTTCCACTCACGGATGTGGGTGAAATTTTCTCCTCTACAATTCATTTTTAATAGTAGGATTCAAAAGAACCTCGTCTCAAAAGAGGTCATTAGGGCTTGTCCCTTCCTACAACACCACACCCAAAACCATACACCATCGGGTGGCTTCACCAAGAGAAATATATCCACGTCAGCCAACAATGCTACCTTCCCTATAACATCAAGACTTTTAGGGATGAAGTATTATGTTATGTTTTTCCGCTTGATATTTTTGATGTATTATTAGGCAAACCATACTTGTTAAAGTGTCACCTTTTGTATAGATCTAGACCTCATACTATTATTATTACTATGGCCAGAAAAGTATAGTGGATATTAAATATAGCCCCACCTATCACTATCTCTTTAATTTCTATAGACCAGGAAAACAAATTTCTTCCTCATTCACTCTAAAAGTAAGGGGAAGGTTGTGGCCACATCCATGGCCCCTAGAAATAGTTCCTTGACACAACATAAGTAAGTTGATAAGGTCATGCAAGAGTATAAGGACATCTTCTCCTCACCCAGAGGGGTACCTTTGATTTTTTAGGTCAAGCATTCGATTGATTTGACTCATTGAGAACCTCTACCTAATGGGCCAATCTATTTTCACTCTCTTCTAGAAAATGAGGAAATCAAGTAGAAAATCTAGGAGTTGTAGAAAAAAGGGCACATCTGACCAAGTTCCTCACCTCGTGGGAGCTCAATTATACTCATACAGAAGAAAGATGGGGGTTGGAAACCTTTCATTGATTATGATGCACTAGATAAAATCATTGTTAGGAACATGTACCTCATTCCATAGATTGATGAATGTTCTCACTAGATCATGGTTTCTAAACACTTTAGCGATATTTATTCGAAGTATAGTTACCACCAAGTTCTAATATAACCAAAATATGTATGGAAAAACACCTTCAATTCCAAGGAGGGTCTCATTCAATGTTTGGTCATTCTCTTCAGGTTGAAAAATGGCCCATAAAATTTTATGAGGCTGATGAATGATATATTTTAGCCTTTCACCAACTCATTCGTTATTGTATATCTAGATGTTATCCTCATCTTCGATAAGAGTTAGATAGAGAACTTGCAACATATATGACAATTCCTTCAAATTGTGCAACAACACAAACTATTTGTCAACTTGGAGAAATGATCCTTTGGTATGGATAAGGTCCAATATTTGGGCTAAATAATTGATCTACAATGTGTGCATGTGGATCTAGCTATCATCTAATTCATTCCAGATTATCTGCCCTTGATGACTCTAACAGAACATTGCAGCTTCTTGGGCCTCTCCAATTTCTAAGGAAGATTTGTGTTGGGGTTATCTCATAACATTTTGCCCTTGAGTCAGGTTACCAAGGGTAGAGAATTTTTTTTTTTTGGTCCAAGTCACATGAGAAAGAATTATTTCAACTGAAATACCACATTTCCTCTGAACCAATCCTCACTTACCAAACTTGCAACTAACATTGGAGATTGAGATAGATACCTTTGATTATTCTTTTCTTGCAATCGTCACTAAGTAAGGGCATCCAATGAGATATCATAGTGAGAATCTCTCTAATACCATTCTATGTTACAAAACCTATGGTAAGGAAATTTATTTCATCGTGCAGGCCTACCAAAAATTGAAACATTATATTCTAGGGAATGATATGATCACCGACATGGATCACTGACCCCTTTAATTTATGCATACACAGAGGAAGTTGCAGAATGATCACCATCATAGTAGGTCCACATACCTGCAAAAATTCCATTGGAACATTAAATGTAAAAATAGAAGCAAAAATCACGTTGCAGACTACCTCAATTGACCCCTGATTGTGGTAATTAACACAATTCCAAAGTATTATTGGCATAAGACCTCTAGATGGCCGCTACTATATGAAAATGACTGATAATTCATCCCCACCTACAATATTTTGTTGGTTGGAAATCCAATTCCATACTTCCACCTTAAACGTGGATTGTTGTGTTATCTGGGACATATTTGTGTTCCTTCAAGTGAGTATGCCAAGATGATTTTGGAATTGAATTACAATAGGTTCCTAGGACAATTTGGTGTGAAGAAGACTATGGAAGTACTAAAAAAGTATTTTTATTGACTAAAACTCTCAGAGGATGTCAAAAAATATATCAGATCTTGCACAACATGTGACATCACCAGGTGAACCATTAAGAAGAAAGTTTTGTACACACCTTTGTCCACCCCTAGACATCCTTGGGAATCCATATCCATTGAATTTGTGTTTAACCTTCCTTGTAGAAAGCATGGTAATGACTATGTGTTTTTGGTTGTTGATATATTATCTAAGACGGGAATATGGGATTCCTAGAAGAAGAGCATCACAACAGAAGCCACTTCCAAGCTCTTATTTTAATAAGTGCGGGAACATTTTTAGATCTTGCACAACATAATATTTAATTGGGATATAAAATTCCTAACCACACCTTTGTCGTGCCTATGGTCATTTTTGGACATTGAGATCACCATTTTGACTACATTCCACCTTCAAACTAATGGTAAAATAGATGTCGTCAATACGAGGATAGTGCACATACTACCCATGTAAAAATATAGGAATCCATGAACATGGCATGAGATTCTCCCCTATGTGGAATAAAAATAGAACAAATATCTCCATAGCTCAACTAAACATAACCCCTTTTAGGTGGGCCTAGGATTTCAACCATTATGCCTGATAGATGTTGCAATGCCTCTTGCAGCTACATTGACATAATCTACGCATTTCCAATATGAAGCTAATTGGGACATAAAATTTATTGAATCCATTCATCACATCCACTAGAAGGTTCATGATATCCGGGAAAAATACAATACTAAGTACAAACAACATCATGATTTGCATTGGGTATCACATAAGTTTCAAGTGGGAAACAAGGTTTGGTTTCATTTTCAGAAGGTACACCTTGTCGAAGTCCATTAAAAGCATCAACTGCTCCTATATGGACATTACACCATCACTAATTCTATGGGTGGAAAATATTTTGGGCTACATATCCCCACATTCCTTTGCTTTCACCCAGTATTCAATATCAATCGTCCTCGACCATGTTTTACACCATTGTTCGACACAAGAGACATTATTGAGTAGTTGACACCAACCGAGCTCAATCCAGATTGCATTGAAAAATTCAAAATTAATCGGATCATCGACACAAATATTAAGAACACTCAAAAATAAAGGATCCAACTACATTTGGTTTTCAAATCCAGATAACTCTTGCACCAATGAAAGTGTCTCGTGGGGGACCCGGTTCAACAAATGTGCCTCACCTCATGTAGGCACTCAATGCAATGGGGATCGTTGCTTCCTAAGGGGGGGATGACTGCTCTAGGTGGATATTGTGGGCATCCACCTATTCCACTTGGACCCCCAACACTATTTGTTTATTAGTTTCCTATTTTTTAGCACAAATTCCTATTTTGACAGTTTTCTATTTTTCACAGTTTTTGGGGCTTGAACTTCTGAAGCCGCTTTGATGCCCTAAACAATATTTTTTAAGGAAATAGGAAAACATAAATTGAAGATTAATTTTTTTAGTAGAAATTTGGTGTCCTAATATAAATAGTTCTAATGGTTTATCATGCACACCAAACAAATATTGTATGGCATAGTTATGACCTCAGAAATTTGATGTTACAACTAACCCTATCAACACCCATACCTTTTGGCACTTCATCTCCTAGGGTTAGGTGTTTGGATGTTTATGGTTTATCATTCTTTCTTCTTGATGAAAGTTCCTTAGAGCCTCATTGTAAAGTAGTTCAAAAGGCATGTAGCCATTACATATCTTCTTAGAAATATTAAGCTACCATCGCTCGAGCTAGTTTGTTTTCATTCTACATGTAAATATTTTTCATTATTTTCTATTTATTTATTAAAGTTACTTTTCATTCTATCTTTGTGTTTTTTTTTAAATATATATTTCATTTCTTTCCTTCGTAAATATAGATCATAGAGTCTCATTAGTTACAAGGTAAGATTTAGAAACAAGAACTAATATAACCTCATTAATAAAGATAAAAGGTAAGTGAATCTTTGTTTGTATGTTTTCTTTATTGTCAAATTTTGAATAATTTATTTCCATATTTTTATCCAAAATGCAATTTTTTAGTTGATCCTTCAAGCGGAGATCATGACCCATCTTCAAGTGTAATTGATGAAAGAAAGAGGAGAGCAGAAAAGGTATAAATATATAAAAAGGAAAAAGGAAGAAAATAAGTTGAGAGAAGGTGAAAACCTAAAAATCCTTAACCTAAGAGAAATTTGCCTAATTAATATTTTGAATTAATATAATAAGATATAATGATGTAAGGAAATTAACTAATTAATATAATAGAATCAATTAATTATTAATTATATGAGTATTCTTTAATTAATGTAATAGAATTAGTAAATAACCTAACATAAAACACTAATGATATTAATGTTAATAATATGGAAATGTATTGAGTTAATTACAAAAATATAGTACCTCAATATTAGATAATAATATAGAATCTAATAGTTATTTATATATTATATATATATATATATATAAATAATTATTATAATTATATTAGATATATTAATTAACTATGTTATAATTAGTTAATTAATGTATTACTATCTTGGATGCGGGTGATCAGTAATGCATTGTTGGAACGACACATGGGCTCACCAACGCCACAAAGCTTTCCTCTCCACGAGGCAACACCTACCCCAAGCGTGAGAGCCTTAAATATGCCTCAGTGGTTTTTCGCCTAGTGCTCTCCTCAGTATTTAATTCCGCTTGATGCACATTCACTCCAGCTCGTCCGAATTGCAGAGCACTCTGGCCATTTATGGGTAATGGCACCGACTCTAACCTCCAATTGTCCTGTGCCTCCCTCCGTCTTTCCCTTAGGCTTTCTCTAGAAGCTCCTGCTCTCGGCTCTGCTGGTCCTCGTTGTCCCTTTGCCCCTCATGCCACTATTTAGTCACCCTATCCTCATTCATTTCACGCTACATATCACTCCATTGCTCATCCATATCCCTCGACTCACATGCCCTCTCTTTATTCCCACAATTCTATTGATACCATGCCTCGCTGCAACCGAATGCACTGCCGTAGAGGAGGACGCAGAGGTTCACCCTCTCACCCTCCAATTCCAACCATGGGGGAGCGCATTGTGGCTTTTTCAGTGGCCATGGAAGCACCAGAGGTCTATGACCCACAATTCCTCTCATCCCATCTCTCATTTCAAATTTCAGAAGCTTAGCCAAGAAATTTTGGCTTAGGGTCTAGGAAAGGACCGCGTAAATCCACTCCCTCTCATTCTTCCTCCCCGTAGCCTAGGAAAATGGGGGAAATGTATGCCAAATGCATGGAGGAAACCTCTGGCAGTGGGGGCAATAGCAGGTCAGCTGAATGCACTATGAAATCAGACAAGGAAAAATACACAGGTGTTTGTTCCACCTCCATGCTACAGCTGGACCCTCAGCTCTATGAGAAAGAGGATGACCCCTCTAATTACGGGTGCTACATAGTGGAAGAACTGCCTCGTTTGCAGCTTCAGGATGTAAATGAACAGAACTTGTAGTGCGATGGTTCCACTTTCCCTAGTTTTTTTGCTTTACTATAGTTCCTATGTTTACTTTCATTTTGCATAGAAAACTTAGCTTTTGGGACCTTATGTTAATGGCTGGTTTCCACATAAGGGGTATACCTCTCTATGTTTTGCGGACTCCTTTATGGGTTGGTTTCCCCCCAAGGGGCAGCCCCATTTTTGAATTATGTCTTTCCAACTGGGGTTGGCTAGCTCAGTAATCTTGGTATAGAAGTTGGATTGTAGCTTTTTGTAATTTTTGTATTATATAATAGAAACTAGTCTTTTGCAGAAAAGAAAAAAATTAATGTATTACTAATATTGTTTGTGGGTGGTAGCACAATTGGAAAAAAACATGTTGGCAAGTCCTTGTGTATCCAAGTGATAGAAGTTAAATCCGCTTGTACATGGCTCACCAAATGAACTAAAAAAAATTGTATTATTAATATTAAATGACCTAATAGATAGGAATAATGAAAATAATTAGAATATTAATGTTGATAATATTAAATTTAATAGTATATACATATATAGAATTAATTATAATAATATTGTACTCTTGATGTGGACGTTAGCACACTCGATTAACAAAGGAGAAACGACCTAGACCTAGGCTCTTCAACAACTCCAACTATTTGGAATTGTCGTTCTCGATGAGTTTTAAGGCTTCGTTAGCCTTTGGCATCTTCCTCTTGCGAAAGGAAAATATGAGGGAATCTAAATTCATGCAATGATATGTATATACAATGAGAATGCACCTACTATTTAATATACACAATTGTACATATATACAAAAAAATAATGATAACCATAAATAAAAGTAACTAGCATTAACATAAAATAATTATTTTTCTCCCTTGAAAGGAAAATCGCTTTGTTGCTCAATTGAGTCTTCAGAATAATTAAAGTTTAATCCCAAAAAAAAATATAAACTAATAGTAATCTAAAGACAATCCAATAACAATAGACAAAAAACTACCAAATCACAAGAAAATAGAAAAAATGAAACACCTATACATGTGGAGTAAAATTATCTAAATTGATTCAGCTTATGTGTGTATGTGAATGATAGGAATATATAATCAATAGTATATCAAAAACATCCAAGACTCTCCATATATATGAGAGTTAAATCATGATCAATGCAAAACGCTTTTTAGATCTGGATAAGATAAATCAATTCACAACAAATAGATAGGATTAAATGTAATGAAATAATAACAAAATAGTTGTATAGGACTCTCATCATAAAGTTCTAAATAATGATTGAAGCAAAGTTACAAACTCCAATAAAACTTAAAAAAAAACCATAGTGAGAAAATATGAAATTGAATTTATTCTTTGTAGCATAAATTCATGCAATGTTGAAGCTAATATTTAAAATTCACTCATTACAACTTCCTTACAAATGCTGATATATCAACTGTTGGCAGCATCTGTATTCCTATTCTTCTTGAAAATATAAGTTTACAAAGAAAAATAAGAATGCAGAGAAATCCAAGTAAAACTTAAACAAAAATTGTTTTATTTAAAACTAAACCTAACTCTATAACAAAAGCAAACCATATATAAAAATGTTTATATTTAAATTAAAAAATAAAAAATTAGAATAAATTAAATGCTCTATTTTTAAACCAAACTAGAAAATAAAGATATCTCATTTAAAAAAAAAAATAATCAAAGTGAAATTTGTTTTTGTAACAGGTGGGGAATGTAAAAAATGGCTCCCAAAGAAGTAAGGGGATCTCCTAAATGGTGGATCAGATCTCCAATATTTCCGCGAATGAGCTCACTGGGGTCATTGTTGAAAAACCCCATGTTCCAAATTTTCGAAATTGTTCTCGGTTTTATTAGGATGTCAGCTAGAAAATGGTATGTTTTCTGCAATTTTGCGCCTCTCTTTCCTGTTGTGTCGTCTTTGATTTCTTCAGAATAAAACTCTGCAGCAACAAGAGATGGGATTATAGATTGAAAATATTCATTATAGAACAATAAAATCTCAGTCAAAGTCACAATTGATACAAAAATTGATTTGAATTACCTTTCGTGGAAATTACAATTTTAATAGGGGCTTCTCGAAGTTCATGGTTGATAAAGAAAAAATAATTGCTCATGATTAGATCCATGATAAATAAAAATTCTTTGTAAACCTTTACCAATCTCATTATTCAAAAAATGGTGCATCGAATCAGTCAGAAACTGATAAAAATGGGGGTTTTGTTGTTCTCTAGGCGTTACTATCAAATTAGCTCAAATTAGCTTCAGAAGAACTGGGATTTTCTACCAATTAGTTCAATAATCCGCTGAATTCCCATGACTAAAACTAATTGGGATCATCTTGAGCAAAAGCCATGTCTCAGATTTGTGAGATTCAATCCTAATAATCAGGGATGTCAGCCTGAAAAACATATGTCATTTTTAATTCATTTTTTTTCCTAGGTTGATTTAAATTTTTTAATTAATTTCACAATAGTGTTACTCACAAGAATTAACAAAAGTCAAACAAGTTGTCTGGTGATGAGACCTCTAGTATTTCCTTAGTAGAAATGAAAGTCTTTACCCTCACTTGGCGACTGGATAATGGTAAGGTCGCTTTCATTAATACCTATGATCATGGTAGGTGGACTCGTAATGATACCTCCTATACCTCAACTAATCATTTATATGTTAAAATAAACTCTGATTATGATTAGACTTTAATACGTTACTTAATAGATATGGAGGAAAAATTTCTCCTTAAAAGCAACGGATAGCATGAAAATAATTTAATGGATAATTTTTATTGGCCAGTCTTTCTACCAAAATGTCTCATCTAAAGAAAACATCATGTCATAGATTTTAAATAATGGTGGGAATATTAAGACAAGCATCGAGAACAATCGAATGATTATTCGGATGGTTGAGTGCGAGTATAAGGAAACCATTTTTATAGGAAATATTCCTTAAATATAAGGTTTTATTTATGAATAACGGAGCATAGATAGTTAACCCAATGGTCATGTCAAAGAGAATAAAAGAATATCAAAATCTACCCCCACATCAACCCAAGGAGAGAACCAAAGAAACCTGAAAATGGGAAGGAAACACAAAAGCAAAATCATGAAAAATAGGCCAAGAACAAATAATCACCCCCCAATGTACTAGTGAAAACGCAAGTCAAGAATGATAAAAGGGTTATAGTATAGGGATAATATGAATCTTTAAAAGGTTACAAGTTTACTCCCTTAATGTTTTATTCCCTTTATAACAATGCACTTGATTTTACAAGATGAACATTGTGTAAGATGTTTAATTATTTGACCATTTATTACTCACTAATACAATAAAATGAAAAACAAAACTAAAGAAAATGTGTAGTTTTGATACTTACTTCAAAGCAGGGGAGAAGGAAAACATTAAAATTCTCATCAAAGATTTTTTTTTTAATGATTGATTCACATACATAACTCTTGTTTAGTGATTTTAAACTACTCATAATAAATAAGAATAAGAGCGAAAGATTCCCAATTAAGCACAGTTCCGTAGACAATGTTATCCTAGTGGCTCATCGTTAGATTTGTCACTAGCAAGCTCTCACAATTACATTATTAAATAAAAAAATAGTAAAAACAAAAACACAACTAATCTACTCTGAAACTATTCTAAACTAATCAATAGTTAGAATATCTTGTAATCATATATCCATTGTTACAGTTGAAGCAACTCAAATATTGTGAAAACAAAGAAGTTTGAAATCAACAACAAGAATTGGAGCATGTTATGATAAAAATAGAATAAATCATACTTACTCTCATGATTATCATTTAGAAATACAACAAGTATGATCTTACCATTGTTACAAAATTTTGAAAAATATGAATCCTTGAGCCATTGTGTTATACTATCATGAAACCGAAAATTCAAGCAATAAATAAATTTTTTATATGACAATTGTATATTTTTAGGATTCACTAGGGGAATGAAAATACTAGTTTGATCCTTCCTATAGGTTAAATCAAATGATTGAAAACTAGATGATGAAGGATAAAAAATAGATTTAATCAAAGGGTGAATTGGAAGTGTAGGCCATTCAAATTCAACCATAGAAGATTTACAGTAAGAGATTATTGGAATCAAATAATTATATAACATATATATATTCCTCATGGGTGGTCTAGAAGAAGGTGGATCATTTTCTATTTTATAAGCATCATGTTCAATTATCACATCACCTAAAATTATCATACCAAAAGGATAAAAATGTGGTGGCACGATGTAAGATGAATTAGAATAATGTGTACCAACATCTACAAATAGAACAGGATAGAGAGAATAAAAATAATTGGAAATGAGAAATGAAAGTGTTCCCTTGAATCATGATAATCGAAATCAGAAAAAATTTCAAGGGACACCTCTTCACTTACTGTTGTCGTTGTGACAAACACCGTCGAAATTTTTTCCTACACTTGAATGTTGGAGGCTACTATGGTCGATCGGTTCTTTGTTAAGTATTCTAGCCTTCTTCTCAGTTTGTAAGTGTCAAAGGAACCTTCTCACACATGCGCAGTTTGCAAAAAGCAGGGAAAATTTTAAGGATGGAAAATTATCTTGAAATTTAAAATATTGGCGAATCTCACTAGTCCCTAATATGCAAACTATAAAAATGTTTATTGATGTACTTGTAAAATCATTCAAATTTATAATGATTATATATATACTCTCTATAAAATATTGGCGAATTTTAGGGTAAAATAAATTTATATTGTAAAATTTGGGCAAATCATTTTTATAAAAAATGGAAATTGGCGAATCTACTTTTTGGAAGAATCATGGAAAATTAGGCCACCTATGAATATTAGCCCTTAAAATTTTCCATGGAAATAAGTTCATTGGTGCATAATCTTAAGCAATATTGAACATGCATAACACAATTCCATCAATATAGTGTATGTGAAATTTTATACCTACTTTGATATTCAGTGTGCATTATCACCATTCTCTCACTTTTGATTACAAATTTACTTCTATTTCAGTGAGTTTTACCAATTGGAGTTTTTACGCACCTTCACTTTCATAGGTGACACTTTCATGTTTACGAATGTTACCTTTATTTTTTTTCAATTTTACAAGTGTTTTTTCATGCTATCTTCATTTTGTCATGTGTTGCTTTCAATGTTTTTTGCATATTACAAGTGTTGTTTTCACTTTCCTCCTACTATCACGAGTGTCTTCTTTTGGGCATGAAAAGCGTCGCACATCGCAAACATATAGTTTTGATTTATTTCAAGGGGAATATTGGTGATAATGATTCATTATTACTATGAAGAAATTTACTACACTCATTCCTAAATTTTAAACCATTTTTGCACGATTGATGTCAATATCATCACAAAGTGTACCTTTAGTATCACACTTTGGGAAAGTCGTCACAATTTAGTTGCATTGAGGGAAGTATGTTGTTCATGTGTTATGAGGGGTGAATTTTTTATTGCCAACTATTCTGAGTGTGTGATCATGCTCAAGTTTTTTCCTCATTCACTTTGGCCTTACTAACCCCACCCTTTCCTAGATCCAACAAAATTCCTTCCTAAGAAAGTTAACCTCACTTGGGATTCCTAAATTAGTCATTGTGTAGTCTTAGCCCTCATGCTTAGAAACTTCCTCTTGGAATGGCGCAATGCATAAAAACCTGCTTCCAAAATTGGGCACTGCACAATCTTAGTGCTCAACCATGACACTTGAGCTACAGAACAACGCAACACCTTTCTTCATCCACCTTCTTTAGCGCTCTTTGTTGTCTCCAGAAACAAACCTCAACCTCGACCTCTTAAACTGCACAAATATGCAAGTTGTAGTCCTTTTTCCCTCTGGAACTGTGCAATGGGAAACCTCAAGCCTCAAGAATCTAGTTTGACTCCTTGAATGGAACACTCTCCCCCCACATCTACACAAGTAATCGGGCAGTAGGGGTAAACATAAGACGAAGAGTTAGTATAATATGATTCAACTCCCTATGTGTGAGTTAAGGTCGTGGAATCGACAAAAAACAACATAGAACTTCTACACCTGTTACAGGACACCCAGAAGCCATCCAAACCTTCTAAGAGGCTAGCCACTGAGACAAAATGACCTTTTAGTGCATAAATCCCTCAATCTCTCACTTTATATGGGAAAGAGCGCAAATGTAATCCTCAAGTCGCTCACAAAACATTGGAATTCGTGCAACTCGAGACTTTTTCAGGTAGTTATGAGCTCGCAATGTCAATTTATGTGCCAAGTTTTTAGGCCTAGGGCTTAGGTCACTGCCCAAAAATCCATGACACTTCCAGAAATGAAATATAACCATGGAATAACAATGTAAATGAAAGAAATTAAACAAAGACTTGACTAGACCCCTATTAGCCATTTTTTCAAACATGTCACAAATATGTAATCTATAGGTTTACACAACATATTTGAGCATAGTGGTCTCATAGTTATCTGAGAATTGCTAAGAATCATTGTTGTTTCATGACATTAGCTGCATTATTATCCTTTCGGTCATAGATTCATTTTTCATTCATTTACAAATCAAAACATGATGAGAGCCATACATCATGACTTTCATAGAACACATTCATAACCAATATATAAACAATGCAAATGACAAGCACAAAACAACCATATAAGCCACATAATAGAAAGCATATTTACCCATCAATGCAAGAGGAAAAGAGCTCTTATTTCCATAAGAAAAATGATACCAAGTTTGGGACTTCCACATACCATCTGACCATAGCCATGATTGAGCCAAATATCTCTTTAGCCAGTCACCCCTATTCCATATTTCAAGCATGATTGTGGGATCTCATAAAACACATCAATCAAAAACCAAAACAGCGCTTCGAGAGGCCAATCACCTCAACCTTCAATAGGTGATTCCACCTAATGGTCAGAAATCACTAACCATCACTAGGTCAGTCTCTACCTAAGCTTTCCATAACTCTAGAGAACTTTTTCCAACCAGGGCTTCTATGACTATTAACTCAACCCATAGCTATCGTCGGGCATGTAGAGTGTTTGCCCAACCAGGGTTTCCAAGACTAGTAAATCAGCCCACTAAGGGCTTCCAAAGTCTTTATCCAACCAAGGCTTTTAGGACTAGTAAATCAACCCATGACGTTACAAGGCTTCCAGAGCGTTTTTCCAACCAAGGCTTCAAGGAACTAATAACTCAACCCACAACCAAAGGCACATCAACACCAAATACAAAACAAAATTAAAACCCACAACACCATGACTATCCAGGAAATGGAAAAGCTAGGAAAAACCAATGTCAATCCAGGCAATCCTCCATGCCAATGACAGATCATAAACCAATAACCACATGCCTATGTCATGCATGCCAAAGTTAGTGAGGGAATCATACATGCAAGTTGGTACCTGCAACAAAAAATCATTGTAGTTGTTGATCTGAATGTCCTATTGCACTTTCGTGCTCTTCATTTTCCTTCTCGCTTCAAAATTCCAAGTATTCCACACTCTCCAAGACTAATCCATGAAATCTAAATGTAAAATAGTATGAGAGACAGAGAGAATAGAATGATATCTCCAAAACTGAACTAACAAAAGCTTTTGAACTAATCCTCATAAATTTTTTAATTAATGAGGCCTCCCTTTTCTTCAGTTTTCCATTATTTCCCTTCATTTTCCTCCTCACATGCAACATGTGACTTTTCACCTCCATTTTTCCTATTTTCCATTATTTTCATAAATAAATGGAAATAAATGCCACTTTTCCTTTCCAAAGACTTTTCCATTGTGTTTTGAAATTTCCATAGCCATAATAAACCATATGAACACCCACACTAGGATTTTTTTCCCAACATTCATATTGGAATACGTCTCCCATGACCCTATTTATTATTTTTCCTTATTAACTTTTATCACATGGAATTTTCACCAGGGCTATAACAGAAACCTCCCCCTTGGGGAACACCATCCTCAGTGTTCAATGACACTTACAAACAAGAAGACTATTGTAACAAAAATATACTTCCCATGGAGCTCTATAACTTAGCTTGTTTCATTATTTACAATGATCAACCTACCGTGAAGAAAAACAACATGAAAACATAAAAAATGTAACATAATAATGAAATTACACCCATATCGTTTATTGGAGATTTATAACATATCTTATGGTGGTATTTACATCCATAGACATATGTACATATACTGAAACATCATACCAACATATACCAAAAACATATACGAAAAAATATACCAAAACATTCTGTCAACTAGCGAATAATGGATGATACATAGCCTGCATATTATCCGCCATCTCCCATGTAGCTTCATTAGGCCCAAAGTGCTTCTATTACACTTTAACCTACTCTATTTCACGGTTCCAGAGCATGAGTGCCTTTCTCTACAAAATGCACTACGGTTTTGACTGGAATTCTCCTTTGGGCACCACCTGGAATAGAGAAGAGTCAATCACATGATCAACATATTTAACATACTTTTAATAAATGAAACATGGAAAAAATCGTGGAATTTTAATGAGAAATTATGGGAAGATAAAGAGGCGAAGGGAAAAATAAAACTAAGATATTATAAGGAGGTGATCAACCCTAGTCACGAAAATAAAAATTATATTGTTTCCTTGGCGAATACTAAGAAGATAATGAACAATAGCTATATAAGAACTAATTCTCATGAGTTTCACATTGGAAATTCTTGTTGTTTAATTCTCAGAATTCCTTTGAATGAAATAGTTTGTCACTTGTGATATCCTACAACGGTTGAAGATGATTAGAACATTGTCTTAGATTTTCCATCTTATAAATACATTTGATTTAATTTTCAAAATATTTTTCACATTACCAACTTCTTTGCATTTCATGTCAACAAAACTTTCATGAAATTGAAATACTTGTAATTAAAAATTTAAAGAATACCAATTAATATAAGAACTTCATAAAGATATAAGTAAACCATATAAACCTTAATGGATGATAAACATCATCCTAACAAAAAATTAATTAAAAAAATTATTTTGAATATGAACCTAAAATATAGGCAATATATCAACTTATAACGTATACATGGTAATCAAATTTATAAGTTAATTTTTATAATATAAGATTTTAGTTGAATAAAGAAATATTATATTATTTTAGATATCTTAGTTTGTATTAATAAAGAAAATCATATTAGTTTTTTTCCTTTCAATATTTTCCCATAAATTTTGTTCTTATAATATAATATTTTAGTTAAATAAAAAAATATTATATTATTTTAGATATTTTAGTTTGTATTAATAAAGAAAATCATATTAGTATTTTCATTTCCATATTTTCCCATAAATTTTGTTAAAGGATTTATAAGATTTACATGCATGAGTTATATAGTCTATATAATATCACAGTTTTTAAAGGAATTAAATCTATTTATGCATTAAATATACATTTTTAACTCAAAAAAAAAAAAAAAAAACCAATTTCATGAAAAATTAGATTGCCAAAAAAAAATATTTAAAATAATTAGACAAACCCATTAAATATTATATAAATTTTCCATAATAACTAAAAACCCAATAAATTTGCACCAAATAATTTAATAAGGAATTCAACCCAATAAATTGATGATAAATATAAATATCAAACGCACCAAAAAAAAAGACAGAAGAAAATAAGACCTTAGAATTAGTTCCCAAAATACCCATCTTTCAAGTATTTCTACAAAAATTGTTACCAAAACCATGTTGAAATCAAAATCCCAATATCGAAAATTCTTACGAAAGGCAGGCTGAAATTAGAATCCAAATATCACTCGAGTCCCGTATCTTACATTCCTAACATCAAATTTACCTACCTCCTGATGCTTCCAATTTAAATGGATATAAGTTTCGTAATCCCAAAACGATAACATGAATTTAAAAATAAAATATTTAATAATCACGGCCATGAATAATACTCACATATAAAGAGATATAAAGAGATGTGTGTTTTATTTTAAAGTATTTTTTCTTTAATATATATATATATATATATATATATATATATATATATATATATATATAATTATAATTTAAGTATAAATTTATGTATTTTTTAATTAATATAAAATTTTATTTAATATATATTTATGGCGCTGAGAGGCGCTCTATAGCCCTGTATATAGTGATGTGTAGATGTAACGTGTGTAATGTAAACTTTTAATATGTCTTGCCCAATATATAAAGATGTGTAAATGTAATGTGTGTAATGTAAAATTTTGATATGTCGGGCCCAATATATAGAGATGTGTAGATGTAATATGTGTAATGTAAACTTTTGATATGTCGGAGTGTATATAGATGTGTAGATGTCATGTGAGTAATGTAAACTTTTGATATATTTACCACTTTAATACCATGGGTTGAATACCATGGGCCAAATACCATATTTATGAAAGAGGTACGGTAAATAAATAAAATATAAATAAAGTTTAAACCATATATATTGTAAATAAATAAAAAGGCTTTTTATATTTATTCCATAATCCTATTTATATTTATGAACACCAAATAGTGGTTTTATTTAGGTGAATCCCGAGCTAAATACCATGAGCCAAATTATTATTAATACATGCCAAAAAAATATTATTAACCCTAATATTGATATTAATATTATTATTAATTCTAATATTCACATTATTATATTATAATATTAATATTATTAAATTTAATTAATGTAAACTTTTGATATGTCCGAGTGTATAGAAATGTACCACTTTAATACCATGGGTTGAATACCATGGTCCAAATACCATATTTGTGCCGAGAGGCGCTCTACAACCCAATATATAGTGATGTGTAGATGTAACGTGTGTAATGTAAACTTTTTATATGTCGGGCCCAATATATAAAGATGTGTAGATGTAACTTTTGATATGTCGGGCCCAATATATAGAGATGTGTAGATGTAATATGTGTAATGTAAACTTTTGATATGTCGGAGTGTATATAGATGTGTAGATGTCATGTGAGTAATGTAAACTTTTGATATATTTACCACTTTAATACCATGGGTTGAATACCATGGGCCAAATACAATATTTATAAAAGAGGTACGGTAAATAAATAAAATATAAATAAACCATTTATATGGTAAATAAATAAAAAAGCTTTTTATATTTACTCCATAATCCTATTTATATTTATGAACATCAAAAAGTGGTTTTATTTAGGCGAATCCCGAGCTAAATACCATGGGCCAAATTATTATTAATGCATGCCAAAAAAGCATTATTAACCCTAATATTAATATTATTATTATTATTATTATTAATTCTAATATTCACATTATTATATTATAATATTAATATTATTAAATTTAATTAATGTAAACTTTTGATATGTCTGAGTGTATAGAAATGTACCAATTTAATACCATGGGTTGAATACCATGAGCCAAATACCATAATTATAAAAGAGGTATGGTAAATAAATAGAATATAAATAATCCATAGGTATGGTAAATAAATAAAACGTGCTTTTATATTTACTCCATAATCCTATTTATATTTAGGAACACTCAAAAAGTGGTTTTATTTAGTACACTATATGCATTGCCTATCTTGAGTAACAATAAACATGTAAACGTAAATGTAAAAATAATGTTTAATATTTAACATTTAAAATTTAATATAATTAATCTAATTTCGGCCCTAATGAAAAATCACTTTTCTCCCTACATATATAAATTTAACATAGTGGGCCAAATACCATTTTTTTCTATTTCTCTTCCATTTTATATTGGAGGGAAAAGAGAGGGAGGGAGAGAGAAGAGAGATGGGGGAAGAGAGAGGGAGGTAGGAGAGGAAGGGAAAGAGAGGAAGGAAGAGAGAGAGTAGGAGAGAGGGAGGGAGATAGGAGGAGAGAGGGAGGGATATAGAGATGGAGTTGGAGGGTGAGAGAGGGAGGGAAGAAGAAATACATAGAGAGAGCGAGAATTGGAGAGAGAGAGGGAGTGACAAGGGAGAAATAGAGAGAGTATGTGTATGTTTGGGGGTGAGATAAAGAGAAAAATAAGGAGATATGGATGGAATGGGGGGAGAAGGAGAGAGGCAGGGATATAGTAACATAGTTGGAGGGTGAAGAGAGGGAGAGAGAGGGAGATAGAGAGAGAGATAGATGTGGAAGAGAAAAGGATAGAGGGGAAGGAAGAGAGAGAGGATGTGAGTGAGTGAAGAGGGAGGGAAAGAGAGATGGAGTTGGAGGGGGGAGAAAGGGAAGATGATTTCTTGCACTTGATGCATTGATTTCAGTGTGGATAGTGATTTCTAATTTAAAGTTTGATAGATCAAGAGTAATGTAAAATTTTGATATTGTGATTTCTAATCCTATTTGATTTCTTGCACTAGATGCATTGATATCAATGTAGATGTTGGTTTCTAATCTTATTTTCTTACTTGCACTAGATGCATTGATATCAGCATAAATACAGATAATATCAAACTCTGGATCCAAAGTAATGTATTTACATAGGGAGCGAGAAGTGGAGAGAGAGAGAGAGTGACAAGGGAGAAATAGAGAAGTATGTGTATGTTTGGGGGTTAGATAAAGAGAAATATAAGGAGAGATGGAGGGACTGGGGTGGGGAATGAGAGAGAGAGAGGGATATAGTAACATAGTTTGAGGGTGAAGAGAGGGAGAGAGAGGGAGATATAGAGAGAGATAGATGTGGGAGAGAAAGGGATAGAGGGGAAGGAAGAGAGAGAGGATGTGAGAGAGTGGAGAGAGGGAGGGAAAGAGAGATGGAGTTGGAGGCGGGAGGGAGGGAAGATGATTTCTTGCACTCGATGCATTGATTTCAGTGTGGATGGTGATTTCTAATCCTATTTTTCTTGCACTATATGCATTGATTTTAGTGTAGATGTTGAGAGAGAGAGAAAGAGTTTGTGTGTTGGGGGAGGAAAGAGGATTGGAAGGAAAATAGAGAGAGAGAGAGGGATGGAGGGAGAGAGAGGGAGGGAGGGAGAGATATATAATTGGATTGCAAAGAGAGAGAGAGAGAGGAAAAGATAGAGGAAGGTAGGAGAGGAAGGACAAGAGAGAGGACATGAGAGAGAGGAAGAGAGTTATGGGAGAAGAGAAAATTGGAGGGCAAAGAAAGAGAGAGAGAGAGAGGGGGGAGAGAGAGGGAGGGAGATAGAAGGAGAGATGGAAGGATGGAGAGATGGAGTTGGAGGGGGAGAGAGGGAGGAAAGAAGGAATACATAGAGAGTGAGAAGTGGAAAGAGAGATGAAGTGACAAGGGAGATATGGAGAGAGTGTGTATATGTTTTGGGGTGAGATAAAGAGATAAAGAAGGAGATATGGAGAGAAGGAGAGAGGGAGGGATATAGTAACATAGTTGAAGGGTGAAGAGAGAGGGAGATATATATGTGGGAAAGAAATGGAGAGAGAGGAAGGAAGAGGGAGGATGTGAGAGAGTGGAGAGATGGAGAGAAAAAGAAATGTAGTTCGAGGGGGGAGATAGGGAAGTAGATGGTGATTTATAATCCTATTTGATTGCTTGCACTAAATTCATTGATTTCAATGTATATGAGGAGATATGGACGGAAAGAGAGATGTAGTTGGAGGGGGGGAGATAGGGAAGATGATTTATTTCACTTGATGCATTGATTTCAGTGTGGATGGTGATTTACAATCCTATTTTTCTGGCACTATATGCATTGATTTTAATGTAGATGTTGAGAGAGAGAGAGAGAGAGAGAGAGAGAGAGTTACATAGTTGGAGGGTGAAGAGAGAGGGAGATATATATGTGGGAAAGAAATGGAGAGAGAAGAAGGAAGAGGGAGGATGTGAGAGAGTGGAGAGATGGAGGGAAAGAGAGATGTAGTTCGAGGGGTGAGATAGGGAAGTAGATGGTGATTTATAATCCTATTTTATTGCTTGCACTAGATGCATTGATATCAGTGTAGATGTTGGTTTCTAATATTATTTTATTTCTTGCACCAGATCCATTGATTTCAATATAGATGTTTATTTCTAATCTTATTTGATTACCTGCATTAGATGCATTGATTTCAGTGTAGCTGTTTTTTTGTAATCTTATTTGATTGTTTGCATTAGGTGCATTGATTTTAGTGTTGACGCTGATTTCTGATTTGATGTAATTGGATGTACATTGATGGTACATTAATTTTAAAGTGACTGGATTAAGATTGTGCATTGATTTCAGTGTAAGCACACAAAATTATTAAAAATGTACATTAATATGATGATTTCTAATCCTATTTGATTGCTTACATTAGATTCATTGATATTAGTGTAGATGTTGGTTTCTAATCTTATTTTCTTACTTGCACTAGATGCATTGATTCCAGTGTAAATACAGATAATATGAAACTCTAGATCCAAAGTAATGTATTTACATAGGGAGAAATAAGTGGAGAGAGAGAGGGAGTGACAAGGGATAAATAGAGGAGTATGTGTATGTTTGGGGGTGAGATAAAGAGAAAAATAAGGAGAGATGGAGGGAATGGGGGGAGAATGAGAGAGGGAGGGATATAGTAACATAGTTGGAGGGTGAAAAGAGTGAGAGAGAGGGAGATATAGAGAGATATAGAGAGATATAGATGTGGGAGAGAAAGGGATAGAGGGGAAGGAAGAGAGAGAGGATGTGAGAGAGTGGAGAGAGGGAGGGAAAGAGAGATGGATTTGGAGGGGGGAGAGAGGGAAGATATTTCTTGCACTCGATGCATTGATTTCATTGTGGATGGTGATTTCTAATCCTATTTTTCTTGCACTATATGCATTGATTTTAGTGTAGATGTTGAGAGAGAGTGTTTGTGTGTGTATGTTGGGGGAGGAAAGAGGATTGGAAGGCAGAGAGAGAGAGAGAGAGAGAGAGAGAGAGAGAGAGAGAGAGGAAAAGATAGAGGAAGGTAGGAGAGGAAGGACACGAGAGAGGACATGAGAGAGGGGAAGAGAGTTATGGGGGAAGAGACAAAATTGGAGGGCAAAGAAAGAGAGAGAGAGAGAGAGAGAGAGAGAGAGAGGTAGGATGAGAGAGAGGAGGAGAGAGGGAGGGAGATGGAAGGATGGAGAGATACAGTTGGAGGAGGAGAGAGGGAGGGAAGATGAATTACATAGAGAGTGAGAAGTGGAGAGAGAGATGAAGTGACAAGGGAGATATGGAGAGAGTGTGTATATGTTTTGGGGTGAGATAAAGAGATAAAGAAGGAGATATAGAGAGAAGGAGAGAGGGAGCGATATAGTAACATAGTTGGAGGGTGAAGAGAGAGGGAGATATATATGTGGGAAAGAAATGGAGAGAGAGGAAGGAAGAGGGAGGATGTGAGAGAGTGGAGAGATGGAGGGAAAGAGAGATGTAGTTCGAGGGGGGAGATAGGGAAGTAGATGGTGATTGATAATCCTGTTTGATTGCTTGCACTAGATGCATTAATTCCAGTGTAGATGTTAATTTCAATGTAGAGGAGGAGAGATGGAGGGAAAGAGAGATGTAGTTGGAGGGGGGAGAGAGGGAAGATAATTTCTTGCACTCGATGCATTGATTTCAGTGTCGATGGTGATTTCTAATCCTTTTTTTTTGTACCATATGCATTGATTTTAGTGTAGATGTTGAGAGAGAGAGAGAGAGTAACATAGTTGGAGGGTGAAGAGGGAGGGAGATATATATGTGGGAAATAAATGGAGAGAGAGGAAGGAAGAGGGAGCATTAGGTGCATTGATTTTAGTGTAGACATTGATTTCTGATTTGATGTACATTGATGGTACATTAATTTTAAAGTGATTGGATTAAGATTGTGCATTGATTTCATTGTAAGCACACGAAATTATTAACAATGTACATTAATATTTGTGTTATAGTAAATCAACCTATTAATATTGAAGAGCAAGAGAGACAATGTATGATATTTAGTGCAATAGTTCAAGCTAAATATTTAAATGGTTATTATTTCAATTTTCCTTTTCATATAATCAATATGAAAAGATGACAAAACTAACAAGGGTGACAATAAGAATAGAAAAAGAAAATAATTTGAGATTGATCACAATGAAGACTATTTGTAATTGACTACATTCTTATTATTCTCATTTTCTGTCATTCGACAATATTACATTGTGACTTTGCATTCAAAAAAATTATTTCGTCACTAAATTTATTAACAATATTTATCATCTCAAAAAACTGAGGTAACTAAGAAAATTTTAAAATTAAAATGACTAGATAGATATTAGACATATTTAGCATATATAAAATTATTATATTTATATTATATGTATTTACATATTATTGATAAAATTAATCATATTTTCGATAGATTTTCCTTGGCCGCACATGACTGAAACCAGCCTAGATCCATCTTAACTTTGGATCTATCAAGCCCCGAGAGGTATCAAATCTCTTGAGGTGCAAACCTTTCCTCAAGTTTTGCACTCAAAAAAAGAGGTTTGCACCTCTAGATATTTGATCCCTCTCGGCGCTTGATAGATCCAGAGTTAAGATGGATCTAGGCTAGTTATAAATTTATTTTGTGAATAAAATTTTATGGTAAATATCATATCAAAGAAAATTAGATCAACGATTTTCGAACTAAAAAGTGTAGTTCATTATCAAGACAAGATAAGAAATCTAATCAGGGAACTCATTTAAATAGATAAGGAAAACTCCAGCTAACCATTTGAAAATTAACTGCTGTTTGACAGGAATAAAAATCAAATTAATTATTTAATTTTTCTTTTATTTTTTTAAAGAATAAATATTTAATATATATAATTTTTGAGATTTACATATTTATTCTTATTTTTAGTAAAAAAAATTATTTAATTTATTTTTAATAAAATAATAATTATATTTTATTTATTGTTTATTATTATCTAAATAATAATTAAATAATTATTTATATAGAATAAATTAAATGTTATATTTGAATTTTATATAGTAATATATTAATATGTTATGAATATCATAATAAAAATTCTTAATTATTCAACTTATCAGGAAATATTACTATACTTAAAAAAAAAAATGGAGAAAGAAACCAAGAGCCAACACAGAGGAAAATGGAGAAAGAAACCAAGAGCCAACAGAGAGGAAAAGACAACGGGAGAAAAAAAGAAGATAAATAACAACTAAGAGTGAGTTGCAGGAATCTAGCATTTGCTAACATTCTACTCATCATCCCTGTTGAGGTTAACCTTTTTTTTTTTTATCCTTATGAATCTTAGGAAGACCATAAATCCTCGGAGTGATGGGGTTACTCCCAATAAGCTTTTTACTTAGGGATCCAAAAGTGCTACTCGATTTTATAGCAAAAGAAACAGCTTTGGAAACTATTTTAAGGGGATTTTTGTCCAACTTCTTGTAGCTCCCCCTATTAAGAAGGTGATCCAACATCTTATTTCGATAATCCTCTCTATTTAAAATAACCGTAGCACCTCCCTTATCTGCCTTAATAACAACAATGTCATGGTTATTGTTTAAGGATTTTAAAGCCTCAAACGTTGGTTTGCTATTGTTGCTCTTAGGAGATCTTGCCTGATAATGTCTTTAATAGCCTCAGGTAAATCCCTAATCCCGTATTCAATATCACAAATTATGTCTTGAATAGGGATTTTCTTAGGAGCAAGAGAAAAATTAATATCATTTTCTAACAAACTGTAGACATGACAATCAAATGAAAAAATAGAAAGATTAATAACAGTCATATTCCAGGGAGAGGAGAAAGGATTTAAGTTACTCTTATTGTTGTTATAATTATTAATGTTAAGGTTCTTATCATTATAATTTTCAAAATTATTATTCTTGCAATTACTCTTATAATTGTTATAATTATTAATATTATTATTATAGTTATTAACCTAGTTGATATTATTATTATAATTAATAACATTGCTATTATTTTTATTCATATTATTATTATTTTCACTAACCATATTGTTAATATTAATAATGTTATTAAAAATATTATTGTTATTACTATGATTAATGCTCTTACTATTATTCAAGACATTATCTTTATTGTTATTAAATTCATTTAAAGTATTTAAAGACGAGGTCTGAATGCTGGAAATCAAAGGACAAGAATGAACAGGAAGTTTAAAGACTACCACATCCATACCTTTATCTACACCAACCGATTTTGAGGAAGAAGACTGAGATGAATCCATGACTTGGTCAGTCAAATTAATACCATGGAACCTTGAAATCAAAGGAGAGGGGACATGAGAGGAAGCTCGAGATTCATTTCCATCAAAATCTTGCAAAATTGACACCGGATGAACCTTCAAACTTCTTAAGCCGGAAGAAGTCGAACCTTGAGCAGAATTCTACACTCCATTCTGATTGAGCGCATCCGACTGATCCTCACCACCTTCTACCATCAAGGATGGTATTTGAGCTAGAGGAGAAAGCCTAGCTCATGGTAAAGTAACTTATAGATGAGGGGGGAGGGGCAACAACATTTTAGACTGCGGTCCCCCCTGCCAAAGCCACATTAATACTCTCAAGCTGCAAAAATGCCTTTCAAATTCAGATTTCAATATTCTACATGGAAGCTTCTTCAATTTATAGTTTAAAACCATACAACACATAGCATTAAAATGCATTTGGATCAAACATCCAAACCTTCATCCTTACAACATTAGACCCATTTGGAATGGCTGTTAAACTTTCGCAATGCAATACTGTAACGTATTTTAAATAGTGTTGAAACCCTTTCGAGCGCACACATTTGGTCTTCATCTTCAAACAAACGTTGTTTTATTAAAACTTTTGGAACCATATCTCATCACTAAACTTCATACGATTCCAACATCACCATCGTTGAATTTTCCACGAACCAAATCGAATGATTGTCACATTCAATTTCACCTCGGACCTTAAAGCCTCAACGTAGTGTATTCTTTTATTAAGCCTCCACACAACTTGTAACTTCAAAACACTGTTCAACAACATTCAAAGGCGTTTTCTTCTGTTCATGAGTTTGGTTCTCTTCCGTCGATTCTCAAACACAATTTCAACGCATGATTGTGCCATATTCCCACAGCAATTCAACACGCGATTTAATCCAAATGTGAATTCAAATTCCATTTCTCCGAACACTGCTAACTCAGTAAACAGCGACCGATTAACAATGCCACCGAGAACCTTATTCTTTTTTTGAATAAATTATACAGGGCTAATGGTTTTGAATCCGTCATAGTCTACAACTATTATCACGACATGATATGATATCTACTTGATCGCCATCAACCCTTATAGTGGTCGATGGTCGATCATGAAGTCTTAACACAGAATTAAACCGTAAATCTAAATCAACAATAAACCATACTCACGCACCAAAAATCCATATAACAGTATATTTATATTATATACAAACACAAGATTACATCTAAGGCATTTCAGCCTCAGTACACACTTTCTCCTATGACTACATTGCATTCCTTCTCCCTACCTCAGACATTACAGACATTACAGGCTCGATGGTTATATAGAAATTCCAAAAGATCAGGAATCAGTTCAGATGCATAAATCTCTCTCGAGCTTTCTCAAACACACACATGGCATATCATTACATAAAATTCAGCATCGGTTTTAACAAATTTCGCCCCAAATTTGCATGAATGTTCGCATACCTGCCTTTTTAGTTTCAGATTCGAACTTAATTCAAATCTGTTTGGATGCCCCTACATCATACTACCTAATAAAAGGGACTGAGGACACCTCAAATTGGCAACTGTAGATGCTGACACAGTAGGAGATGCTGACACAGACCTCAAATCAGCAACTGCAGATGCAGACATAGTAGGAGATGCCGATGCAGTTTCTAGGTTAGATTCAAATTCAAAAGCCGACAAAGATGCAATTTCCGAGGGGAGAACCGCTAGAGAACCAAAAAAATTGGCCTCACCCACGTCGTTCATTACTGACCTGTGCTCAGGGAAAGGATAAGTCCTTAGAACGAGCACCCACAGAGGACTCCCTAGGGGGATCAGACGGGATGCACAAGATTAAAGTGTCGATTCAAAAAAATAAGAATTAAGAAATAGAGACTGCAAAGCTCCAATCTGATCACCATTAACCCTACTGTTAGACACACACATTATCTTAGAAATGGAAGAAGAATCTCTAGATAATTTTCAAAATTTGGAAAGATGCTTCATATTCCACAATTGTTCCCACCGAAGGGATTTTAAGGATTTTAAACATAGTAGATCACATTTCTTGGACCGCTGAAAAGAAAAAATATCACATTTGTATTGAATATCATTTCTACCATTGTAAGTTGAGGGAAGCCCTAAAAAATAAAAAATAAAAACAATTAACCTCACTAAAAAGGATGGGTAGAATGTTAGCAAAACTCTTCCAAATTAAAAAATTCGAAAATTCACATGCCATCAATTTTGCACGATTCTGATGGCAATGAATCTCGAATTTCCTCTCATGTCCCCTCTCCTTTGATTTTGGGGTTCCGTGGTATTAATTTGATTGACCAAGTCATGGATTCGTCTCATCCTTCTTCCTTAAAATTGGTTGGTGTAGATAAAGGCATGGATGTGGTAGTCTTTAAACCTCTTGTCCATTCTTGGACTATGATTTCTAGCGTTGAGCCCTCAGCTTCAAATACTTTAAATGAGTTTAATAATAATAAATATAATATCTTGAATAATAGTAAGAGCATTAATCATAGTAATAACAATATTTTTTTAATAATAATTAATAATAACAATGTGGTTAGTGACCATAATAATAATAATAATAATAAAAATAAAAATAATAGGAATGTTGTTAATTATAATAATAATATCAATCATGTTAATACCTATAATAATAATATTAATAATTATAGAAATTATAAGAGTAATTGTAAGAATAATAATTCTGATAATTATAATGATAAGAACCATAACATTAATAATTATAATAACAATAAAAATAACTTAAATCCTTTCTCCTCTCTCGAATAGGACTATTATTAATCTTTCTAGTTTTTCTTTTGATCGTCATCTCTACATTTTTTTAGAAAAGGGTTTTAATTTTGCTCTTGCTCCTAAGAAAATTCTTGTTTAGGACATAATTTGTGATATTGAATATGGGATTAGGGATTTATCTGATGCTACTAAAGACACTATCAGGCAAGATTGTGCCATGATCCTCAGAAAATCTAAGCCCCCTAAGAGAAACATTAGCAAACCAAAGTTTGGGGCTTTAAAATCCTTAAACAATAACTATGACATTGTTGTTCTTAAGGCAGGTAAGGGAGGTGCTACGATTATTTTAAACAAAGAGGATTATCGTACTAAGATGTTGGATCACCTTCTTAATAGCGGGAGCTACAAGAAGCTGGAAAAAATTCCCCTTAACAAAGTTTCAAAAGTTGTTGCTTTGGTTATAAAATTGAGTAGCACTGTTGGATCCCTGAGTAAAAATCTTATTCAAAGTAACCCCCTCACTTCGAGGATTTACGGTCTTCTGAAGATTCATAAGGATGGAGTTCTCCTTTGCCCTATTTTTAACACCATAGGTGGTCCAACTTATTTACTCACTAAATTTCTAGCCAGTAAGCTTAAACCCCTTGTGGGTCAAACCTCCTCCTTTGTCAAAGACTTATCCTCTTTTATTAATGAATTGAAAGGCTTGAAATTGGATTGTAATTTTTGATGTTGTCTCATTATACACTTGCATCCCGATTAAGGAAGCTATCGAGGTCATTTCTCCAGTCACGGATCCCGATATTGCTCATCTTGTTGGAATCTGTCTAAATTTGACCTTCTTTAGTTTTGAGGGTGGATTCTTTGAACAAACTTGTGCTGTGGCCATGGGTTCCCCTATATCCCGTATGGTGGCTAATTTGTTCATGGAAGACTTTGAATCTAGAGCTCTTTACTCCTCCCTTTTTCAACTTAGGCTTTGGAAAAGGTTTGTTGATGACAAATGTGTGTTTTGGCCTCATGGCAAGGAAAAATTGGACCTTTTCTTCCAACATCTTAATGATCAATCTGACTACATTAAGTTCACCATGGAATTCGAAGATGATAATAGTATGCCCTTTCTGGATGTCCTTATTTCAAGGAAAGAATATGGTTCTTTCTCTCATAGAGCCTTTAGAAAGAAGACACAAACTGAGCAGTATTTACATGCTAGTTCTCACCACTTCCCTTCTCAGAAGCTTGGGGTTCTTAGTACCCTAGCCACTAGAGCCTTTAGAATCCCTGATGAACACCAATTTGAAGGCGAAAAATCTCATCTCCTTAATGTTTTTAATAAGAATGGTTATAGTATAAGTCAATGTCTTAAAGCTTTTCGAAAAGCTGAAAAAGGTCCTAGTTTTAAGAAAGATCCTTGTGATTGGTTACCTGGAGTTCACTTCCATTTATCCAAGGTACTACTCACAAAATCGCTAGGATCCTAAGGAGACATAATGCTTCCTCAACCTTCAAGCCCTCTCGCACAATTAGGAGTACACCTAGATCGGTTAAAGACCCGATTTTCCCTAAGGATGGTAAAGGTGTTTACTTGATTCCGTGCTCATGTGGGACACCTTACATAGGTGAAACTGGTCGATCAATTAATCAAAGAATGCGCGAACATGTCGTTGACCTTAAAGATAGTAAATCATGCTCCTCTACCCTAGCAGAGCATGCTGAGAAGACAAAACATCGCATTTGTATTGAAGATGCTTAGGTTATTGCGAAGGTTGACCATTTCCACCATCGTAAGTTGAGGGAAGCCCTGGAAATCAAAAAGAGGTTGGTTAACCTCAACAGGGATGATGGGTGGAATGTTAGCAGATGCTGGATTCCTGCAATTCACTCTTAGTTGTTATGTCCCTTCTCTTTTTCTCCCCTTGTCTTTTCCTCTACGTTGGCTCTTGGTTTCTTTCTTCGCTTCTTTTTTTTTAGATAAAGTAATATTTCCTAATAAATTGAATAATTAGGAATTTTTTTTTGATGATATTCGTAACATATTAGTATATTACTATATAAAATTCAAATATAAAATTTAATTTATTCTTTATAAATAATTATTTAATTATTATTTAAAAAATAATAAATAAATAAATAAAATATAATTATTGTTTTATCAAAATTAAATTAAATAATTATTTTTAGTAAATATAAGAATAAATATGTAAATTTCAAAATTTATATATATTAAATATTTATTCTTTAAAAAATAAAAATAAAATAATTAATTTGATTTTTATTTGAGTCAAACTATATATAAACTCCAACACTAGTTAGAGTTTTCCTTATTTATTTAAATGGGTTCCCTGATCATATTTCTCATCTTTTCGTGATGATGAACCACAGTAAAAGCGTTGACCTAATTTACTTTGATGTGATTTTTACAGAAAGATTTTATTCACAATTTATGGATCACAGAAGCTAAATTCCTAAGATAAATTTATTTATTTTTTAATTAACATGTTTATTTTGGATTAGAGCTTTTATCATATTAATTTTTTTATCATAATTATTAAGCGGATATTAGAGCTTTAACTTTCAAGGAATGTTCTAAAATATTAGCTTGTAATATAAATAAATTAAAGGTTGAGATTTATCCTATTAAGTGGATATTAGAACCTTAACTTTCAAGGAATATTCTAGAATATTAGCCAAAAATATAAATAAATTAAAGATTGAGATTTATCTTGAAAAAGTTATTTTTATGCTTTTAATTAAATTGATAAATATTTTATGAACACTTGTCACATAAAGTGAGTTATAAATTTTTGAGAATGTGCTTAGATAAACCATAGTAATATAATAAAGACTATTTAAAAATTAAAAATTTTAATCATAAAATAAGAGTAAATTTAGTTCCATATTTTTTTAAATGTATATATATTTAACTTATATATTAAATATTTTTAATAATAATAATAATTTAAAATAAAATTATATTTTAATAAAATTTTATGATTTTTTTTTATAGTATTAATATATAATAGGATAAAGGTTAATAAATATCTCAATGTTTATGAATTGATGTTTATGAGATTTAATTATACCAATGGATTAGTTTAGTTTATTTTTTTATATTCACTTTAACCAACAAAATTTTCAACACAAACAATTACAATTAAAAATAAAAATAATATTATTAATTAAAGAGCGAAATGTGCAAGATCAAGGTTGGGAGATCAGGTCATCAAACTAGCTTGTGAAATTCACTATCGACCGATGGTACGTTGTGTGACCTCATTTAATAACGTCATAACTAAAACACAGCATCTCGAGATTGTTACATGTGAAGAGCAATAAGCGTAAGGATTTTCATTTCCTATCTTTTAGAAAAGTAATATGAAATTTAAAAATTATCATTGTAACAATCCTCTTAAAAGGTGATAAATACTATTTTAATTTTAAAATTTGTTTAAATAATCATTAAAAAAAATTAATAAAATTATTTAATGTTACTTATTCACTATCGCTAATACATTTTAGTAGTTTGAGATAAAAATCTGACATTTGCCCAGAATAGGAGTAATTAAAACTTATTTCGCTTTAAAAACTTTATGATACCTAAAAATAATTTATATGATTTATGAAACAATTTAAAATTTAAAATTAATAATTTTATTTAAAAAAATAAGGTAACTATAAATAATTTATATGGTTGACGTTATAGTTTTGAATATTTTATTAAATGCTAAAAATTTTAAAATATTATTTTACTAAAATAAGGATTATAAAAACTTATTCAACGCTCAGGTAGGGCAAGTGATGTATTATTTGTATGATTAATACTGATCCAATCATATAACATATATGGCTAATGAACGCCGGTATGTACTATCAGCAGCGAAGGACAAGTAGCATGCATGGGCAATCAAAGATATGGTAATCAAAGAGTCAATCTGGTCGCTTCCAGGTGAAAGAAGAAGGATTTTAACCCAGACATTGGAGTATAAAATTGTGACATCAAAACTTAAAAAGTGTTGCTATATACATATATCATTTCCAATGAATAATCAAAATCTCTCTCTAAACTCAAACATTAATTATTAATATTAATCATGTTCGGCATAATATCTTAAATATTTTATTTTTATTATTAATGTGTAATATATATATCTATTGGCTGAACAGTCTTATTATTGAACCAAGAAGAGCATTTCAACCAAGTATAGTATGTGTAAATATGTCCGAGCCCAAACAAATTAATGTCCGCCCATTAAAAACGAAAACAACTATAGAACAAGAATTGCATGCAGACGCAGTGGCAGTCCCTGCTGGAGCGATCATTTGGAAGCTTGGTTTGCTGGCTTTGCAGGTGTAGCTAAATTTTTTGAAATTGAAATGTCAAAAAACTGAAGGTCTTGTTAACATAAAAATAAATATATTTTAAACAGCTGGTCAAAGAAAGAATTTCTTCATCATTTGAAACGGTAAAGATTTTAAAAGAGAAAAACCGAAGAGTTAAAATGTTTTACTAGAAATTTCAGAAAATAAAATGTTTACCTAAGAAAGAATTTCTTCATCATTTGAAAAGGTCAAGATTTGAAAAGGTCAAGATTTTAAAAGAGAAAAAACGAAGAGTTAAAATGTTTTACTATAAATTTGTTGGAAGTGGATTTATCTTTAGTTATATTAATAGAAATTACAATATTTTACTTATAGATCAATTTCATTAAAATGCTTTTAAATTTCCAAAGAAAAATATTTTGCAGTTGGCATTAGAGTGTTTTTTTAAATATTAAAGAAAAACAGAAAATACTAAAAATTCAAAAACAAAGTCGATTCTACTCAATTTTCTTTGTACTATGAGACTTTCTGGTCAACGAAATTCGATTTCTATCTACTATGAGACACTTTAGAAAATAAAATTTTTGAAAAGTTAATTTTCAAATCTTATGTTCATCATGCATGTGTAAAGTTAATTTTACAGATTATATATATATATAAAGAGTGAGTTCTTGTTTGATTAAACCATCGTGACCATTTATATGCAGAGAGTGTTGGAATGTGATTTCCAACTCTGCAAATGAATTAACAGGCGGCTGCATGGACGAACAACGCAGGGTAAAAGGCGCACAAATTGGCAGAGATCGACGGAGTACGGGAGGTCAAACTGCTCGACGGTTAACGGATGAGCACCCCCCGTAGTTGACTTGCCAATCACGCGTTGACCTCAAATCAACGGTTGTGGTGAACTACGGGGCCTCACCCATTTGGTCTATACGGGCAGACTTATACCCCCCTAAACCACCAGGAGAGGTGGCTCTGCCCACGCTCCACAATCGCGCCACCAAACCACCACCGCCGTGAAATTCACCAATTCTGCCACAAAGTCAAATTCACCATCAATTCGATTTGAAGTGGTTCATCCAGAATTTATGGCACCATAAATTTTTTTAAGGGGTGAATTTTGTTGTGTTTTGTCAACAAACGACATTAAATGAAGCTTAGATATTTTTGTTTTAATATATAAAACAGAGTTGTAATTGTAGTTGTTGTTGTTAATATAATAGAACATAATCGTTCTATTTTTTTTAATAGAGATGCACCGCAGTGCTTTGATAAAAAAATAGACAAAGAGAGTGCAAATTTAAAATTATACATAGCAATGTATATTTTGAAAAGAACAGTGAATTGTTTTCTTTGACAGAGAGTGCATTTTAAAATAATACACAACAGTGTATATTTTGAAAAAGACAGTGAGTTTTTTTAAAAAGAAAAAAAACAGAGACAGTGAATTTAGAAATACACAGCAGTGGATTTTTTTTTGAGAGAGACAGAGAAAGTTTTTTTGTTTTGGAACTGTGCTTAGAAGCAGTCTAGCAACAGTTGTGATCCCTCTGTGATTGAGGAAGAACTTGTAAACATTTTATGGAATAAAATTTGTTTTATTGAGTTGCAAACTCTGTTTTCTGAGAGTGATATTTATTTCTCTGTGTTGTGGAGGGGAAGTTTTAATTTCTCCATTTTTAATTCTGGAATTTGCAATATTCCAACATGGTATCCGAGCCAGTTCAGGGTATTTGAAGGTCAAATAAGCTGAAGAAAAGGAGTTCGTTATTGCAGAAGCCTCTCCAGCAGAGTGAAGGTTCAGACAAGAAGAATTCAAAGGTAATTTTCTATATAGTTCTTGTGTTACTGTTGCAGTACATTCAGTTAATTTAAACACAGTCAAGTGTTTTTGAATCATAGTTAAGAGTGCAGAATGGCTGGAGCCAGCACTGGTATGGGTATGGGAAATATCCATCTCCCACAATTTAATGGGAAATATTATGAGTACTGGTCAATAACTATGAGGGCTTTATTTGTCTCCCAAGACTTATGGGAATTTGTTGAGGATGGCTTTGAAGAGCCAGCAAATGAAGCAGAGTTTTATGTTTTAACTCAAGCAGAAAGAGAGATTCTGAAGAGCAATAAGAAGAAAGATGCCAAGGCTATTTTATTCTTGTATCAAGCAGTGCATGAGAGTGTGTTTCCAAGGATAGCAGCAGCTAACATATCCAAAGAATCATGGGAAACTCTCAAGACAACTTATCAAGGAATGGAGGAAGTGAAGACAACAAAACTTCAGTTGCTGAGGAGAGACTTTGAGACTCTCTGTATGAAAGAGTCAGACACTATTGACTCATTCTTCACTCATGTGATTGGAATGGTCACACAAATCAGATCTCATGGAGAGAATCTTGAGGACAAAAGGATTGTGGAAAAAATCTTGAGAAGTTTACCCTCAAGATTCGATGTGATTGTCACCACCATAGAAGAGACTAAAGATCTCACAAAGTTTTCAGTGGACGAACTACATGCATCACTGATGACCCATGAACAGAGATTGGGTAGGAGTGAAAACTCATCTCTTGAACATGCCTTTAAGACCCAGATGTCTTTCGAAAGAGGAAGAGGGCAAGGCAAAGGAAGAGGAAGAGGCAGAAGCTAAAACATAGGTGGAAGGAACAGTCCTGCAAATGCTCAAGGAAGGGGCAGCAATCCAAATCAGCATCAAGGCCAAGGCAACAACCAGCAGAGTGGTCAGCAGAATGATCAAGGACAAAGGTATGATAAATCCAATGTCCAATGTTACAATTGTAAGAAATATGGTCATTATGCTAATGAATGTAGAACGAAGAAGCAAGATATGAGAAGTAGAACTAGTGCAAATTTCACTAGAGAAAATAGCAGCCAAAACAATTTGTTTTTAGCTTGTAATATGGCTGAAGAAAAGAATGAGGATTTATGGTTTCTAGACTCCGGTTGTAGTAACCATATGATAGGAAACTTAGCAATGTTTTCTATGTTAGATGAGAGTGTGCAGTCACAAGTCACACTAGGAACTGATAGCAAAGTTTATGTTATGGGAAAAGGAGATGTGAATGTTTTAACAAGATTAGGTGCAAAGAAATCCATAGCAGATGTTTATTATGTTCTAGGAATGAAGTGTAATCTCTTAAGTATTGGACAGCTTGTCCATAAGGGATATAATGTTTTCTTTGATAATGATGTTTGTACCATCATGGATAAACCACCCAGCAATCAGTGTATTGCTGAAGTGAAGATGACAAGGAACAAGATGTTCCCTCTCAGAATGAGAGCAGACTTGAAGAATGGTGAAGAGAAAGCAGCAGTTGCACAGGAGACTTACCAAAGCGAACCAAAAGATGATAATTGGTTATGGCACTTGAGATTTGGACATCTCAACTTTGGAGGTCTTAACTTGTTGAATAGAAAAGGAATGGTAAGTGGTTTACCATTGATAGAGAAACCGGACAGCCTTTGTGAAGGTTTTATCTTGGGGAAACAACACAGAGAAAGTTTTCCTTCCGGGAAAAGCATAAGGGCAAAAGCACCCTTAGAGATTGTCCACTCAGATGTATGTGGACCGATGCAAAATCCATCACTTGCTAACAGCCACTATATCTTAACATTCATAGATGATTTTACAAGAAAAACTTGGGTTTACTTTTTGAAAAACAAAAGTGAAGTGTTTGAAAAATTTTGCAATTTCAAAGCACTTGTTGAGAAACAAAGTGGGCTGCATATCAAAGTCTTAAGGACTGATAGATGAGGTGAGTATATATCTAAATATTTTCTACGTTTTTGTAGAGAAAATGGTATTCAAAAGCAGTTTACAACTAGATATACTCCGCAGCAAAATGGAGTAGCCGAAAGGAAGAACCGAACCATAATGGACATGGCGAGGAGTATGTTAAAGGCAAAGCATTTGCCTAATGATTATTGGGCTGAAGCTGTACATTGTGCAGCGTACATCTTGAATAGATGTCCTACAAAAGCAGTTATGAACAAAGTGCCGGAAGAGGCATGGAGTGGCACAAGGCAAAGTGTCACACACATGAAGGTTTTCGGATGTGTGGCTTATGCACACATTCCGGATCAGCTAAGAAAGAAGTTGGACAGCAAGGGGGAGAAATGTATTTTCATTGGATACAGTGAGGAATCCAAGGCATACATGTTATATAACCCATCCAACAAGAAGTTCATTGTGAGCAGGGATGTTCAGTTCATTGAAGAGGAAGCTTGGGATGGAAGCATAGAGAAAACAGTGAATGTTAAACACTGTTTATCTCATGATGAAAATGAAGATGAGTTGGCTGAAATACATCCCCAAACAGCAACACCAACACAAGAGCAGCATAGCACACCCTTGAGGAGAAATGAAAGTGCTTCTCCAAGCACACCACAAGGAGGAAATTCAAGTGCTTCTTCAAGCATTTGTACACCTACTGAAAGAGGTAAGAAATTCAAAAGTTTGAGAGATATTTATGAACAAGATATAGCTAATGAAGGTATCAATTCTTTGTTTGCTTTATATTTTCATGTTGATGATCCTGTTCATTTCGAAGAAGCCATCCAGGATAAGAAATGGATAGAAGCTATGGATGAGGAAATAAATGCCATAGAAAGAAACAAGACTTGGGATTTGGTTGAACTCCCAAAAGATAAAGATGTCATTGGTGTTAAATGGGTCTACAAGACCAAAAGTAATGCTGAAGGAAAAATAGAGAGACACAAGGCAAGGCTTGTCGTCAAAGGTTGTAAATAGAAACATGGGATAGATTATGAGGAAACTTTCGCACCGGTTGCTAGAATGGAAACCGTGAGATCAGTGTTGTCTATAGCAGCACAAAACAAATGGAAAGTTTACCAAATGGACATGAAGTCAAAATTTCTGAATGGAGTGTTAATGGAAGAGGTTTACATTTAAAAACCTCTCGGTTATGAAAAGAAAGTGCAAGAGCACAAAGTATGCAAGTTGAAGAAAGCTCTTTATGGGCTGAAGCAAGCACCAAGAGCGTGGTATAGTAGGATAGATTCCTATCTACTGGAAAATGGTTTTGAAAAGTGTGAGGGAGAACCCACCCTCTACATCAAAGAAAAAGATGGTAAAATCTTGATTGTAGTCTTATATGTTGATGATGTTATTTTTACAAGTAATGATGATTGCCTTATTGAACATTTTAAAACAGTCATGAAAGAGGAATTTGAAATGACTGATATGGGTTTGTTGAGATACTTCTTGGGAATAGAAGTAGAGCAAGATAAAAATGAGATTTTTATCTCACAGGCAAAGTATGTTAATGAGGTGCTTGAAAGATTTAACATGCAGGAATGCAAAGCAGCAATCACTCCCACAGTGATGGGATTAAAACTCAGCAGAGAGGACAGCAGCAAGGATTTTGATCCTCGCTTATACAAGAGCATAGTTGGCAGCCTTATGTATTTGACTGCAACTAGGCTGGACATAATGCATGCTGTTAGTTTGATTTCCAGATTCATGGAAAAGCCAAACGATGCACATTGGCAAGCAGCAAAAAGAATTTTGGGGTATGTTAAAGGTACAAAAAGGTTTGGTATCTTTTACACTACTTCAGAATGTTCAGATTTAGTTGGATACACAGACAGTGATTGGGCTGGAAGTGTAGATGATCAGAAGAGAACTTCCGGTTATTTTTTTCACATGGGTTCAGGAGCCATTTCATGGGCTTCTAAGAAACAGCCCATTGTAGCATTGTCTACAACAGAGGCGAAATATGTGGCAGCTACAGCAGTAGCGTGTCAAGCAGTTTGGATGCAGAAAATGTTGAGAAGTATATGTCAAGAATAGGTAAAAGGGACAATGATCTTTTGTCACAATAGTTCAGCTATTGCATTGTCTAAAAATATTGTTTTCCATAAGAGGACTAAACACATTGACACCAAGTTTCACTTCATACGTGAATTGGTTAACAATGGTGAGATAGTTTTGCAACATTGCAGAATGGAGGATCAATTTGCAGATATCCTCACAAAGCCACTTGCGCATAAAAGCTTTGAACATTTTAGAAAATGTTTGGGTATGCAGGAAAACCCAGCAGTGGAAATTAAGGGGGAGTGTTGGAATGTAATTTCCAACTGTGCAGATGAATTAATAGGCGGCTGCATGGACGAACAACACAGGGTAAAAGGCGCACAAGTTGGCAGAGATCGACGGAGTACAAGAGGTCAAACCGCTCGACGGGTAACGGATGAGCACCCCCCGTAGTTGACTTGCCAATCACGCGTTGACCTCAAATCAACGGTTGTGGTGAACTACGGGGCCTCACCCATTTGGTCTCTACGGGTAGACTTATACCCCCCATAACCACCAGGAGAGGTGGCTCCGCCCACGCTCCACCATCGCGCCACTAAACCACCACCGCCGCGAAATTCACCAATTCTGCCACAAATTCAAATTCACCATCAATTCAATTTTGAAGCGGTTCATCCAGAATTTATGGCACCATAAATTTTTTTAAGCGGTGCATTTTGTTGTGTTTTGTCAACAAATGACATTAAATGAAGCTTAGATATTTTTGTTTTAATATATAAAACAGAGTTGTAATTGTAGTTGTTGTTGTTAATATAATAGAACAGAATCGTTCTATTTTTTTTAATAGAGATGTACCGCAGTGCTTTGATAAAAAAAATAGATAGAGAGAGTGCAGATTTAAAATTATACACAATAGTGTATATTTTGAAAAGAACAGTGAATTGTTTTTTTTTACAGAGAGTGCATTTTAAAATAATACACAGCAGTGTATATTTTGAAAAAGACAGTGAGTTTAAAAAAAAAAAAAAATAGAGACAGTGAATTTAGAAATACACAGCAGTGGATTTTTTTTTGAGAGAGACAGAGAAAGTTTTTTTTGTTTTGGAACTGTGCCTAGAAGCAGTCCAGCAACAGTTGTGATCCCTCTGTGATTGAGGAAGAAATTGTAAACATTTTATGGAATAAAATTTTTTTTATTGAGTTGAAAACTCTGTTTTCTCAGAGTGATATTTATTTCTCTGTGTTGTGGAGGGGAAGTTTTAATTTCTCCATTTTTAATTCTGGAATTTGCAATATTCCAACAGAGTGTATTTTCCAATATTTGATCACCCCTGGGCTATTGAAATCCAACCATTATATTATTATTACACTGAACAAAAAGAAAATTAGTCAGCCTGTCTGTCTTATATTTAAAAATTAACTAAAGTTTTTTCTAGTCAAGCGTGCAAAAGAGAGAAACAATTGAAGCGATATCGCCACATTTCGGCTTTAAAAATGTGATGCCAGTGCCATCCTTTCAATCAATGCCCAGAACAGATGTCGACATTATGAGACTTGCCAGAATATGCAGATAGAATCTTCATCCAAATAGCTGACGACAAAACACCTGCACAGAATGCAATGCCATTCCTCTTTCTACGTGGACAGTTGGAAAGCTACATGCTAACTCATTGACCTGTGACTGTAATTTCCAGCTGGAGGGTTGTCATCGTCTTGATCTCCCAGTGGCTTGATCTCATAGTGGTATGTTGACATGAAGGGCCTTGGTTATAATCATCTTCATCTCCCTGTGGTATTTTGGATCAATGGCCTGGGATATAGCAGGTTTAAGTAATAGGGTGTGGGAATGAAGCACCTGGAATTAAGCAAATGCAGTCTGAGTTTGTAGGCTGGAATGGAAGCTACCATCATGTTGTTGGTGTAAGCTACCATCGTGTTGTTGGTGTGAGGATGCTAATAGTATCTTTGAAAAGTAGGCTTCTGAAGAAGCATCTTTGTCTGACGGGGTGGCCTCTGGTTAGAAAATTTTTTAGGTTGTATTCTCTAGGAAACCCTTTACATATGTGGCTCAGAGCTCTAAACATGAGAGATAAGTTCAGCCCCATTTTCAGTCTAAGAATGGGACAGAAGAACATGATAATCATCAACTGAGTAGAGGTATTACATGAGGCCCTTATTGAAAATGGTCACTTTATACTCCAACAAAAATGTTCTTCAATGAGAACAAATGCTCTATTAATTCAGCTCAGTATGGCTCTATGTCGTGCACCCTGCGCCGAAATACAATGTCGGAAATGTTCACCCTCGCACTCATTAAATACTTCAGCTGGATTCACGATTGGGCAATGGAAGTTGCAGTTGCAGAAAGCAATTGCAGGTCAGACCTTAAATTCTATTTAATGTGTTGTAGGTAAGACCCTAAATTGCTACCAATGCCTATCTAAGATATATAACATATATGATCATGAATGAAGAGAATGCGACAACAATTCAATCCTGTATTCGTAGAGCATACAATATACAAGCTTGAGAGAAAATTTTAGATAAACTATTTGTTAAAGATTGCAACAAGAAACAGTGAAGGAGGCATCCTGAAACATCATTCCTGATCCTAGTTGGAAAGTGATCACCTAAACTAGGTGGGGCCCATACAGGTGATCTTTTTCGCAAAGTCTATTTTTAGACTATGTCTATTTTTAGACATGTCGATCATATTCTATCAGTTGCGGGATGCTATTTATGGATTTTTGGTCAAGTTGGAAAAATAGATGGACTTCTATTTTTAGACATATTGGGCAGAATCTATTTTTAGATTGTGAGTCTAAAAATAGATGTGTCGAATATTATTAGCTCTTAATAATATTTGGACTCTAAACATTATCTTATTCACTTGGAGCACTTCAGTTAAGTGCATAGATGTGGCACATGAGTTGACAGAAGGAATTGCGGTATTCCTAAGGGTTATGTGTTGCTATTGCATGGAGACTTCCATTAGAACTCGTGTGACAGAGTTTGGTGGAGTTATTGAGGTAGTTGGTGCAGTTGTGTTCAGTTTAACTTAGTTAAACATAGTTGAGCTAGTTGTATCTAGTCTAACTGATTGATACACTAGTGATAGTGGTGTGAATTAATTATTAATTAACTCACTAATTATTAACTCATTAATCAACTAAAGAATACATCAATTAACTACAGTGCATGGACAGTTTCAGTGGAGACTAGTGGAGAGGTAGGTGAAAGAGCAGGTTGACTATCAGTTGTGACTATAGTGTTGCATGAGTTTGTACCAGACATTGATGGAGATTCCAATGAGGATTGTGTGGTCAATATAGGATGGATTCGAGTTCATCCAAAGCCATTCTTCAGGATTGATTGCACAGTAGAGGCAGGCTAAAGGCTGGCAAAGATTGGTGCATGGATTTGCAAGATCGGGCCTGATTAGTGTGTAGCAATTGAAGATTGTACTGAGAGCCTGTGAGGAGCTTTATATAATGATTGTTACATGATCTCTATGAAATATAATATTATTACAGATAGTTGGGGGTTTTCAATTTTAATATTTCCCATAAAATATTGTGTTCATATGTGTGAATGTCTATGGTTTTAATGTGCGCATGAGATTGTTTTTATTTCCACAATTAATGATCAATGATAGAAGATATTATATATTGTGCACGAAGTCAAATAGTGTGTGATAAGGAGAATCTAGGATGTATAACATATCAGTTATATATAATTTCTACATGGTATCAGAGCGATATTGATCATTGAAGCAATTGCAAAACATTGAAGTGGTTGAGTTTTGTGCTGGTGGAATTCGAAATTGCTACAGTGTTTTCTTGGTGTCGAAGTTGAGCATTCTTTGAAATGTCCTTTAGTGGATTACAATTGGAGTATGCCCTTGAGGGCATCTCAAATTATATTGCATGGAAGGACATGATGGAGGCGGTGCTGGAGGATAATGGGTTGAAGGATTTCATAGATGTTGATATTCCTAAACTGGGTTCTAGCGATGTAGCCGCACTTGACGCATGGCAAAAGAAGGTAGCAAGGTGTCGAAATATTCTGTTGGAAGGTGTGAAGGATCACACAGTGTCCAGAATTCATGGTAAATCTTCTCCATTATTGATGTGGAAAGCTTTGACAGATTTGTTCCAAAGCAAGAGAGACCATAAGAAGTTGGCGCTCAACGATAAACTTAGGAAAATAAAAATGGAGAAGAATGACACTATTTTGGTATACTTAACAAACTTTGTCCACTGCAGGGATGAGCTTGGGAGTGTAGGAGTTAGTGTGGATGACGAGGTGAGCTTGGCTCTCCTTGGGCTTCTGAAGAGTTTGCATTCCTATCAGAACTTTGTCAATGGTTGGAGTTGGCATTCCTGTCAGGACTCTGTCAATGGTGAGGAGAAACTGCAAGGATGGGAGCGACTTTCGTCGGATATTGTGCAGGAGGAGATAAGGCGGGATACTAGGGATGGATCTTCATCAAAGAATGATGATGAAGAGAATTTCGCTTTGGCTGCCAAAGCAAGGAAAGGGAAGGGGAACAAAAATCCTTCTCAATCCTATGCAGATGGCAAAGAGCGTGACATGTCCAAAGTGAAGTGTTTTCACTGTCACGAGCATGGGCAAGCTATTGGAGTTGCAGATGGTGAGGCTCTTGCCTCGTAATTTTAGCTATAATTCTCATTGATCACATGCATGGTGTCTAGTGCATTGGGATCGGGCTGGTATTTTGATAGTGGCGCTTCCTTTCACATGACAGAAGATGTGAATCTTTTCAATGACTTGGTCGAGAAAGATCTCCAGTTGCATGTCGAGTTGGGAGACAATGGACGATACAATGCGACCGGAATTGGTACCATGACCTTTCAGAGGGATTCAGGTAAATTCATTCTTTTACAAGATGTAGTGCATGTCCCAGGTTTAAAGAAGAATTTAATCTCAGACGCAATGTTAGAGGATAAAGGCTATGATGTTGTCTTTAGTGAAGGAAAATTTTTCCTTCGGAAAAAAGCAACAGGGAAAGTCAAGAAGGTTGGGATTCGAGCTAATAATCTCTATAGACTTGAAGTATATGGGATTTCTACGGAGCTTCCTACTGTTAGGAAGTGCAAGAAAGACATGCAATTGAAGCTTGAGAGGGAGCAGGATTTTCATGTAGGTAAGAGTGAACCTTGGGATGTGGAGTAGCCACAAGATGAGGATCATGGAGTGAGAGCAACCACTCATGTAGAGAAATTTCGTGCCAGATGGGCAAAGGGAGTGCATGCAGCTATACCACCAGGTGAGCGGCGGGGCGACATGCATGAGTAATCCCAAGAGGATATTTTTGGGTAGGATTCATGGAGATGGTGTGGATCTCATGAATTGAACCTTCCTACGAGGTGCCCATAGAGCAATAGTAGCATGATCAGTTTGATTTATGCAGGCAGATCAAAGTGACAGTGTCGGATACTGGAGCACAGTTCAAATTTGACAGCAAGTGCAGAGTGCATAGGTGCAGAGTTCAACAACGCAGTGGTTCCTGAAGAAATGTGCAATTGGTACCAGCAGAATTCAAAGACTTTGATGATAGATGAATCAAATTGATTGAGTTGTTTGGAGCCTATTCAGTTTCAGAAGAGTTGCAAAGCAGATGCATGGAGTTGCATGGTGCTTGCAAATGTTGCAGGGCGAATGCATGGAGTTGCATGTCGCATGAAAACACAGTCCTTTCTTGTTGAGAGGGAGTGTTGAAGATTGCAACAAGAAACAATGAAGGAGGCATCTTGAAACATCATTCCTGATCTTAGTTGGAAAGTGATCGCCTAAACTAGGTGGGGCCCACACAGGTGATTTTTGTCGCAAAGTCTATTTTTAGACTATGCCTATTTTTAGACATGTCGATCATATTCTATGAGTTGCAAGATGATATTTGTGGATTTTTGGTCAAGTTGGAAAAATAGATGGACTTCTATTTTTATAGATATTGGGCAGAATCTATTTTTAGATTGTCAGTCTAGAAATAGATGTGTTGAATATTATTAGCTTTTAATAATAATTGGACTCTAAACATTATCTTATTCTCTTGGAGCACTTCAGTTAAGTGCATAGATGTGGCATAGTAGCTGACAAAAGGGATTACGTTATTCCTGAGGGTTAAGTGGAGCTATTGCATGGAGACTTCAGTTAGAACTCATGTGACAGAGTTTGGTGGAGTTATTGAGGTAGTTCGTGGAGTTGTGTTCAGTTTAACTTAGTTAAACATAGTTGAGCTAGTTGTATCTAGTCTAACTGATTGATACACTAGTGAGAGTGGTGTGAATTAATTATTAATTAATTCACTAATTATTAACTCATTAATCAACTAAATAATACATCGGTTAACTACAGTGCATGGACAGTTTCAGTGGAGACCAAAGGGAGAGGTAGGTGAAAGAGCAAAGCTGACTATCAGCTAGACTATAAGTATGTTGCATGAGTTTGCACCAGAGCATTGATGAAGATGCCAATGAGGATTGTGTGGTCAATATAGGATGGATCTGGAGAGTTCATCCGCAGCCATTCTTCAACAAAGGATCACAAAGAGAGGCAAAGTTAAAAGATGGTCAAAAAGATGGGAAAGATCGATGCATGGATTTGCAAGATCGGTCCTGATTAGTGTGTAGCAATTGAAGATTGTACTGAGAGCTTGTGAGGAGCTTTGTATAATGGTTGTTACATGATCTCTATGACATATAATATACAGATAGTTGGGGGTTTTCATCTTTAAGCTTTCCCATAAAATACTGTGTTCATGTGTGAATGTTTATGGTTTTAATGTGTGCATGCGATTGCTTTTATTTCCACAATTAATGATCAATAGTAGAAGAGATTATGTATTGTGCATGAAGTCAAATAGTATGTGATCAGAAGAATCTTGTATGTATAACATATCAGTTATATATAATTTCTACACTATTAACTATATTTTTGCAATTATTTTGGTTAAAGCATAATAGAAGATAAATTACTACGCATGCTTCCCTTCAGAGTAAATTTCTTTGGCATAGTCTCAAACTATTCAAGAGTTTCAAGGGTCTTGGTTCAAGAGTCTCAGTGATCTTCCTCAAGCTTCAGTTTGTGGCTATGGTTCTCTATTTCCTCATTCCTCACACAACTGCATTAATATTCAACATTAATTTGCTTGCTTTTCTCAAATGACTTTCTTTCTTCAAATGGCTATTAGAATTAGCTCCATTCGAATTAGCCGTGTTCTGGCAGCATTCAGACAAGAAATTAATCTACTCAGATAGTGACTCAGTCGGAACTTGAGGAGATTTTTTTCATATGTAGAGAAGCTTTTGTTCATACGCACAGAGGTTATTCATTTGCAATTTGGCTTGAGAAATGTAGTATATGTAGTATTGTGTCGGGAGGTGACGACATGCAGCTTGCCACGAAGATGTGAAATGCATGGGGCTTGCCACGAAGCTCTGAACTACATGGGATAAGCTCGCTGTGAACTGGAAGGATTAAGTTGGCTGTGAACTACATGGGATATGTTTCGCCGTAGGTCGAGAAGCAAAAAATTAAATTTTTACCAAATAATGCTAAGTACAAGTTAGCATTAAATTATAATTTAGGTGAAATTTGAAACGACTTGAAACCATTATCCTAAGTTTTAATAAAATCATACACTTTCTCTACAATAAGATGTTGAAGTTAAGACTTTGCATAAAGAATTGCTTAATCAAATAATTCTGCTGAAACATTGGTTAAACCGTGAATGTACGGGTTCTTTGAATAATTTAATGATCGATAAAGGCCCATCGATCACTATAGTTCTTTTTTTCCGAAGGCAGGAGATTTTGTTCATATGCAGAGAAGTTTATGTTCTTACGCACAGAGGTTATTCGTTTTCAATTTTGCTTGAGAAATGTATTATATGTAGTATTGTGTCCAGTAGCAGGGAGGTAACGACATGCGGCTTGCCACGAAGCTATGCACTACATGGGGCTTGCCACGAAGCTTTGAATTGTATGGGATAAGTTGGTTGTGAACTGCATGGGATATGTTTTGTCGTAGGTGGAGAAGAAAAATAATTAAATTTTTACTAAGTAATGTTAAGTACAAGTTAGCATTAAATTATAATTTAAGTGAAATTTTAAACTACTTGAAACCATTATCCTAAGTTTTAATAAAATCATACACTTTCTTTGTAATAAGAGGTCCAAGTTAAAACTTTGCATATAGAGCACATGTCCAAGTAAAAAATTTGCATAAAGAATTGTTTAATCAAATAATTTTGCTAAAACAATGGTTAAATGGTGAATGTACGGTTCGTTGAAGGAATTTAATGCTCAATAAAGGCCCATCGATGGCTATAGTCCCTTCTTGCCGAAGGTAGGGACTAATAAGTGAGTTCTCGGAGTTTAGATATTGGAAATTTGGTGACTTGGAACACCATCTTGACATGATACCCTGCTGCGTATAAATAAAAAATCTTTTGAATGTCTTGGAGTGCTATTTTTAACACACCAAAAGATGACAGGGCCTGCATTCACCACCCCAACATTGTTTTACTTAATTCATCGTTACAAAAATTGAAATACGAATTGGAGTCTGCAAGTTCTGCATTTGGGAAGATGCCTCGACTGCTCCCACTGTTGGGGTTAGGATTGATCTCCTGTTAACCCTAAAACTATTTCTCTGGCATACATTGAAACCTTAAAGCATTATGCGGTGAACCAAAAGTCTCTACGTGGATTACATTGAAAGGATACTCTAAAATAATTTGTGACAAGCATAGTCAATTAAAACAATATGCTTTACTTTGGGTTTTGAAGGCCTAGAGTGAATATATGTTATTGAGTTTTAGGTGAACGAAATATATGGTCTTTAATGGATTTTCGGTGAATATAATATATGATCTTAAGTGGATCATAGGTGAAGGTTTGCTAAATATATGGTATTGAAATGATGTATTGTTAATATTTTCCTTTTTTATTATTGATTGAAGCTAAACCGACGAACATATCAAGTGCATATTTTTAGGTCTTTACCCCTTTTTATTTTTGCCCATTTTTAATGTGGGTACTCTCACATATTATAGCACCTCAACATCTTAAAAAGAGGGCTAGAAAAGTTAAAATATATTAATATAATATTATTGAAAAACAAAAAATAAGATTTTTCTATCGAAATTTTGGTTCCTCTTCTTTTTAATATGAATGACTTAGTTATAATATATAATAATATTTATATTAATAGCGGACATTTCAATATAATACTAAATTTAGGAGCTTTGGATTGATATAACATTATATTTGATATATTATAATATTTATTAATATATTGATGTGATAAGATTAATTTTAATATTAATATATATGATATGTTAATATATTAAATAAATATCTCTAATATAATATTATGTTTAATATAATATATATAAGGATGAATGATAAAGATAGATTTGAGGCAAGGGAGGGAAATAATGACAAGGTTGTAAGGCAGAGAGAGAATGATGGGGGAGAGATAGAGGGAGGTGGGAGAGTGGGAGAGAGGGAGAGATAGAAGGAGAGAGGGAGGGAGGGAGATATGGAGTTAGAAGAGGAGAGAGAGGGAGGGAAAAACAAGGACATATAGAGAGAAACATCAATAGAGAGAGGGAGTGATAAGGGAGGGATCGAGAGAGAGGGAGAGAGGAGAGTGAGAGGTCATAAAAAGAGAGAAGGAGAGGGAGGAAGAGTGACATAGTTGAACGAGAGAGAGAGAGAGGGGTGGGAGAGAGAAGGAGAGAGGGAGGGTAAGAGAAGGAATAATAAATACATATAGAGAGAAATGTGGAGAGATAGAGAGAGTGACACGGGAGAAATGAGGAGACCATTCATGAGAGAGATGAGTGGGAGGGAAGAGAGAGAGAGACAAAGAGGAAGAGGGAGGGAGAGAGAGATAGATTTATACTCACAGAGTGTATGTATGTTTATGGGATCAGATAGAGATACAAAGAAGGAGAGATTATAGGAGATAGAAATATATATGGAGGGGGGGAGATTAAGAAATAAGGAGAGTGAGGGAGGGACAGATAGATATATATGAAGAGTGAGACCCTTTGTGTTTGGGGGGTGAAATAAGACATAAAGAAGGAGATATGGAGGCAGATATAGCTATAGATGGCAGGGGAAACACATGGAAGAAGAGAGAGATAGGGAGAGGGAGGGGGAGGCGAAGAAAGAGAGAGGGACATTGTAATACCTCTTTATTTTTTGTTTATGTTAATCAATTTATGTAATTAGAATGAATTAATTTTAGACTTGATGGTGGGGAAGCCACGATTGGTAGGAATAAAGGTGAACAATAAATTATTATGATGTAATACATAATTTGTTATTAATAAATGGATACCTCAAAACTACTTGGGAAAAAAGAAGTCGAGTAAAGAAATTATTTCGAAATTTGAAAAATCATCCGTGATGGATGAGAGTAAAATAAATATTCCCTAAAAATCTCTCGTAAAAATCCCTAGGAGGTAATAGATAATATTTAATGAGATGGAAGAGGAATATACATTAAATCACTTAGTTTGATAAAGATGTCATGTATGGGAGGAATAAACCATCATGGGAGAGAAAGATGAGCTTTAAAGAAAAAGGAAGAAACACCTTTTTGAAGTAAAAGGAAAGAAAACCTGGGTAAATGGGTTGGCATACCAAGGAAAAGAGGGATGCTTCTAAGGAAAAATCAGCTAGGGAAATAAATGTATGAAATACATTATCTACGAATCAAAGGGGGTTGTTGATTCCATTGGAAACTAATCTCAGCTCGTGGGGAACTAGTGCAACGGTTCATAGTCGTGAGGATAGTGTTCTCTCAAAGTTTAGTTTCAAAAACGATTACGGTTAGGAAATATATTTGTTTTTATTGTGAACTTGAGCATTTGGAGCATTAGTAAATTGTTTGGTTCCAAGCATATAAGTTGTGAGTTCAAATCTTGCTCGAGGCACTTTCTTAATTACTCTTTTATGAGATATGTTCGTAGGTATTTTATTTTGAATGGTGAAATATGCTCATAAAATTGGAATATATTTTAGTATTTGTGTCATGGACAGTTTATCCCTATGCTTATGATGGAATGTATGAACTGATATGGTAGCTTAAGTAAAATTTAGTGATACACGAAAAAACTTTATTATCAAAATAGATTAATATATTGATGTGGAACCCTCCATAATTCGGATTTATGTAGTATTAAGATTTTGTCTCAAGGTCAACTGAATGACAGTGATCCGAGTATCATAGGGATAGTTGAGACAATGTATCCTCAGAAAATATATATTTTTTGAGGATTAGAATTTGACTATGTTCTTTTAAAAAAATGACAACAAATTTAGGAATATTAGAAATTTTTTGGTCATGATGTTGGCAGTAAATAGATAAATTAGAGATAACAATGATAAAGCTGATAATTTAATAAGGACGTATTCTAGTAGGAAATCGAACAACGAGTGAGAATATGTAGAATTTCTTCTCATGATGAATCTTAAAGGATATTCTTCTTTGAGAAGAAAAAAAGGTATTAAAACTACTATGGAGAGAGATCATTGAAAAATAATCCTATAGGAAAATGAATGTCATGCCTTATCATCATATAATCTTTTTGAAAGTGAATTTCTTAATAGTAAATTTAAATATCCTAACATCACAGTTCTGGAATGAAAATTACAATATTGAGATATCCGTTACAATCAATTATTGTGTGAGGGGATTCTATATGTAAAGAACTATAATACCCCTTTGTTATTGTAATGTTGTTTATTTGTTTAGATTGAGTTATGTTAGTGAGAATGCCAAAAAATCCATGAAGTACATTGAAATGCTTATGTAAATAAATTATTTTATTAATAAGTAAATAATTGGATTAAAAGAACTAGGGAATGAGACACTTAAGTAAGATAACTTTTCCATGATAAAGATTTTAGATAAGATTTACTAGGTAGGAAATAAAATCCGTTATATCGCTTAATTCGAGAAAGATGCTAAGCATGGATAAGGATAAAGCGTTGCAGTAAAGAATATCAGACTTTAAAGGAAAAGCCTAGGCAAGTGGTGTTGAGAACCAAAAAAGAGGGACAGAGCTAAACGAAAACTCGATTATGGAAGAAAACTATAAAATATCTATTGAAATAGGGGTTGTTCATATTTTTGGAAAGTACTCTCAACTCAGGGGGAAATAGACATAAAATTCATGGTTGGGTAACTAGAGTGTTCATCAAGTGCAAATTCTACAGTGATTCTGGTTAGAAAATATGTGCATAAGTATCTTTATGAATAACTCAATAAATACTCTAATGCATGTAGTTATACATGTATAAATATATCATGTATTTTAGGGATTGGTATAGAAAATGATATGTGTTGATCCGGTAAAATTGCTGGTAAATATTTCATGTGATAAATAAAGTGTTGGGGAATGATACAACCTTGATATTGAGTAGTGAGTTAGTAATTAATATGGAAATCTCCGAGGAATGTTTTTTAGAAAATTTATGTTCACTAACTCTAAAGGATGTTCAAATGTTTGTGCCAAATATTATTTATCTTATCAAATTGTGTATGCTAATTACTATAAACATTTCCTTAAATGTATATGTGATGGTTGTTAATAATTTTATGGAGTGTGTGTATAATAGCACATAGGATTATCCATTAATGAGAGTCCACATTGTGTCTGGGTTAAAAATGAAGGAAATTTAACTAGTTCGATTGTGTAAAACCGTGAATTCATAGGAAAATAATTTTAGTGAGTGATCACAAGAGAAAAATAGGTGAACGCCTAAATTCTCATGTCAATAATAAATTTTTATAGTTAAATAACTAATTGAGAAAGAAGAAATTATTCAATATCAACATTATAATGATAATTGATCTAAAAACTACGATTGAATTATGTGTATAAAAGAAAACTTAGGTATTATAGGAAACACTGGCATGAATGTATTCCAACAAATACTAATATCGAGACACAAAAGGAACATACTGAAAAATGATAGAAAATTCTATGACCCGTTAGAAAGGAAACATTAACTAACATAACAATGGAAGTTTCCATACTAACATAGACAATAAGGAAGGGATTCTAATCATAGATAAAAAATCATAGAATAAAAGAGACAAATTTCGATAAAGTTTGTGAGGAGGATTTAGATGATACCCTATGAAGATTCCATGGATATAAATATTAATAGAACTAAGAAGGACATGTAATTTAGTATTTTAAGAACCATAGAGAATGTTGCAGTGTAGTTGTTGGAGTGACTGTCGCTAACGAGTGATTTACTATTGCAAAAATATGAATCGCTAGTAGTAAAGCCAGGTGTGTAGAAACATGATCTTAGACAGAGTCATTTTGCTCTCTTTTCTTTATTCTATATCACATGCAATCCTCATTTAAGGGATTTCATTTCCAGTAAATTTTAACTCAACAAAATTGAATCATAGACACCCTGTAAGAAACATTTCCTGTAATCAAACAAGTAAATGGAGAAGAGAGTGGCATGACCAATATAATAATATGGAATTTATACAAACAACAAGAAACTTTAGAGTTCCTTTTTAAAAATAAAAACTGAGATTTAACATATAGTCATAGGTGATTCATTTTCAGAGAGTCATGGCGAACATTGAAAAAAGTACACAGAGTCAATAATTATTCATCAATAATGGTCCCAATGAGATGGTATAATATTCAAAATATGTAATACTGAGAAGACATGTACATAACCCCTGAGGGTTTAAATTATAAATGAAAAATACACTGTATTCTGCAAATCAATGGTGAATTGAGTCAGTCATCCATCTAGAATAATTGTTATGTTCAAGGTTTACAATTAAACGGGGGTTTGTGTGGACCACCAACTTAAACACTGATCTATTGATATTGTGACAGTATCGAGACCTTGGAAATCCCTAACATAAAATGAATCATATGGAAACTGACTAAGGAAGGAGCCGACCTCTTACAGTGGGAACAACTATTAACAGTTTTGTAATTGTGATTTAGAAAACATACATATAGAGGATATGAAGGGGAAAATACTTGTAAGGAAGCCAACAATTATTTCAGGTGAGGGCAATGCCCCAGGAAACCCGTCGAGAAAATTATAGAAACCAAATTCCAAATTTAAGGAAAAATTTTACCTGTATACGAATCAGTTGGTTAAAAAGGGTAGTCCTCATGTTCGTCAGTTTATAAGATGAGCTATGAGCTAATTGAGTACCCAAACAAGAAAATAACTCCGTCCAAAAATTTCTAGTAAAAATGGGATCTCTGTCGCTCACAATAATCCTCGGGCTTCCATGTAGCTTTTGAATTCTATCCATAAATGTAGTAGCAACTATACTTGCTTTAAATGGATGAGATAATGCACACAAGTGTGCATACTTGGTAACTCTATCAACTACCACCATGATGACACTCTTTCCTTCGGACTTAGGTAAACCTGTGATAAAATCCATTGAAATCTCCTCCCAACGTTGACTTGGAATGGATAAAGGTTGCAGAAGTCCCGGGGTCTTAATTGTTTCCACTTTATTCTGTTGGAAAACCAAACATTCCGCCACAAACTTTTGAATATCAGATTTAAGGCCATCCCAAAAAAATTCTTTCTTCACCCTGTGGTAAGTTTTTAAAAATCCTGAGTGTCCTCCTAAAGGAGAAGTGTGCAATTCCATAAGAATCTTTTGTTTTAGTTGGGATTTCTTGCAAAGATATAAGTGATCTTTGTACCATAAGGAATCATTTTTCCAACTAAATCTATCAGATGTACTAGGATCTTGCTGCAACTTTTGAATGAGTGTCCATACATCTTTTTCCTTCTTCCATTCATCTCTTGCTTTAGTTATCCAATCTGGTTGGATAATAGAAATGGCACAAAGCAATGCTTCCACTTCTTCATTCTTTCTTGAGAGTGCATCTGCAACAACATTAAGCTTTCCTTTTTTGTAGATTATTTCAAAGTCATAACCCAACATCTTTGTGACCCATTTTTGCTACTCTTCTGAAGATAGTCTTTGTTCCAAAAAGTGTTTAAGACTATCATGATCATTTTTACCTTGAAGTGTCTTCCCATTAGGTATGTTCGCCATTTCTTTAGTGAATGCAGTATTGCTAACATTTCCTTCTCATAAATAGGTTTCTGTAAATACTTTCCTTTGATTGGACGACTTTCAAAAGCAATGGGTCTTCCTTCTTGCATTAAAACAACACCAATTCCATTTCCCAAGGCATCACATTCCACAATAAAGGTTTTTGTGAAGTCTGGCGTAGCTAAGACTGGTGCTAGGCACATTGCCTCTTTAAGATGTTCAAAGGCCTTAGTTGCTTCAGGAGTCCATGAAAATGCATCTTTCTTCAATAATGTTGTTAGAGGTGCCGCTATTCTCCCATAATTCTTAACAAGCTTCCGATAATACCCTCTTAACCCGAGAAATCCTCGCAACTTCTTTATTGTTGTGGGGACTTTTCATTCCTTAATGGCTTTAATTTTTTTAGGGTCTACTTTAACACCCTCGTGAGATACAATATGACCCAAATATTCCACCTCTTGTACTCCAAAGAAACATTTGGATTTTTTTGCATATAATTGTTTCTCCTGCAATAGTTTGAGCACCGTGTCAACATGTTCAACATGATCCTTCCAAGACCTGCTGTAGATTAGTATATCATCAAAAAATACTAGCACAAATTTTCTAAGGAAAGGTTTGAAAATGGAATTCATCAACCCTTGAAATGTAGAAGGTGCATTGGTAAGGCCAAAAGGCATGACCAAAAATTCATAATGACCCTCATGAGCTTGAAATGTTGTTTTTGGAATATCTTCAGTCTTCATTCTAATTTGATGATATCCTGAACGAAGATCCAACTTGGTAAAATAAATTGCTCCATGTAATTCATCCAATAATTCATCAATTAGGAATGGGAAATTTGTCTTTAATGGTGAGCTTATTGAGCTCCCTATAATCCGGACACATTCGCCATGATCCATCCTTCTTGTGTACCAATACTACAGGAGAAGAGAAATAACTTTGACTAGGTTGAATTATACCCGCCTCTAACATTTCTGCAATCATACGTTCAATTTCGCTCTTTTGGAAGTAAGGATATCTATAAGGCCTCATGTTTGGAGGAACACTTCCTGGAATCAAATGAATAGCATGATCATGATCACGAATAGGTGGGAGTCCTTTGGGAGTTTCAAACACCTTGGAATGATTGTCCAAGACTTGTTGGAGATCTGCAGAAATAGATGATTTTGATGCCGAAACTTCTAGTGAGCATAATTGTGGAATTATGCCTCGTTGTTCTTTCTTTAGAAGCTTTATCATGACAATAGAGCTTATTATCCTTCCTGGCTTCCCTTCAATACCCCGTAATTCGATTTCCTTTCCTTCTGAAAAAAATTTCAAGAAAATTTCTTGAAAATTAAAAGCTACCGTCCCCAAAGATTGTAACCATTGTACTCCTAGTACAACATCAGCACCTCCCATAGAAATGGAAAGCATTGGACTAGTCAATACATATTCCCCCATGGTTAGCTCGATATTATGGAATTTTCCAGAGAAATTTATAGTTCCTCCATTTGCAACCATAACTTGACATTCTAGTGCTGGGTATAGGAAACAATTTAATTCCTTGGCTACCTTACAATGAATAAAATTATGGGTGCTACCTGAATCAATCAACACTATTACCTTTTTCTTCTTGATTTTCCTTCTATCTTGAGAGTTTGAGGAGTGGTAATTCCTGCCAGTGCATTACACGATATGGTCGGATTCATTTCTTCCTCTTCTAGGGTTGGTTCCCGGTGTATATCCTCTTCTTGTTCATTTTCTTCTTCCTCTTCACAATCTATGTAAAATAATTTCTTCTTAGCACACTTATGACCTTTAGTGTATTTGCTATCACAACTGTAGCAAAGCCCTTTTGCTCTTTTTTCTTCCAATTGTTGTGGTGTCAACCTTGTAGGTTGTGGAAATTTAGGCGTAGCAACACTTCCTTCTTTATAGAATTGAGTGGTAGGCTTCCTTGTCGCCATAATTTTACATTCAACTTTTCTTGCCAACATGAATGCCTTCTCCAATGAATCAGGTTCCAAAACGCGAACTTCATGTTGGATGTTATCCTTAAAGTGCCTATGAAGAGATCAATCCTGTGTTCCTCTGGAATATCATTTACCCTTATATTCAATTTTTGGAAGTCCTCAATGTGCTGCCCCACTAAACCCTTTTGTTTGAGATTTATCAATTGGCTAAAGAAGGTGTTGCTCGTTGTATCCTCATAATGTGCTATCATTTCCTCCATAAAAATTGACCAAGTGACAATTTTTTTATGGGAGAAAAGTCATCGATACCATACAAATGTATTTTGTTCTAAATGTAAAGTTGCAATGTGTACCTTTTGTGTGTTTTGCACATTATGGAGATCAAAATATTGCTCCATCTGTAGTATCCATGTTACAGGATCCTTTCCATCAAACTTCCTCATATCCATTTTTGGAATATGGTGGTTCTTCCCTCCAATAGTAGAGTTTATGAAATAATGATTAACATTTATTTTGTTCTCATCATGAGTTTCCTCTACTATCTTTTCACCATTAGGAAACATTTCTTGTATCAACTTTCCCAAACCTTCGATGTCTACTTTTAGATCTTTCTTCATGTTTTCCATGTTGTCTTTCATTTTTTCATCGATCTTAGCTTCCATGTCATCCATATTAGCTTCCATGCCCACTTCCATGCCATCCATCTTAGCTTCCAAACCACTCATCTTAGCTTCCACGCCTTTCTTCAAACCATCCATCTTAGTTTCCACGCCCTTCTTCAAAACTTCCATTTCATTTTTTGTTGTTCTTTGCGAGAGCGAAATTTGTTTCACTTGCTATTGTAATTTTGATATGTCATGTTTCCATTCTTCATCTTCATGAGTCAAGTAGAGCCTTCTAAAGGCTTAATGGGTGTTGAATTCTTTTTAGGGGCCATTTTAGACTCCAATATTGATATCTATTCTACAATAGCCCTTTGCAATCAATTCAACTTGATTATTCAAACAAGACTTATGCAATTCGGAAAAAAATACACACCTTTTACTTGCTTTGAGGAGCTCGATATTGAAATTTTATTATCTCTGTGATTGCGGATCTTCAATATCTGAAACTGAGCACTGAAGTAGCCCTCTAAATTCTCTTTTGAATTCCATAGGTTTGACCTAATTTGGATTCTCCAAGACAAATTTGTGTCCAATCTCCCACAATGACCTAATTATGGACTGGTTCAGTAGAGCGAACTTGTATGACTTTCCACGTGTCACGGTTTCGTCCTTTGTCTCTGAAATTGATATCAAGGAAACTATAGTCTATGTACTTGCAACCAATTTTTACGGTACTCCAATCCGATTCCCAAAGAAAGAGTTATTGAAATTTTCCCACGATCACCTCTTTGAGATGAAATTCAGGAGCCTGAAAAAGCACTACCTTCCACAGATCATATCTCCAAAAAAATTTCAAACCAAGCTCTGAAATGTTTTGAAAAATTTCCTCAGTATTTCAGCTTCGCATCATACGAATTTCAGATTTTTTACCTTCGTATAAAAAAATTATAGCGCAAATGCCACGAAGACCTGTTTAGGAGCCTGAAGAAAGACCTAACTTCCACAGATCATATCTCTGAAAATATTGCAAACAAGGCTCTGAAATTTTTATAAAATCTTCCTTAGGATTTTGGCTTCGCACCCTAACAATTTCAGCTTCTGAAACTTCGTAGAAAAAATTTTATAGCACAAATGCCACGATGACCTGTTTGGAGCAGCGAAACCCTAGAATTCAAAGCTCTGATACCAAATGTTGTGTAACTAGCTCCAAAAAGATAATAAAAGAGATATAAACGCCTTATAAATGAGCCACTTCGAGGGGGAAACCTCCAATACATTACATAAATGAACAATTCTTGGATGATACAATCTAAAAAACCTCCTTTCTATATATAGGAGTCCATGGGGCCATAATGTAATCCTAGTGGGCCACAATGTAATCCTAGCCAACCTAACAATAATAATTTAAGGGCACAATAATTAAAAAATGGGGATTACAAGGGTTCAATAATAACAATAATGGGGTTACACTAACAATAATAAGGGACTATACTAGTGATATAGGGACCTAACAGAGTCATAAACATTGTTGATCAACTAGACCATCATCCCATCATTCACACATAAATATATTGGCAGACTGAGGTGCATTTCGCATGGGAGGAGTGCATGTGGCAACAAAGGATTTTCTCCCAATTTTCAAAGCCCATATGCATCACATGCTAAGGTAAACGCTTGGTAGATGGGGTAACAGAGAACCAAACCTTACCATGATAAATGACCCCCTTTGGAAAAAATGAACATGCCACACCAAAAGAAGGTCGACTAAGTAATTTCAATTGAAAGAGAATCGAAAGAAACATAGGAACATGAGATCCTCATGACCTCTAATTACAATATACAAAAATAATACATAGTGAATAACTCCAAGGTCAAAAAGGAACTTCATGAATATTTCTAGTTCCATATCAAATATTATTAAGATGTGTGAATAAGTGAAATTACTAGGGTAATGACACGATAGTTATATTTTGATATACACTTTAGAGATATACATAGATGCATGTTTCAAAATAAATGTAACCACTGGTTTAATTATTAACTGTTGGTTAAGTTATTTGTTAAGACTTTTAAAAATTTCTTGTTATTATTTTGAAAATAATACATTATGAACATAAATTAAATTTGATAAATTAAATTGGTTATGGAATTGATTCCATAGAGTGAAAGACTAATGGTAAAATAATTATTCCAACTGAGAAGTAGTTGAAGGAAAAAACAATTTTGGTCTTTTACTCTTTCTCTGTGGATAAAAACAACATCCTTCAGAGAAAGAGTGGTTCTGACTTATGTGTGATAAAGTGAATAAGGAGAGAGATTTGTTTTTTTTCCCGAGATGGTGGAACCAGTGGAAAACACTCTCAGCTATCCTGCACTTTCTAGAAGGTGGATTGGACCAGAGTCCTGATATCCCTTCCGTGTACTATTTTATTCTACTTGGCTTATGATTGGAGCACGGGGAGGGGGGGGGGGGTTTGAGGAGGTAAATGCCTCATCCACGGTAGGGATGACAACCACAGTCAAGCACATATAAGTAAAAATTATACTTTCATTTTAGAGAAATAGATTCTGAATAGATAATTTTATGAGAAATTAAGGTTATGCTGTTACTTTGAAAAAATAGACTTTCGTTATTTAATATTACATGAAAGTAGAATTATATTGTTCAGTTCAGTAAATTAGATTCTGGAAGAACATTGTTTTAAGGAAAAGTTAAAGAAAAGACATTCAGTTTAGAAAGGGGGTTACTGCGTAATTATTGGAGTGTCTTTCCTTTAATTCTTGTGTGTGTGTGTATATATATATATATATATATATATATATATATATATATATATATATATCTGTGTGTGTGTGTGTGTGTGGTATAGAAAATAGGTTAACATACTTTATAATGACCCATTTAAACATGGTGTGAATTTTTGAGTAACTAGGTTCACCACAAGTAATTAAATTTGATAGAAAACTGGAGAACAAAAAAAGTTGTAAGAAGCTTTACCGATTTCCAAAACTATGGCGTTCCGGAAAATTTTCAAAATGCTTTTTTCAATCCCATAAACAATACAAGGACTAAACTTTGTTGGTCAAGTCGACCCCAAAGTTTATAAAGATAGCATGGAGTAGAAAACTGAAAAGAAATAAGGATTTCTAACTAATTAAACTCCGTAAATTGCATATTGCGGACTGAGATCAGAAATATGTAAAGTAAAAATAGAGGAACCCTAAGAAATACCACTTCTGCTAGAATTTCAAGCTTAAGACTATTAAAATATAAATTTGAAGAAAAATATATACATTTTTCAGATCTACAATCTGAGAGAATAAAGGAAAATTGACTAGTAAAACAAGAAGATAAGACAGATTCACCATTAAAGGAAAACTATAAAAGTAATTCAGAAAATTCATTCACTGTTCTAAGAAATATAGAATTTATATTAACATTCTGTAAATGGACATGAACTACATAGCTTAACTCAAACCAGTAAACCAAGTCTAAATATATGGAACAAAGAACCTCCAAGAATCTATTAAAGATACATATTGAAGTCTCTCAAAAGAGCGAAATATTATTTAATCAAACACTAGTTTTACATATAGAAACAAACTTGCATTCTGTAGCAAGAGTGTTTAATTATAGTTCTACAGTTCTAGTTCAATGAGATTAACTGCCAGAAAACTAAGACCTGAGATACGTTTGGGCACCCGAATGAAAACACAGGAAAGGGTATTTGTAACAATGGAAAAAGAGGATGATCTTAGGAATAATTTGATGGAGCGAGTACCCATTTTTTTAAAAATTAATTCAAACCCTTTTTACCTGTGGAAACAAATAAAAAAAAGAGGTATGAGTAAATATCATTATTAATCTAACCAAAAATTTATGGAAAGGAAAACCGTAGGTCTTTTGGAAACAATTCTCATCTTACCTGTTCAATTCCTGTCAAGAATTGGAGGGAGTGTAAAACTTGTAAAGAAGTCATCATCATCATCAACTTATGGTAAATGTTAATGGAAGGTATAAAAAAATAACCTTAAAACCCTCATTCCTATATATAAATAAATGTGTTGAATTACCTTCTTCTTTCTTTGAGTTGTGGGTGGAAGCGGATTGGATTATCCGAACTTGTTTCCATAGAAACCCTGAATGCCATACGATGAACTCTACCTAGAATATAATATGAGGTTTAGATATTAAAACAAATAGTTATGAAGAAGCAAATTATAATGCACTGAGAAGGAAGGTTAAGGTAAACATTAAGTTCTCCTATAAACCAGAATCATTAACACAACCAAAACCTCGGTGCCAGTTAGTCACATACCTCAGGGAAGTAGAATTAATGCCATGAGTTGGATTAAAAACTCGACAAAGTTTAAAAGCTACGGTCATCGACACCAACAATGAAAAATCATGCTAGAAAATACATGACTACCTCTCTTGCAGAGAACCGAAACGGAGGCGAGATGTGCATGCAACAAAGAGCTTTACAGAAATGTCAAAAATGAAAAGAAAATCAGTTACAGGGTAAGGTCATTAGCACCAAACCCTAAATCTCCATTGTCATTAGATCAATTCTAGATGGATCTATGGCGATAGATTTGACAAGTGCAAGTCTATAAATGAGATACAATAAATAAGTAGATATTTCAATTAATTTTGACATATGTCGTAACCAAATAGTTCCATCGTGCCATCAGATCTATTTGTTAATGTGGAGAAATTTGATGTGTATTAAATGTAGGTACAACCATGAATTAAATTACTAACCGTAGTTCAATGTATCGTAAACAGAGAAATCTAATTGTATAACTTAGTAATAGTTATTAATTATTGTAATGGAATCAATAGACATGTGTGTATGGTTACACTTTGCAAGTGTTATGTTATTAACGTATAATAGCCATGCTTTACAATTCTTTCATTAAGATGGATATTTATGTACAGAATTTGTTAATAAATAATGTGTAGCCATTTGTTGTTAATGGTATAGTTAAAAGTTTAAAAAAAAAATTATGGCTATAACGATGAGTGTTACAAGTGGTATCAGAGCAACGTTGTAACGCTAGGACCCTATGGGTCAACTAAAGTTTTCAAAAATGTGTATAATTGATGCATAGGGAAAGAAGAGAATTATAACAGGAGGCAGTATGAGACGGTGTCAAACGCAACAACCACCTCAGAACACCGAGGAAATACAACCCCGACCAGAAGTGAATCCAAATATGTGGGTGCAACTGAGTGTGGATCAGCACAAGAAAACAAGCAGATTTCTGGAAAAGTAGCAGCACCAAACCCACATTCTACTAGCTACAATACAAAATTTGCAAGATGAGATGGAGAGGGTGTGAAATGATAATGCGTGTATGATGCAAGAACATGAGAGATATTAAAAATCCTCTTATACAAACAGAATCAAGGTAACGAGAAGCCAAGTACTGATAGAGAATTTCAAGAAGGAAATGAGCAGCGAACAAGAGACCATGACACTCACGGAATGGAAAGAAGCCAGTCTCAACAGAGTAACATAAATAAAAACTAAAATGAAGCTGAGTGAGATAATCTATCAGATTAGAAAGAAGTGAAAAGACAAAAAGCAGAGGTACAAGTTGAATTTTGAAAAATAAATCCTCCTATGTTTGATGGAGTAGAGAAGGAAGTGGCTGAGGCATGGCTGATAAACATGAATAATTATTTTAAAGTGTATGAATATAGTAGTAATCTCAAGGCCACATTATGGTGGGAAGTGAAAAACATTCATAGCATAGATGACCATGATGTGACTTGGGATGCATTCCAACAGTATTTTGAAGATAAATACTTAAAAAAATGCTTCTATGATGAAAATTCTACATATTTCCATGACTTGAAGTTGGGACAAATGACAATGGATGAGTACATCACTAAGTCTACTTCCTTACTTCATTATGTTCCTTATTTAAGAGATGAAAAGGCTAAAGTACAATGGTTTCTGAGTAGTTTTCCAACTCACATGAAAGAATATATTAAGTTTGTGAATCCTAAGACTATGGACGAAGCAATCAGAAAGGCCAGAATGTGTTACCAGCAAGCTAAAGAAAAAGGTGAACAAGGTAAAAGAGGGCAGGAAAAGAAACAACATAAGGGCAGTTCTGGTTTTAAGAGACACAGAACCAACAATTTCAAAGGTGCTTCTAGAAGCTCAGTTAGAAAATAATTTGGAAGGAATCATCAAAGAATAAAATGGCTTGCAGAAGATAAACCCACAGAAGCCTCTAGCAAACCAGAACCAACCCAGAACGAGAAGTCGCCTTTACAATGTTGGGGGTGTGGTGAGGCACATTACTATAGAAACTATCCATAGTGAGGCAGGAGTGAGGCAGATACCAATTTACAAGAGGCCTCCATGGTGGGTGATGTCACCAGAAACATACCCAGAATTAATGCAACACTGGACGATTAAAAAGTGGACTACCAACCAACAATTATTGAACTGGAAGGTAAATTTTCATCTCAACCTATTTTTATTTTGGTATACCCATGTCAAATTTTAAGTTATGTAAGTCCCAAAGTAGTAGAAATTTGTGAATTATAGAGTCAAAAATTCAGAAACCCATGGTTAGTATAGTTAGCCATAGGAGCAAAGAGGAAAGTTAGTGCCAAAATGCCAAACTGTGCACTAAAAATTAGTGAGCAACAACTAAATGTGGATTTGAATATATTACCTTTGGGTTCTTATGACATGACATTTGGCATGGACTAGTTGGAGAAGCATTGGATGTTAGTAGACTGTAAATAAAATATCATCTACTACAGAATGCAGGATGGAACTTGCGAGTAAATTCAAGGCATAAAGAAACCTTTACAGTTTCGTCCAATCACAACATCTCAAATAGGCAAGTTCATGAGGAACAAATGCCAACTATATGCCATACATGTGGGCTTTACCAATTCTAAAGAGACGACTCCAAAGCTGGAAAATATACCAATAGTATAGGAGTTTATGGATGTATTTCCAGAGGAAATACCAGGCTTACCACTAAGAAGAGACATAGATTTTACCATTGAATTGGTACTTGCAACATCACCAATTTCAAGGGCAACGTATCGAATGCATGTACCTGAATTAACTGAATTAAAAATGAAATTACAGGAATTATTAGATAAAGGATAAATCTGACCAAGTGTATCCCCTTAGGGAGCACCTGTGCTGTTTGTGAAGAAGAAAGACGGAACCATGTGAATGTGCATGGATTACCGCCAGCTTAAAAAACTAGCTATGAAAAACAAATATCCTCTACTGCGAATCGATGACCTATTTAATCAAGTGAAGGGAGCAACAGTATTTTCAAAGATAGATCTAAGGTTTTATACCATTAGATCCGGATAAAGGATGAATATATACATAAAAATTCTTTTCATAAAAGGTACAAACACTACGAATTTGTGGTGCTACCTTTCAGGTTGACCAATGCACCATCCACCTTTATGAGGTTAATGCAGAGTGTATTTCATCCCTATCTGGATAATATTTTGTTAATATTTATTCATGACATTTTATTTTATTCTAAGAATGTAGAGGAACACCTAGAACATCTACGGATAGTTCTTGAATATTTAAGAAAGCACCAATTGTACGCTAAATTCAACAAGTGTGATATCTTCATGGAAGAAATACAGTACCTTGGTCATGTTATTTCTATTGAAGGTATTGCAGTTGATCCTAAGAAAATCAGGATGATTATGGAATGGAAAGCACCTCAAAATGTGGCTGACATCCGATCCTTTATGGGATTAGCTAGTTATTATCAACGGTTTATTGAAGGTTTCTAAAAAATTTCTTTTTCAATTACTTCCTTACAAAGGAAAGGAAAGATATTTAAATGGACAAAGGAATATCAGGAGTATTTTGAAAAACTAAAGTAGTTATTAACTACAGCTCTGATATTAAGGGTAGCTGATCCTAATGACGATTTTGAGGTTTGCACAAATGTGTGCAAAGAAGGAGTTGAGTCGATTCTGTCACAAAAGGGTAAGGTGGTTGCCTATAAGTCACAAAAATTAAAATTGCATGAGCAGTGTTATTCCTCTTATGACTTAGAGCTGGCAGCAGTAGTGCATGCACTCTGGGTATGGAGGGACTACTTACTTGGAAAAATATTTGTACTCAAAACTGATCATATCAGTTTACCAACTACTTTAAGAAAGATGATCTCAATTCTCGCCAGGAAATGTGGAAAGATTTCCTGAGCGAATTTCACATTGATATGCAGCACGTAAAAGGTAAGGAAGAATTAATTTTGGCCAGGTATGAGGAGAGATATTGCAAAATATCTACACAAGTGTTTAGAATTCCAGTAAGTGAAAGTGGAGGACCGGCACCCAGCTGGGCTGATGCAGTCTATACCAGTACCTGAGTGGAAGTGGCAAGTGATATCATTAGACTCTATCACTGGAATACCAAGTTCAAAGAATCATAATGAATATATAATGGTAGTGGTGGAACAATTAAGCAAATAAACATACTTCATACAAGTGTAGTACACTTATAAGACGGTGCAGATGGCGAACATATTCATGTGAGAGATATTTAGATTTGACGGCATTCCAAAGACAATCATATCAGAAAAGGATGTAAAGTTTACTTTAGCGTTTTGAAAAAAATTGTTTACAGGGTTGGGGACTCAAATTAATTTCACTATTGCTTCCCATCCACAGACAAACAGAAAAACGGAAGGAGTGAATCAGATCCTAGAGGATATGTTACGTATGTATGTAATGCAATAGCCAGCTAGGTGAGAAGAATATCTACACCTAGTGGATTTTTCTTACAATAACAACTATCAAGAATATCTTGAGATGAGTCAGTTTGAAGCCTTATACGGATGGAAATGTAGAACTCCTATTAATTGGAGTAGCCCAAAAATCAAGTTGATGCTTGGACCGGACATGCTAGCTCAAATGGAGACAAAAGTAAAGAATATTAGACAAAATTTGAAGGCAGTTCAAGATAGAAAAAAATTGTATGCAGATAAGAAAAGGACTTATCGTGAGTTTGAGTTGGGGGACCATGTGTACGTAAGAATCAAGCTGAAGAAAATCACTTTGAGATGGGCATCTTGTGCCAAGTTAGCTCCCAGGTTTTGTGGCCCTTTCCAAATATTAGAAAGGGTAGAACCCATAGCTTACCGATTGGCACTGCCTAATCATATATGTGTACACAATGTCTTCCATGTATTGTTATTGAAATGTTACATTCATGATCCAAAACACATAACCCACTCGCAGAATATTAAGGTAGAATATGAATACCAGGTTGATTAAAGATGTTAAGATTTATGAGTAAAGCTAATTCAACTTCACTGTTTGCAGGTCGAGCTGGATGGCGATTTTCTAGTCAAGCCTCAATGTATAATCGACCAGAGAGAAATCATGCTCTGGAAATGAGCCATCACCCAGGTTAAAGTGCAATGGAAGCACTTTAGCCCAGAAGAAGCTACCTGGGAAGATGAAGGTTCTGTTCAGGAAGCCTACCCTGAATGTTTTGCTCGAGTAGAATGCGAACACCAGGGACAATGTTCACTTCTAAGGGGGGGAGTTGTAACCACTGGTTTAGTTATTAACTATTGGTTAAGTTATTTTTTAAGAATTTTAAACATTTCTTGTTATTATTTTGAAAATAATACACTATGAATAGAAATTAAATTGGTTATGGAATTGGTTCCACAGAGTGAAAGACTGATGGTAAAATAATTATTCCAACTGAGAAGTAGTTGAAGTAAAAATAGTTTTGGTCAGTTACTCTTTCTCTGTGGATAAAAACAACATCCCTGAGAGAAAGAGGGGTTATGACTTATGTGTGATAAAGTGAAGAAGGAGAGACAGCTGTTTTTTTTTCCCGAGCTGGTGTAACCAGTGGAAAAAACTCTCAGTTGTCATTCACTTTATGGAAGGTGGATTGGACCGGAGTCCTAATATCCCTCCCTTATACTATTTTATTCTACTTGGCTCAGGATTTGGGGGGGGGGGGGGGTTTGGTGGTAAGGATGTAATTGCCTCATCAATGGTAGGGAGGAAAACCAACATCAATCATCGACAACTAAAAATTAAACTGTCATTTCAGAGAAATAGATTTCGGATAGGTAATGTTATGAGAAATTAAGGTTATGTTGTTACTTTCAAAAAGTAGACTCTAGTCATTTAATATTACAATAAAGTAGAATTATACTGTTAAGTTTAGTAAAGTAGATTTTGGAAGAACATTTTTTTAAGGAAAAGTTAAAGAAAAGACATTCAGTTTAGAAAGGGGGTTATTGCATAGTTGTTGGAGTATATTTCCTTCAATTCTTGTATATATAAAAGTAAAGAGTTACTGTGTGATAGAGAAAGTAGATTAACATTCTGTATAATGACTCATTTAAACATGGTCTGAATTTCTGAGTAACTAGGTTCACCATAAGTAATTAAATTTGACAGAAAACTAGAGAACACAGAAATTTGTAAGAAGCTTTAATGATTTCCAGAACTATGGCGTTCCGAAAATTTTTTGGAATTCTTGTTTCAATCCCATAAACTATACACAGACTAAACTCTGGCAGTCTGGTTAACCCTAAAGTGTATAAAGATAGCAGGGAGCAGAAAATTGAAAAGAAATAAGAAGTTCTAGCTAATTAAGTGTCGTAAATTACATATTGTAGACTCAGATCAGAAATATGTAAAGTAAAAATAGAGGAACCTTGAGAAATATCACTTCTACTAGAATGTAAAGCTTAAGACTATCAAAATATAAATTTCAAAAAAAATAGATACATTTTGCAGATCTACAATATGAGAAAATAAAGGAAAATTAACTGGTAAAACAGGAAGATAAGACAGATTCACCATTAACGAAAAACTATAAAAGTAATCCGGAAAATGCATTCACTATTCTGAGAAATATAGAATTTATATTAAAATTCCATAAACGGACACGAACTACATAGTTTAACTCAAACCAGTATACCGAGTCTAAATATAGGGAAAAAATAACCTCCAGGAATCTATTAAAGATACATATTGAAGTATGTCAAGAGAGTGAAATATTATTTAATCAAACAATATTTTTACATATACAAACAAACTTGCATTTTGTAGCAAGAGTGTTTAATTACAGTTCTATAGTTCTAGTTCAATGAGAATAACTGTTGGAAAACTAGGACCCGAGATAAGTTCGAGCACCTGATTCAAAAATTAGGAAAGGGTACCCGTAACAATGTGAAAAGAGGATGCTCTTAGGAATAATTTGATGGAGCGAGTACCCATTTTTTTCAAAATTAATTCAAACCCTTTTTACTTGTGGAAACAAATAAAAAAAATGGTATGATTAAATATCATTATTAATCTAACCAAGAATTTCTGGAAAGGAAACCATAAGTATTTTGAAAGCAATTCTGAGCTTACCTATTCAATTCCTACCGAGAATGGGTGAAGTGTAAAACCTGTAAAGACATCATCATCATCATCAAATTATGGTAAATGTTAACAGAAGGTATAAAAAAAATAACCTTAAAACCCTCATTCCTATATATACATAAATGTGTAGAATTACCTTCTTCTTTCTTTGAGCCGTGGGTGCAAGCGGATTGGATTCTCCGAACTTGTTTCCATAGAAGCCCTGAATGCCATATGATGAACTCTGCCTAAAATATAATATGAGATTTAGATATGAAAACTATTAGATATGAAGAAGGAAAGTATAAATCATTGAGAAGGAAGGCTAAGGTAAACATTAAGTTCGCCTATAAACTAGAATAATTAACAAAAGAAAAGCCCCAGTGCTAGTTAGTCACATACGTCAGGGAAGTAGAAGTAACACCATGGGTTGTATTAAAAACTCGAAAAATTTTGTTACCTCCATTGACAGCAACAATGGAAAATCTTTCCAGAAAATACATGACTACCTCTCTTGTAGAGAACCGAAATGGAGGTAGGAGGCGCATGCAGCAAAGAGCTTTGGAGAAATGTCGAAAAGGAAAAGAAAATCAGTTATGGGGTAAGGTCATTAGGACCAAACCCTAAACCTCCATTGTCATCGGATCAAGTCTAGATGGATCTATAGTGGTAGATTTGACAAGTGCAAGTTCATAAGTGAGTTACAATAAGTGAGTAGATATTTCAATTAATTCTGACATATGCCATAACCAAATAGTGCCACCGTGCCATCAGATCTATTTTTTAATGTCGAGAAATTTGATGTTTATTAAATGTAGGTACAACCATGACTTAAATGACTAACTGTAGTTCAATGTATCTTAAATGGAGAAATCTAATTTTATAACTTAGTAATAGTTATTAATTATTGTAATGAAATCGATAGACTTATGTGTATGGTTACACTTTTCAAGTGTTATGTTATTAACGTATAATAGTCATGCTTTACAATTCTTCCATTAAGCTGAAGATTTATGTACAGAATTTGTTAATAAATAATGTGTAGCCATTTCTTGTTAATGGCATAGTTAAAAGTTAGAAAAAATATATATGGCTATAATGATGAGTGTTGCAATAAAAATAAGAGATATGGGATACACACGGGACTCGTAAATATATTTTCCATTACAAATTATTCTGTAAAATAGTAGAAGAAAAGAAAAAAATTAAGTAGTGTATGGAAGTGGGTTCATGACAAATGGTATCAGTGCCCATGTTCACAATTTGGGTCTTAAGGAACCACAAAAAAAAAAAATAAATTTTATAGATTTCAAAAGTTGAAGTAAATAAGATAGAACAAATGATTTATTTTGTTTGAATGAAAAGGTAATGATGTGACGTGACTACAGTATAATGGTGGAGGATCCCCCTCTATTGATCATTGGAAGTGAATATCTCTATGCTGAATTGGGAAACGGGGCTACCCAAATAACGTCTCAATTCATGGATGTTATTAGGAATATCTAACAAGAATTGGCCTATAGGAGTAGAAACAATGAACACATGTTAAAGGCTAGTGAGGAGCAGGGAAGGATGATAAAGGGAATGATTGAGAAGTCTAGCCATAAAAATATGGAACTTGAAATATTGAAATGAAATAAAAGACACACGAAATGAGGGAAATATGAATGTGGGTGGGAATCTGATAGAACAAATCGAAGAATGGAGAAGAGTAATAAAAAAACAAAGCTACAAGGGGAATTTAAGAAAAATAATCCCCTTACTTTTTATGGGGAGAAAGAAGAGGGTGTAGAAGCATGCCTACTTAATATTTAAATATTGTTAAGTCTATGAATACGAGAGAAACTTAAAGTCCATATTGGAAATTTACCAACTTCAATATAAATCTTCTCTCTCATGGGAAGAAGCTAAAAGTGTGCATCTATTGGAGGAAAAGAAAATATCTTGGGAGGAATTTTGGAAGTAGTTTAAAAAATTTCTACATAAGTGAATATTATTATGATGATCATGAAAATGAGTTCCATGAGTTAAGGTTGGGAAAAATAACTATGGAAAAAATTGTTGAAAAATCTACCAACTTACTACGGTATGTTCCCTACATTGAAGAAGAAAAAACCAAGGTGTTGGAGTTTGTTAATTGTTTACCCACTGTCTACAAGGAAAATATTGAATTAGACAATCCTGAGACAATGGATGAAGTAGTAATAAAGGCGAGGCTTTCATATTAACAATTTATGAATAAGGGTGAAGTTACCAAGTTTTGGAAAATTAAGGACAAACTCAAATCTAAAATTGTGGTAAAACAACAAAAACTTGCTTATCTAATTTTTTTTGGAAGAATCATAAAAGGGGAAATTTTAGAAAGGGGAATGTAAATAAATCAACATACTCTCAAGTTGGGTCAAAACCTATGGAGATAAATTTTAAAATATTAGCGAGGGTAAAGAAAATGAACCACTAAATTGTTAGGGGCATTGTGAGCCTCATCTATTCAGAAATTGTTCACATAATCCCATATCTGTCAAAAATATCCAAGTTTTCCATGAATCCACCATAGTAAATGATATTGCAAGGAATATGCCCAGGATAAGTGAAAATTTGGAGGATAGACAAATGGAACATCAATCAACAATAATTTATAGTAAAGGTACTATTTAAAACCAACTTGTTTCTAGTTTAATTAATCCAAGGGCTAGTTTAGGTTACATTGGATCAGAGGTGGTAGAAAATTATAAATTTAAAACCGAAAAATATAAAGTTGCATGGTTGGTACAATTAAAAAATAACACTAAGACAAAAGTAACCAACCAAGTAAAGCAATTTTATTTTGATTTAAATGGTTATCTTACAACAATAAATCTAAATTTACTTCCCCTAGGATCATATGATGTCCTAATAGGCATGGACTAGTTGGAAAAGCAGGGGCCATTATAAATAGTTTAGAAAAACCAATGAGCTATGTGAATCAACAGGGACAAAATCAGATAATCCAAGGCATACCAAAACCCACATCATTCAGACAAATCACGACCTTAAAAATGAAAAAGAATGCATGGAAGGAGTGTCGACTACTTATGGTTCATGTATAAGTAATGGAACAACAAGGAGAAGAATTAAATTAGACACCCTACTATTTATTAAGGAGTTTCATGACGTATTTCTAGAGGAAATTACGTTTTTTCCCCCTCAGAAAGATATAGAAGTTTCCATTAATTTAGTATTCATTGCAACCCCAATGTCTAGAGCCCTGTATTTAATGATTCCACCTGAATTATTGGATTTGAAAATGCAACTACAAGACCTATTGGGAAAATGATATATTAGGCCTAGTGTGTCACTATTGGGGAATACAATGTTATTTGTTAAAAATAAGGATGGCCCATTTATAATGTGCTTCAATTACAGACAATTAATCAAGTTAACTATTTAAAACAAATATCCATTTCCCCATATTGGTGATATGCTTGATCAAGTAAGGGGGGCCACCATTTGTTCAAAAATTGACTTACGGACGTGATATCTTCAATTGAGAATAGAAAATGAAGATATTTATAAGAAAAAAATCAGAGCCAAGTATGGTCACTATGAGTTTTTAGTGTTACCATTTGGACTTACTAATTCCCCAACAACCTTTATGTGCGTGAAGAACATTATATTTCGTAAATATTTGGACAAATTTGTGTTGGTATTTATAGATGAAATTTTGGTACATTCCAAATATGAAGAAGAACATAAGGAACAACTAAAATTGGTGCTGCAAACTGTAAGGGAACATCTTTTGTATGCCAAATTTAGTAATTGTGAGTTATAAAAAAACATGATACAATACTTGGGCCACATCATTTGAAAGGAAGGACTAGCAGTTGGACATGAGAAGGTTTAGGCCATGGTAAATTGGCCCATACCAAGGGATGTGTCTGTTGTCCGATCATTTATGGGAATCACGATATATTACCAAATATTTATAGAGTAATTCATGAAACTAGCGTATCCTATCATATCCTTGTAGAAAAAAGGGGAAAAATTTGAATGGACCACATAATGTCAAAAGAGTTTCAATAAGTTGAAACACTTACTCACATTGGCTCCCATATTAAAACTTGTAGATCTAAATAAATAATTTATAGTTTGAACCGATGCTTGTATGGAAGGGCTAGGACGAGTTTTAATGCAAGACAATTCATTGATGGCTTGCAAGTCTAGAAAGCTAAAAACACATGAAAGGAATTATGTTGTATATGATTTAGAACTAGATGTTGTAATGCATGCCTTAAAGATGTGGGTGAATTGTCTATTAGGGAAGAAATTCACAATGGTAAGAGATCATAACAACCTAAAATATATTTTCAGCCAACCAGATCTCAATGCCAGGAAATAAAGGTGGATGGTGTTTCTTAGTGAATTTGAATTTGAAATTAGACATATAAAAGGGAAATAAAACATGATAGAATATGCTTTGAGAAAACATGCCTACACTCTAATTGAAGTGTATGTTAGTAGTGTTAGTACATATTTGATAGAAGAAATCAAAAATTTGGTAATGAGTGACCCTAAATATTTGGAAATTTAACAAAAATTATAGCATATTAACATTTCGGGTTATAGAGAAAATTCTGAAAAATTGTTTATTTATAGGAAACAATTGTATGGTTGAGATGTAAATTCCCTGAAACAAATGATACTAGATTAATACTACAAGAAGCCATATGTGGGACATCTTGGATACCAAAATATGACTACAACATTAAGAAATAATTAATTTTGACCAGTTATGAAGAAAGAGGTGGTTGAATATTTATCAAAATATTTAAAGTTCCAATAGGCAAACATTGAACATCAACACCCTGTCGGGGTACTAAATCCACTACCTATCCCTGAATGGAAATGGGAAATAATTTCTTTATATTTTATCATAGGACTACCAAGGACCATGACACAACATTATTCCATCATGGTAGTCGTGGACACCTTAAGTAAGGCAACCCATTTCATATCGATACAATCCACTTTTGGTACGATAGATTGCTAATATCTTCATGAAGGATATTATTCGACTACATGGAGTACCCAAGATGATAATGTCGGAAAACGATGCCAAATTCACCTCAAAATTATAGAAGGCATTGTTTGGGGGCATGGGAACTCAACTAAATTTCATCACGGAATATCATATACAAACGGATGGAAAAACTCAGAGGACCAACCATATTTTGGAGGATGTGCTGAGAATGTACGTCATGGAAATACCTACTAAATGGGAGGATTTTATGCATTTGGTAGAGTTTTCTTACAATAAAATCTATCAGGTTTCCATAAAAATGAGTTTTTTTGAAGCCATGCATGGTAGAAAATTCCATACACCTCCAGTTGGGGTGAGCTAGATGATAGAATAATACTAAGGCTGCATGTTCTATAGGAAATGGAACAAACAATACAGATGATTCAACATAAAATGAAAACCACATAGGATGGACAAAAAATGTATGCAGACAAGAAAATAACACACAGGGAGTTCAAAATTTGGGATCATGTTTATTTTAGGGTGAAACCGAGAAAAAATACTTTAATAATGGGAACGTGTCCAAAATTAGCACCACAATTTTGTGGGCCATTCAAAGTTCTATATGGAACTGGACTCGTAGCTTATAAATTAGCATTACATAGTCATATTAAAGTTCATAACATTTTTCATGTATGTTTACTTAAGAAATATTTACATGATAACTCTCGCATAATTGATTGGAAAATTCTATAGGTGGAACCTAAAGGATAATTTCTACAAGACCCTATCTGTATCATAGATCGAAAAGAGATTTGGTTCGAGAATCGAGTTGTTGTTCAGGTTAAAGTGCAATGGAATAATTTTACTCCCGAAGAGGTTACATGGGAATGAGAAGATGAGATATAGAACAATTATCCAACACTCTTCGAAAGAGAAGTGACAGGGAAATAAACATCGGGGACGGTGTGACTTGAAAGTGGGAAGAATGTAATACCCCTTTGTTGTAATGTTGTTTCTTTGTTTTGAATGATTCATATTAGTTTAAATGGCGGAGAATACATGAAGTACATTCAAATTATTACGTAAATAAATAATTTTATTAATAAGTAAATAATTGGATTGAAAGCACTTGGGAATGAGACACTTGAGTATGAAATTCTTGCCAAAGAAAGAAAAATATATATATAAATTTTCCATGATAAATATTTTATATAAGATTTAAGGGATAGGAGATAAAATCCATTAAATCACTTTGGTAGGGAAATATTATAAGTATGGATAATAATAAATCATCATGAGTGAAAAAAATAGGATTTAAAGGAAAATCCTAGGCTAGTGGTGTTTAGAACCACAAAAGCGAGATGTTGCTGAAGGATAAATTGATTACGGAAGAAAAGTATAAAATGACTATTGAAAGGTTATATAAGGTTTGATGATATATTTGGAAAGTACTCTAATTTCAAGGGTAACTGGAGGTACAGTTCATGGTTGGGTGGCTATTGTGCTCATTAGGTGCAAATTCTGCAACGATTCTGGTTAGGAAATTTGTGCATAATTATTTGTATGAATAACTCAATAAATATTGTGATGCATGTGGGTATAAATATATAAATATATCATGTACTTTAGGGGTTTGTATAGAGAATTATGTGTTGATATTTTAAAATTTATAGTAAATATTTCATGTGTTATAAATAACATGTTGGGGAATGATATAACCATGATATTTCGTAGTGAGTTAGTAAATAATATGGAAATCCACGAGGAATGATTGTTAGCGAATTTATGCTAACTAAACCTAAAGAGTGGTTAAATTTCTATGCCAAATATTATTTATCATATCAAATTGCATATGTTAATTATTGTGAACATTTATTTACATGTATCTCTGATGGTTGATAATAATTCGATGGAGTGTGTGTAGAATAGCTCGTAGGATTATATATTTATGAGAGCCTACATTGTTTTTGGGTTAAAAGGGAAGTAAATTTAACTAGTTCGACTGTGTAAAACTGCGAATTCATAGGAAAAGAAATTTAGCTGATAATCTTGAGAGAAACACAGAGGAACGACTAAATTTTGGTGTCAACCATGATCAACCATTATTCAACGTCACATTGTGAAAAAAATTATCACAATATGAAAATCAATCATGGTAAACCATAGTTCAACGTCGCATTATGAAAAATATTGTGTCAATATGAAAATCAATCATGCATAACAATGGTCAACCATGTGTATTTTAGGGTCTATAATGTTTGCAATATGTTTATATACTTTTAGTTTATAATATTTATCCCTTGGATTCAATATTATTCCTTGGGTTTATAATTCCTTGGAATTTTACTATTAATCCTTTTGGTTTATAATATTTATCTTAGGGTTTATATAGTTATGTTAATAAATGTATATTAATCATACATCTATCGGTATATATCCACCACATTTACTAATGTGGTTGTACATCTGCTTCATATACGCCTATCAACATATATCAACCACATTTACGAATGTGGTTGTGGTTTCTAATATTTATCTTTGGGTTTATATAATTTTGTTTATAATATTAATCCTTTGGGTTGAATATTATTCCCTTAAGTTTATATTATCAGTACATTGGGTTTATTAATGTAATGATTCATATTTTAAGAGTTTATAATATAAATTTCTAAGATTTATTGATGCCTTGAGTTTATGATATTAATAATCACTAACATTTATAATATTAATCCAAAGATTTTTTAAATTTATTAATCAATTAATTATAATAAATAAATAAATTAAATTATTATTATTATGTTTGTTTTTTAATATAAATAAATCATTTATTTAATATTAATTATCTATTGGTGTTGGTGATGCGCTCTTCTAGGGTTTCTTGCTTTCTCGTGCTGCAAAAACCCTACTCCCCCCTGCAACCCTGTAAACCCTGACGGCGCCCTCTTCTGCACGCAGCTGCGCATAGTACACGGTGATGGATCAGGATATGGGGGGGGGGGCGGTCAGCCTCCCCCTGCTAACGACCAAGAAATTCCAAAAGAATCTGACAAGGAAATGAAGGACTCGTTCACAGCGCAGGAAACGGTGGATAACAAGCAAACGACCTCTAAACCACAAACAGAGGTGCCGCAGGTCACGTCTTCAACCTGCAAACCAATAGCACAAGAAAGACCCAAAATCGATCTGCCCAGTCATCAAATTAATGCAAGGATTCAGTACATGAGAGATCATGCTCTCATAGGAAAATTCATAGGGTTTTGGCCAACAGAGAAGGCCCTACAAGGATGGATTGCGTCCAAATGGAAGCCAAAAGGGCACGTGAGTTTGCAACTGGGTCCAAAAGGTTTCTTCACTACCGATTTCAACTGCATCGAGGACAGAAATAGGGTTATGGATGGTGGCCCCTATTTCTTTAACTCAACAGGGCTATACCTTCGCAACTGGGTCAAAAGGTTCAACCCAGACCAAGAAAATTTTAACTGGGCCCCAGTATGGATTCAACTCTATTCGTTGCCTCTGGAATACTGGGATGAGGAATCTCTGCAAGCGATTGGGACAGGCTTGGGAGAGTTCATAAAAATAGCAGAAGAAACGAAGCTTCCAAGATACACCCCTACGCTTGAATCTGTGTGCAAATGCAGCTGGACAGAGCACTCCCAGATGCGATAAGTCTGTTTCATGATGACTACGAATGGATTCAACCGTTGGATTATGAACATGTGCCTTTTCGTTGCAGAAGATGTCACGCTCCTGGGCATCTCTTCAGAGACTGCCCTCTTGTTGCCCCATCTAAGAGTCAAAGCACTGGAGACAGAGAAGATAAGGATGGGTTCACCAAGGTTCCATCCAGGAGAAGAAACAGCAAGAAAGTTTCCCAACCCGGACCTAAACCTGACTCCTCCACTTCTGCTCCCTCCACAAGTAACAGTTTTTCCGCTCTTGCCCAGTCTGATGCCCCGAATGAAGACTTTCCTGCTGCGCCTCCCTCCTCGGCCCTTTCTGATCCCCCCACTTCTCTTCTCAACCCTTCTGCCACAGATCCCGCTCAAGGTTCTTTGCCTTCCAGCTCTCTCCCAGATGTCGGCCCCTCTTTTAAGCAGAAGCAGGTGACCTGGAACCCCAATACCATGGACCTAGATTCTTAATCTCTTCACCCCGTTCTGGATAGTAAAGACTTACAGGAAAGCTTGCAGATATCTCTTATGGATGAGGATTTGGAAAGCTTCGATGTAGGGAACTTGGATCTATTCGGTCTAGAAGATGCTTGCCGAAAGAAAGAATTCGACAAGATCCAACCCCATCAAATCGAGTCCCTTAAGGTAGTTCTTACCAAGGCTCATCAGCACAAAAAATTGGGGGTACATCCAGGTAGCCATTGGGACAGCCTGAAGGTGTTTAAGGAAAATAAAAAGTGAGGTAGAAAACCAGAATGGCAGCGCACCATCCAGATCGGGGCGATGCTGGTGGAATTAGGGAGATATCCCAAGTTGACCCGGTTTTACAAACCATTTAATAGCAGTTCTCCATGAAGTTAGTCTCATGGAATGTAAGAGGGCTCAATGCCCCTGGAAAGTTCTGAATGATAAAATCCATGATTCAGAAGGAGAAACCTCAAATCCTCTTCCTCCAGGAAACTAAATGCAACAGTAATCTGCTAGGCTCCATTTTGTCAAAGGCTTGGCCTAGCAGCAGCTCAGTAGCAGTAGATGCCTCTGGATCCTCCGGAGGTCTGGCCATTGCTTGGGACACCCACACCATGCAGCTTTTCGACTTTCATGCAGGGCATAATCTCATTCAAGCCACTTTTCACCCTATTGGCACTAATATACATGGACATCTGTCCAATGTTTACTTTCCACAAGAGCAGAATAGCAAGGCTGCGCTCTTGGATACCATAGCGCACCTCAACACTAATAGATCCCACCCTCTTTGGATTGTTGGTGGTGATTTCAATATGACCCTAAGATCGGATGAGAAAACTGGAGGACGCTCTAGAACAAACCTGGAAAGCAGTCATTTCAAGAACTTCATCAATAATAACTAGCTTATTGACATCCCCTTCTCCAACGACATCTTCACTTGGAGCAACAGACGTGTGGGAGGGCAGCGGATCGCTTCAAAGTTGGACAAATTTCTAATCTCAGATAATGCTATACACATGGGGGGAGACATCACAAGTTCAATTCTGCCCTTTGCTGGATTGGATCACTGGCCTATTCTACTTCAGTGGAAAAATATAGGGTCCCAGCTAAAAAGATCTTTTAGATTCGAAGCTTTCTGGTTGACTCATCCTTCCTTCAAGGATCTAATACATGCTGCATGGAGAAACTTTAAACTGCCTAAGGGTTCAAAAATGTACCAGTTCCATCAAAAGCTAAAATTCCTTAAAGGACAAATCAAACACTGGAATCGGTCCACCTTCAGCAACATCTTCGAGGAAAAGAAGATTCTTGAGCAACAGATGCATGAGGTGCAACAAGAAATCATCTCCAAGGGACGAACAGAGGAACTCGCCACCAAGGAGTTTAATCTCCAAAATCAGCTTGAGGAACGATACAAACAGGAAGAGATCCTTTGGAGGTAGAAATCTAGAATATGATGGCTGAAGGAGGGAGAAAGGAACACCAAGTTCTTCCATGCCTCTACCATACAACACAGGATGCAAAACAAGGTTAGTCACATAATCAACCAGCAAGGGGAAAAGATGGAGAAACATGAGGAAATGGAGTAGGAACTGATTGACTACTTCAGGAGCATACAACAAGAGCCTCAAATAAACAGACAAACTGCCATCAATCAGATCAAACAGCTCATCCCCAAATTGGTTACTGCTGAGCATAACCAAATGCTTCTTCGTCCAGTCTCCCCCCAAGAAGTGGATGAGGCTATGGCGCAGTTGAAGGATGGTAAAGCCCCAGGACCCGATGGTTTTACCTCTAATTTCTTCCATCATTTCTCGGACCTCATCAAATCTGAAGTTTGGCAGCTGGTTGAGGAGTCAAGAGCCATGCACTGGATCCTTCCCTCCCTCAACACCACCTTCATTGCGCTTGTACCCAAGGAGGAACAGCCTAGCAAACCGGATAAATTCAAGCCTATTGCTCTTTGCAATGTTATATACAAACTCATCTCTAAAGTTATTGCTAACAGGCTCAAGCCACTCCTTCCGCTCCTCATCTCTCCGGAGCAGACGGGATATGTTGAAGGGTGCCAAATTCTGGATGGAATAATTTTAACCCATGAAATTATGCACTCTCTAAAGGTTTGCAAAAAGCCAGGTATGCTTCTCAAGATTGATCTTTCAAAAGCATTTGATAAACTGAACTGGAACTATATTCAATAGATCTTAAATTCTTTTGGTTTTGATCAGATGTGGATTAGATGGATAATGAGTCTCATTTCCTCCCCCTCCTTCTCCATTCTTGTCAATGGGGTTCCTTCCCCCCCTTTTCATCCTTCTCGAGGAATTAGGTAGGGGGATCCTCTCTCCCCCTTCCTCTTTGTCCTCATGGTTGAAGGCCTTGGGCGTTTAATTCACAAGGAAATTTAGTCTCACAAGTTATGCGGCATCTCCCTCCATGGCGCCCCTGTCACCACCCACCAGAAATTTGTGGATGACAACATGCTCTTTGGCCACCCCTCGATTCAGGAAGCTCGCTCCTTCAAACACATCCTTCACCTGTTCTATTCTGCCTCTGGTCTCTCCATCAATGACTCTAAATCCCAGGTGTTCTTTTTCAACACTCCTCCCCTCACTCAAGCCAACATTGCCCGTATCCTTGGGTTCTCCATTGCCTCCCTCCCTGATAAATATCTGGGTGCCCCCCTCATAGACTCTGCCATCAGGAACTCCTCCTGGATCAAGCTACTGGACAAATTGGAAGCCAGGCTTGCCTCTTGGACCTTCAGAGCTCTAAACTTACCTAGCAGGCTTATTCTTATCAAAGCGGTGCTCCAATCGATACCCCTTTACCTCTTCTCTATTTTAGCTGCTCCTAAGTGGGTTCTCAAGCAAATCAGATCTTTGCAACGGAACTTTCTTTGGGGCTCCTCTGGCCGAAATCGGAAGTGGGCTCTTGTGAGCTGGGACACGGTCTGCTCTCCCAAGGAATCTGGAGGTCCCAATCTCCGAGATCCCAATCACAGCAATGAGGTTATGGCTGCCCGTATTTGGTGGAATTGGTTATCCAAACCTCACACTCCTTGGGCCAAACTTTGGACTGCTAAATATGCTAACAACAGACCCTCGGTTGATCTGATCAGAATGGTTCCTATCCAAACTGGCTCCCTCATTTGGAATGCGGCCAAACAACACTATCTACTCATTCAGCAAAATTGCTTCTGGGAAATTCGCAATGGCAGCTCTGCGAGATTTTGGCACGACTCTTGGCAGCAAACTGCGCCTCTCATTGAGATCCTCCCCAGCATCAACTTGGGAGGTAACAACTCGGATCATGATGTTAAGGTTTGTCAGCAATGGATAGCCACTAACAACAATGATTTTAGACAATGGAAGCTTCCTCAGATAATAGCTCCTCACGTGCATGAACTTGATTTGGATACACTCAGCAACGAGCTTCATAGGCGGCAAATCAGAAGATCTGAAGATCATGACATTCTTAGGTGGGGCTACTCCACCAAAGGAATGTACACCACAAAAGAAGCCTACTCTCTTCTGCATCTAATGCCTCTCCCCCGTGATACTCTTTGGGCATTGATCTGGAACAAGTTCACTTGCCCCAAGATCTCCACATTCCTATGGCTTCTCAGCCACAAAAGAATTCTCACGTGGGACAATCTTGTCACACGAGGTTTCACTAGGCCTTCCCAATGCCCCAACTGCCTTCAAAATGTGGAAACGATCCAGCATATCCTCTTGCTTTGCCCTCTGGCCAACTCCTTCTGGGAAAAATGCATCTTTCGCTGTTAGAAGAACAAACCCACAGGGGACATCACCATGATTCTTCGCACATGGCCTCGAAGCCCCTACTCTTCACCCCTCCTCAACGCCCTCTGGCTTCTTCTTCCTGGTCTTGTTTTTTGGTCTCTGTGGAAAGAATGGAATAAACGCATCTTCAAAAATCAAGTCACCTCCCTTGACTCTCTCTGGATCTCCTTCTGCAATAACCTTCAGGAATCCCTGGCCCTCCGCCCTTGGAATGAAGATGACTACCCAAAAATCCCCAAAGAAATCTCCATCTGGCAAAACTGGAAACTTCAAATTGTGTTCCTTCCTTCTCTCAACATCCGTTCACCTCCTGATCCACCCTTGCATTGGTCCCCTCCTCCGGATGGTGTTTTCAAAATTAATTTTGATGGCGCCTCTAAAGGGAATCCCGGTCTTACTGGCTTCGGGGGTATAGTCAGAAATTCCAGAGGCGAAACTCAATTCATCTTTTATGGTTCCATTAGATGGGACACCAATAACTCTGCTGAATTGGAAGGATTATGGCAAGGCCTCTGTCTCACTCATCATTATAACCTCTTCCCTATCATTACTGAGGGGGACTCTCAAGTTCTCATCAATGTTTCCCAGAGGCTTCTTTGGGGCACTAATTCAGAGAAAGTGTCTCATAGTTGGCGTCTTGAAGCCAGAATTAATAGGTTAAGCAAGTGGCTCATGCATCACAGGGCGATCTCATTCAAGCACGTAAAGAGGGAAGGCAATAAAGTTGCAGACCTCTTGGTCAATCTTGGAACAGACAGCACTAGCACTCTCATTCATGGCTCCCTCAATTGTATCCATGATGAACGGGAGGTGCCACCTCGCGCACTTCCCCATGGAGATGGCCAGGGCAGCCCACATGGCTCCCGACATTCGCATTAACTCGGCTCTTAATGCTATCACTCACGCGACGGTCATTAACCTTGGTCTGCTCAATTCGGAGGAGATTATGGTGGTGCTGCAAGATATGGAGGTTCAGTCGCATGGCTTAGACGACGCCACTGGTTCGGTGAGCTCGCCCGCCCCACTGCTCGGTATTTGCACTCCTAGCTCGCTCGAGGCCAACGTGAAGACTTCTACAGGGAGGCGCTGCTCTCTGCAGGCCTACATTAAACCATTCCCAGGTATTCATTTCACACAGAGTCCGCATTGTCTATATAATTTTCTTTCCAGGGTTGGCACTGACCTGCGTGGTGAGCCTCTGGGTGGTTTCTCCACTCCGCCTGTCATTATCCGCTTCGCCCATCCCTCTGATCATTCCATTGCTCCCCATGCTCTCACAGTCTCCCCTCTCGCTTTCGCTCACCTCTGTCATTCCCCTTCTGAGATGCCGCGTCTTCGTGAGAGGATGAGAGCTCGACCAGGCCCCAGCCGAGGTCTCAGTCGCCCTCCTCCCAAGTCTTTCTCCACTGATGATACTCTGGACCCATCTCAGAATCTACGCGGTGGCAGAGGATGTGGACGTCGTCGTGCTGGAGATACGGTTTCAGCTCCCATGGTTGACGCCTCGCCTTCTCCTTCCCAAGCTCACGATTTTGGTGGTAGCTCTTCCCAGTCTCTCCCTCCTGCCCCTCTTCGCCCCACCATTAGACAGACCTCGCAGCGTGCGGAGCTCAGATTCCATCCCACTGCCTCCAATTCTGTTCTCACGGCCTTCATAACGCTCACTCTGCGTGAGGAAATTCCCAACCACCCTGCTCCTTGTTTAGCCTCCGTGCACCTCTCTCCGAGTTCTGGCCCCTTTAACGCAGATGCTGCACCGGTCATCTCCCCTCTTTCTCCACAGGCGCAACAGAGATACACGGGAGCGCCCCCGAGCGGCATGGACATGAGCGATTCTGGCAAGGAGGACAACAGAGAGGTTTTCGATTGCAGAATCATTGAGGAACCACCGTCACCATCTCATGGCTAGCCTCAACAATGCTCTCCAGGTTTTTTGTTTCAGTTTCATAGATAATGCTAGTTTTTGTAGCTGGGCAGACCAGCTGGAAAAGTGGTCTCTAAACTATAGCTTATATTTCTATGTTTATTTAGTTTCTATGCTTTCCAAACCGGTTTCCCTCACGAGGGCGGTTAAGACTCGATGTTTAATAGGACTGGTTTCCCAATATGGGCAGTCAAGGTACTCTGTGAGCAGTTTGACTTTCAAACACAGTGTTCATGCTTTCATAGCTGACACTGTGCCTGTTTTGAACCAGTAACCTTATACATAATAGAATTAGTTATACTTAGAAAAAAAAAAAAAATATTAATTATCTATTATTAATATATAATTAAACTATTAATTAATAAAAAATATCATTGTTAGTATTATTATTGAACTAAACTATTTAATATTATTTAATTATTTATTATTATTTAATTATTTAAGAACTAAAAATATTAATTAATAACAATAATACTAATAGTAATAATATTTAGTAATAAAATAATTATTTTTAAATTATTATTACCATCTTTAATAATAATAATAATAATTTTATTGTAATAGTTGTTTTTTAATATTTTTATTATTATATATTTATTCATGCCTTGTGTGGTAGATACAAATGAAGCCTTTGGTGTATATCAGTCACATTTACTTAATTAAATTTGTTCTTGATAGTTTATATAATAATATAAAGTTTAAGGCCCATGAGATGTAGCTCAAATTGTAATTATCTCTTTAAAATGTCATATGTAAAGAAAGAGATTCAATATTCAAATCCATGTGAGTTAGAGCAACCAAAAAAAATAAGAATTTCCTAAATCTTATAATTTAAATTTATTCCTAGCTGTCCATAATGTTTCTAGTAGCATTTCAGAAGCAAAATTCATGACAGGAAGATCAACTTCGAAAGTAAATTTCCATCAATGGTTTCATTCGAGAAGGGACCCCAGACAATGAGGCTTGAGCGTAACGTAATTTGACTGCGAAGACGAAAGATGCTTGAAATTTTCTGTAGAGTTGAATATTCAAAGCTGATTTTGTGTGGTTGAGCAACATTATGTGAGGTCCGAATTAGGCCACGCACTAACAATATTTTTGTAGGGCTTGAATGAAGCCAAATTATATTTCTGTGGAAGGAACCCCTAGATATGTCCAGAAGCACGACTAGTCTCAAATCAAGTGTCATTATGTGATTGGGAAAATCTGCGAAGGAAGGACAACTATTTTGGTATTGCGAAGAACGGGAGTTTTAAGTATTGCGGGAGAAAGTGTGTGCAGGGAATGCATGTGTGCAACAAGAGACGCAAACACTCAGACACACTCTTGTTCCCACACTCCTCGCATAAATGTGAATTTCTATCAAAAGAGGGAGGGACTGTGTTGTTATAGAGTTATCGCTCTTATTAATATTAATATATCTCAAATTCTTCTCAATATATAAAATGATAATTATTTAATTATACCAAATGACAATTATTTAATTATACCAAAGGCTTGACCAAAAAAAGTGTATTACTTTTGTTTAAGGTTTAATATTAATGTTTGATTAGATATATTAGTAAATATATTGATAAGGTTTAATCATTTTACTAATAAGGTTTAAATAAGGTTTAGTAATAAAATTTATTAATAACACTAAAATAAAACTTAATAAAATTAAATAAGAATATTTAAACTGTAATAGTAATGGGTAATAAGTTTTATTAATAAAGACTATAAAATTTATTAACAAAATTAATCATGTTGTAAAATTATTTAAACATTAATAAATTTATAATGATAGATTAATAACTATACATTAATATATATGTTAATAGAAATAATACACCTATCTACACATATTAGTGCATTAATATTATATTAATCAATATACAAAGGTATTAAACTATACAATATTATATTGATAAACGTATTAACACATATTAATAATGTTTGACTTGGTCAACTATGGTCAATATGGAAATCATGTTTAGCCATGGTTAATGATAAAGATTATGTTCAACATTCCTATAGTTATCTACAAACATCATGCACAATGTTAAACAATAATTAAGGTTTTAAAAGGTATTATTAATAATACTAATAATAATAACAGTAATAATAATATGCCTAACCCCTTAGGGGAAAAATCATTAGCGTCTCAAATATAACATTTCTTCAAAATAATAGGTTACACATGTCTTTACCAAACCACTCTCGAGAAGCTTTTGAGTATCCTATAAAGAGGATAGGAGTGACATCTCCTCATTTTCAGTGAAAGGAACAATATCCAACTGCATTTCACAAGGTGCACTACAAAAGAAAAAAGTGTTGATAATTTATGTCACAACCATAGGGGAGGTAGTCCCAAAAGCTTCAAAGAGTAAATATTTTGTACGGAAGAAGAGTTACATATAAGGTTAAGAACAAGTATAGGGGCAACGTCCCTTTTTAATTAATGTCAAAAGGATAGAAGTTGCAAGTACAAGGATAATTTCAGATAGGGTGAGTTCTATAGTATTATTATAATGTTGACTAAGGATTGCGATAAATGAAAAAATGGTCCATTGTTGGAAATATTATTTTCATATTTTTTTATGTCCATTTGGATACCCTGCCATTGAATGCAATTTTACTCCAATTGTCAATCTCAAATGGGAGCATAATATATATGGTTCGAAAGATAATTATAATACCTTTCCAAAAAAATATGGAACTCTCTATAACTCCATATGTATGAGGAGATATGAAATATTTCATATTAATTACCCATCAAAAGTATAATAGCTGACCCAACTTGTTTCACAAGTCAGTCACATAAGTGGAAGATACAAATGCTATCAATAAAGGCCATATGAGTTCATCTTAACATCAGTTCATCAAATAACATATATGAGGTCATAGAAGGACCTCAGGAGTAAGTTTTAGGGTGATTCTCAGAATCTAAATGTGGAAGAAAAAATTTAATTCATGGAGTGAATGAGTCATCTTGAATTTTTTTTGTATATCTTTTCATCTTGGATGTTTGAAACTATCAAACATGGAGAATATATAAGGAATATATATTCATTTCCACATGATTAAAATCTTAGACCTTGATTTTATACAATTTCAGATATATGGTGAAAGGACGCTAGTATTATTGAATCCTCCTTAAATCTTCTTCAAACAGGTCCGTTGGGTACTTTTGCTACAATTTTTTTTTGGGAAGTTTCATATTTTGAGACTTCGATGATGTAGATAAAATATATTCATGTAACTTTGGTTCAATTGTTAGTCCTTAATTCCCTATAATTTTGAAGATATGGTCGAAGGAAGCTAGGCTTCTCGAATTATTTTAAAATTTTCTTCAAATAGGTCCTCGTAGTATTTTAGCTCTATCTTTCTTTATATGATGTTTCCAAATCATAAATTTGGTGGAGATATAGGAGAGATCTCAAAGTACTTACAATAAAATTTTAGAGCCTCTTTCATTATAATTTTTGAGATATGATTTGAGGAATTTCATGTTCTTGAGCGCTCATGAAACATGCCTCAAATATGTTACCTTGTAATTTTTTTTATAATTTTATTTACGACATGTTTCAAATTGTGAATTTAGGATGAGACAAGGAAGAGATCTCTAGGTGTTTGACTTATTAATTTTAGAACTATATTTGTAAAATTGGATATGTGGAATGATTTTCAAATTCCTTTTTGGGAATAAGGGAAAAGAAACAAGTTTTGGAAGAAGTAGACTTTGTGATGGAAGAAGCAACAAGTATACCTAGTGAAGGTGGAAACAACTAAAAAATTTGGTGAAGAAGAAAGTCATAAGAAGAATTGGTGAAAGTAGAGGTAAGTAACAGTCACTATAAAGAATTAAGAAAGTAGGTTGGTGCCTACAAGTAGAAGAATTAGTGGGATTTATTTCTTGTGTAGGTTGGTTCCTATAAAGAAATGGATGAGATTGGTGGCTCTTGAAGTTTGGCTTCTAAAAAAGAGTATAGGGGACTGGTGTCTCTTGTAGGTTGGTCCCTACAGGGTAGCATAAGGGATTAGTCCCTCTAGATTGGTCCCTCTAGGTTGGATCCTACAAAGGAACAAAGAGGTTTAGTGTCTCTTATAGGTTGGTTCATACAATGAAAAAAGGCAATAATTTTCTCCTCTATGTTTTTTTATGTAAATTAATAGTAGGTTGGCTTCAACAAGATCTTTTATATAAATGAGTTTCACTGTTTTCTCTCGTAAGGGTTTCCACATATATCTTGTTTTACTTGTTTATTTTATAAGATTTATGCTTTATGATATTTGAATGGAATTTAATAAGCAAATATTATCATTATACTAATTGAACCCCCATTTCAACTAAATTGTGAATTCCAACAATATCCAACCATGGCGAAACAATATCAACTATAGTAATCTATGGTCATCGATGGTTAAAGGTCACTTATAGTGAGTATGGTCAACCATACTGATTTATAGTTAAACAACGACAACCATGGTTAGCAATGTTCACCCATAGTCAACTGTAGTTGACCATAGATAACCATGGTCAGAAATGTTTACCCATAGTCAATTGTAGTTGACCATCGACAACCATGTTCAAAATTTTGCATCATAATGTGACAAATAAATAGTAGCATTAGAATGTATCAAAAAAAAATGAACATCACAATATAATGCCCAAAAATTGATGTCAAAATCACATGAATGAAAATTGGCATCATATGTGATGGAAAAAAATGTTGCAATGCATTGTGATGAACAAAAATAAACGTTGTAATACGTTGCAAATGATAGACACAAAATCAACATCCAAATATTTGAAAAAAAATAATCATCAATGTAATGTGATAGAAAAAACATCAACATTTCAATAAAATGAACTCAAATTGACATCGTGATATAACGAATAATTTTTTTTTGTCACACTGTGATGAACAAATAACAATTTCACAATGTGATGACATAGTCAAGCATAATCAAATTTTGTATTCAACTCTTATTGTCAAAATTTAAATAGTCAACCATGGTCGATCTCAGTAAATAATATGTTCTCTATTTCCATCCTTAGTCAACCTTATTCACATATAATCAATTTTATTCATCCTCAATCAACCTTAATTAACTATTTTTATCTATATTCAACAACGGTTAACTATACTAAACTCCACTGAACATTGCTTCCCCCGCTCTCAGAGGTTTCCTCCATGAATTTGACGGGTAGAGCCACCATTTTCCTAGGCTGCAGGGATGAATAATGAGAGAGAGTGGATTAATGCAACCTTTTCCTAGACCCTAAGCCGGAATTGCTTGGCTGGGCTTCCAAAATTTGAAATTTAAAATGGGCTGAGAGGATATGTGGGTCTTAGACCTCTGACGATTCTATGGCCATTGAAAAATCCACCAAGCACTTTGTCATGGCAGAAATTGGAGGACGAGAGGGCGAACCTGTGCCTCCTCCTCTGCCGAAATGCATTTGGTGGTAGTGAGGCATGGTAGCAATAGAATTCTAAGAATTCAGATGAGGTGGGTGATAAGAGGGGGATGGACGAGTAGTGGAGCAATATGCAACGTGAAATGAATGGGCGGAGGGCAACTAAACAACGGAGTGAGGGGCGGAGGCACAACAAGGACCAACAGAGTCGAGAGCAGGATCTTGTAGAGCAAGCCTAAGGGAAAAATGGAGGGGGCATAGGATAATTGTTGGCTCGAGTTTGTGCCATTTCCCATAAATGGATAGAGCACTCTGTAAGTCAGACGAGCAGGAGTGAATGGACATCAAACGAAATTGAATGTCGAGGAGAGCTCCAGGCTACGGACCAATGAGGGATATTAAAGGCTCTCATGCTTGGGGTAGGTGCTGCCTCGTGGAGAGGACAAATACATGGCATTGGAGAGCCCAAGTGTTGTGCCAACATTGCATTACGGATCACTCACATCCGGGGAATATTTAATGTTTATATTTAAGAAGATTTTTGATTTATTTATTATTAAAGTTTTTTCAATATTTAATTTTTTTAATATTTTTTTTTACAACACAATGACATTCAACCATTTTCAAACCAAATGAAAAATCAAGAGTTAACATTCTAATGTGATAACCAAAAAATCAATGTCACATTAGGAAAAATAAATAATCAATATTTCTTTGTGAGAAGCAAACAATCAACATTGTAATCTGATGAACCAAAATCAATGCAGCAATGCGCTGAAAAAAGAAATGATGTTGCATTGTGATGAAAAAAAATGTCATAATGTGATGACACAGTTTATTATAGTCAATATTTGTAGTTAACCTTTATAGCCAATGTTTAAGTAGCCAACCATGGTCAACCTTCATCAACCATACGTTTACTATAGTTATCCCTAGTTAACCTTATTCACCAATAGTCAATATTAATCATCCTCAATGAACCTTTGTTGACTATATTCAACTATAATCAACCATGGTTGACAATATTTAACTTAGTCAAATATAGGGAAAATATTAAGGATGGAAGGCTATCTTAAATGTTAGAGACCTTATCGAATATTACAAGCCTGTAATATGAAAATTGTAAAATATTTGACAATAATTTGTAAAATATTTCAATTTAAATTCTATTATCAGGCAAACTTTTAAGGATGGGAAATTATTTTGAAGTTTAAAACATTGGCGAATCTCACTTGTCCCTAATATGCAAACTATAAAATGTTTTTTTGATATATTTGTAAAATTATTCAAATTTATAATGATTTGATATATAATCTCTATATAATGTTGGTGATTTTTAAGTTAAAATAATTTTATATTGTAAAGTTTGGGCGAATCATTTTTCATAAAAAATGGAAATTGGTGAATATTTTTTTGGAAAAAACATGGAAAATTAGCCCATCTGCGAATATTAGCGCCCAAAATTTTCGATTTCTATTATATTAGTCTACATTAGATTTTGTCTATTTTCAAGGTAAAATAATTTTATACTAGAAAACATTGTTGAATCAATTTTAAAAAAATGGAAATTGGAAAATATTTTTTTTGGAGAAGCCATGGAAGATCAGTCCACCTATTAATATTAGCCCCTAAAATTTTTGTTTGTCAACAATAATAAGTTTTACTGAACAATAGTCAATTTTTAAAATGACTTAAGAATTATATTAATATAAATATTTATAAGGCTTAAAAATGTTTAATAACAAGTTTTATTAATACTTTTAATAAGGTTTTATTAATACTATTCGTAGTAATATGAATGGTAAGGTTTATGAATAAGATCTAATTTTTGCATCTAATAATATTTAAATTTTATATAATAATTAATTTTTTAAAATTTTTAGTTATGATCATGATTTTTATAGCCCTTTTTTAATGCTAAAACCATATTCAAACATGGTAATCAACGATCAACCATAGTGAATATGGTTGACAATATTTATTTATACTTAAACATTAACAACTGTGGTCAATAATATTTACCCATAGTCAAGCATAGTATAATTAAGACAACCTTATTTAAAAATAGACATCATAATGCAAAAATTAAATATCAACATCAAAACTTATCAAACAAAATCACCATTGCAATCTTAGGAACAAAAATTGGCATTACAATGTGATGAAAGGAAATTGACATCAAGTATAATGAGCAAAAAAACCGCATCACAATGTTACAAACAAAAGTCAACATTTTAAAGTGACAAACAAAAAACCAACATTAAAATGTGACAAACAACAATAAAAGCATGGCTGATCATAGTTGAAAAAACTTGGTTTTGGTTATCTAACCTTGACCAAGTCGGCCATACTAATCCATGTCAATCTTAGTCATTTGTAGTCTATCATAGGCCACCATAGTCAATCATGGGAAAGAATAGTCAACAATGGTTAACCTTAGTGCACTATGAGCAAGCATGTTCATCTTCAATCAACCATAGTCAACATATAGTTATCCATGGTCAATAATTCTCGACCTTAGTTAACCATAAGGAGAAATGGTCATCTTCTATCAACCATACTCACTACAAACAATGAGGGTCAACTATTGTGAAGGATTGTCAATCATAGTTAATGTAGTCAACCATAGTCATCGATGTTCACCATGCTTTAGTCTAGTTAACAATCATTCACCATAGTGAAGTATGCTATCTTGTAAATAATATGGTGATGATGGTCAACTATTGTCACCATAGTTGACACTAGTTTCCATGGTCAACAATAGTCAACCATGGTCAACCATGTCCAATCATAGTCAACTTTATTTAGCAATGGTCACCCATAGTCAGCTACGACAAACCACGGTCTTCTTTGGTCAACCATAACCATTCTTGGAAAACTATAGTCAATCGATGCTCAACCATGCTCAACATGGTAAAACATGATCAACCATGGTTAGCATGGTCAAATATGGCCAACAAAGGCCATCATGGTTGAACATAGTCAACCAAAGCAATCGATTATCAACATGGAAAACTATAATATATGATAGAAAACTATAGTCAACCATGGTCAACTTTTTCGAGTACGGTGAACATGCCCAACCATATTTAACCGTGCGCAACCACGATCCACCATAGTCAATCATAATATATCATAGTCAACTATAGCTAGTTGTGGACAACCATGGTCATTCATAGTCAACTATATGTTGACCATCATAAACACTACTTAACCATGACTTAGACATATTTAGCCATAGTCGCTATAGATAGTCAACTACTGCAACCACTTAAATGTAGTTGATATACATAGATATGGATGAAAACCATTTACATAAATCGATTGGCATATAAATAATTGAAAATATTGCAAATCCACTTATATTAACCACATTCACTACTTTAGTTGTGATAATAACTAGATGAATAGTTTTACATATTATAAATTAAATATTCTAATAAAATTTCTCATTTTCAATTCAATTATTATTCAAATGAAACATTTTTTCATTCAATATTACAATAATTCCAATAAAAACAAATATAAGTTAACTTTATTAATATTTGAAAAATGAGACTAGCATTGTTCAAATCAAATATCCACACTTTAAAAATTTTGGAATTGATATTATCACACCTTCAAAACCCGTTTTTAGCATTATTAAAATAAAAGACTCACAGGTTTTCATATGAACCTAAATACTTACATCTCATGGTGTTAATTTGCATCAACGTTTCCACATTATAAGCGAGATACTGTCCTCATGGCTACTTCCCTCGTAATGCCTTAAACTATTCATGAGAGAAGTCACTCGAACAACAATGGTTGCAAGTATGGGGGTTTAGGTGGATTCTGATTTATCAAAACAAAATCAAAATTACAATTTTCACTTGATGAGATATTGGGTTTAAAGTGATCTACTTTTTTTCATTGTTGAGAATTAATCTCAACCACCCTGTTTAATTTTTTAATATTAACTATACTTCAGTAAATGTTTGGCAGGTTGCAGATTAAGTTTGCATGAAAATACATTGCATAAATGAAGTTCTGAACAGAAGTACATAACTCATTCAACAATAGATTAAACTGTTAAAGTCAAATAGAAATTCAATGCATGGTTATTAAAGTTTATGGGCAAACATTTATGTTGGAATTTCTGAACAATTCCGAACACACATAGGGAAAAAAAAATTCCTCTTCCACAACACAGAGATTAAAAGAAAATTGCAGACAGAGATGTGATGTAGAACATATATTTCATTAAAAAAAAATGGATTGTTACAAACTGAAATTATTTCTTCAGAACGAAGTTCTACATTCATAAAACAAATCTTCTGCTGCTACAAAACAAAACTCTCCTTTTTGGAATACTACACTCTATCTTTTTTGCTCTCCTTCTCTTTTTTTTTCATTCTATGCCTTCGGGCAAGAAATTAGATTTCATAGTCTTCCACTTCAACCTTTGGGCTCTCTCACACAATACACTTTTATAATGCTCACAACATATATAAAACATTATATATATATAACAAAAGTTTAAAACATATAAAATATTTCATGGTAAATAAAATATTAACCAAAACATTTAAATAAACTTTCCATGGGGTTCAAACACTATGCAAGGGCCAATTTCTTTGCCCCCCAAAAATGATTTGATTGGTTTGGAGGAAGGTGACGTCACCTCCTCATGTGGGTTTCCATTCCCTTTACTGCTCACGGTTGGATGCCCCCCCGGAATGTTGCTAGCTCTGTGTTAATTTAATTTAGAAGTGGTTGGCGCAAAATTTATTTATGGTGGTTGTTGCAGATAAGGATACGCGGTTGCATGAATATTTGAACTAGAGATTGTTGTCATCGTTGCTGTCCTTTCCCAAATTCACATCAAACATAAATTTTTTTCGTCTCTGTTCTGCGTGCAGTTGGAAATAAATTCCAAAACTCCCCCTTAAATACAACTGATGCTTTCTTGCATACCCAGGCATTTCCTAAGATAGTTAAAACTCTTCTGTGTTAATGGCTTTGGGAGGATATCTAGAAATTGTTCCTTTGTCTTGCAATGCTGCAAAACAATCTCACCATTATTAACGAGTTCTCTTATAAAATGAAATTTTTCATCAATATTCTTTGTTCTCTTATGAAAGATAGAATTCTTCGATAGAGTTATCGCTGAGCTATTATCAAAATAAATTATTGTTCCTTTGTCTTGTTCATGACAAAAATCTCTGGGCATCTTTCTCATACATACTGCTTGGCATGTTGCTACTGTTGCCGCCACATATTCTGCCTCTGTCATTGATAAAGCAACTATTGGTTTCTTCTTGGAAGTCCATGAAATGGCCCCCGATCCCAAATGAAACACATATCCAGACGTGCACTTCCTGTCATCTACACTTACATCCCAATCATTGTCAGTATAAACAATCAATTTAAAATTTCCAGATGGGAAGTATAAGATACCATACCCCTTTGTTGCACTTAAATACCTTAGAATCCTCTTGGTTGCCTGCTAATGAGTCCCTTTTGATGTTTCCATGAATTTGGAAATTAAACCTAGAACATGCATAATATCTAGCCTAGTTGCAATCAAATACATAAGGTTGCCAACTATGCTTTTATACAAACTTGGATCAAAATCCTTGATGTTGTTTTCTTTGCTCAATTTTAACCTCATGACAATTAGAGTTACAACTGCCTTGTTGTTCTGCATGTTGAATCTTTTCAACACTTCTTTAACATATTTTTCTTGGGAAATAAAAATCCCATTTTCATTTTCTTGTACTTCTATTCCAAGAAAATATCTCCCAAAACCCAAATCAGTCATTTCAAATTCACTCTTCATGGTTGCTTTAAAATTAGCAATGAGAGAAACTTCATTTCCAGTAAAGCTTAAATAATCTACATATAAAACAACAATAAGAATCTTACCATAATTTTATTTTATGTAGAGTGTGGGTTCTCCATCATATTTCTCAAATCCATTTTCAGTTCGATAAGCATCTATCCTGCTGTACCATGCTCTTAGTGCTTGCTTTAGCCCATAAAGAGCTTTCTTCAACTTGCATATTTTGTGCTCTTTGCCTTCAACCTCATAGCTTGGAGGTTGTTCAACACATACCTCTTCTTTCAACATTTCATTTAGGAATCAAGATTTCACATCCATTTGATAAACCTTCCATTTGTGTTGTGCTGCTATGGAAAAAATTGTTCTCACTGTTTCCATCCCTGCAACCGGTGCAAAGGTTTCTTCATAATCTCTTCCTTATTGCTGCTTGTAGCCTTTGACAACAAGTCTTGCTTTGTGCCTTTCAATCTTGCCTTCAGCATTGCTCTTGGTCTTATAAACCCATTTTACTCCAATGACTTCTTTATCTTTAGGGAGGTCCACTAACTCCCATGAATTACACTTTTCTATTGCACCAATCTCTTCATTCATTGCTTCAATCCATTTTTCTTCTTTTACAACATTTTCAAAATGAATTAGGTCATCAACATGAAAATACAAAGAAAATAAAGAGTTCATACCAATATTATCATTTATCTCTCCTTGTTCATAAATATCACTTAGATTTCTGAATCTCGGTCTTCTTGGTGTACTTGGAGTTCCACTTGAACTCGAGGGAGTTTCTGATCCCTATGGTGTGCTTGGAAAAGCACTTCCTTGATTTCTCAAGGTTGTTCCATTTCCACCTTGTGGCATGGTTTGTTGTGCTTGTGGTGGTGGAGGAGGAGCCAACAAGGAGGGATTATTTGCTATTGTCCTCTTGTCATTCGTGAGACACACATGTCTTCATGTTCACTGTTTTCTCTAAGCTTCCATCCCAAGCTTGTTCTTCAATAAACTGCAAATATCTGATTATTATTACTTTCTTAGTGGATGGATTATAGAGTTGGTATGCCTTGGACTCATCACTGTATCCAACAAAGATACATTTCTCCTCCTTACTATGAAGCTTCTTTATCAATTGATCTGGGACATGTGCATAGGCCACACATCCGAAAAATTTCATATGAGTGACAAACGGTTTTTTTCCACTCCATGCTTCTTGCGGAACTCTGTTCATGACAACTTTTGTTAGGCATATATTCAAGATATACACTGCGCAAATGACAGCTTCAACCCAATACTCATTTGGCAAATGTTTTTCGTTCAACTTACTTCTAAACATGTCCATGATGGTCCTATTCTTTCTTTCCGCAACACTATTTTTCTGAGTTATGTACCTTGTGGTAAACTACTTATGTATGCCATTCTCCCTATAGAAACGTTGGAACTCTTTAGAGATGTATTCCCCACCTCTGTCAATTCTTAGCACTTTGATGTAGTGCCCACCTTTCTTCACAAGAGCTTTGAAGTGGCAGAACTATTCAAACACTTCACTCTTCTATTTCAAGAAATACACCTATGTCTTTATGGTGTAATCATATATGAATGTCCAAACATATTTTCTGCCAGCTAAAGATGGCATTTGCATTGGTCCACACAAATAATAATGGACAATTTCTAAGGGTGCATTTGCCTTTATACTCTTTCCTGCTATAAATCTTTCTCTATGTTGTTTGCCCAAGATGCAACCTTCACAAAGGTTGTCTAGTTTCTCAATCAATGATAATCCTTTTACCATTCCCTTTCTGTGCAACAAATTTAGGCCTCCAAAATTGAGATGTCCAAATCTTAAGTGCCATAACCAACTTTCGTCTTTCACTTCCTCTTGAAAGACCTCTTCTGTTACAACTGTTACATTTCTTCTTTCTTCAAATCTATTTTGAGCTTGAGAGGAAACATCCTATTTCTTGTCATCTGCACCTCTGCAATGACTTTCTTTCTTGGAGGTATGTCCATGATTGTGCACACATCATCTTTAAAGAATACACTATAGCCCTTGTTTATGAGTTGTCCAATGCTAAAAAGATTACATTTCAAGCCAGGTACATAATATACATATGGCACAAACTTATGTTCTTATTTTCGTGTCAGGATACTTAATCTTCATTTTTCCATGACAAAGATCTTACTATTAGTCCCTGTTGTTACTCTAGATTTAACATTTTCATCTAGATTGGAAAATATTGCTATGTTTCCAGTCATGTGGTTATTACAACCTGAGTCTAAGAATCATACATCATCTTGTTTATCTTGTGCTACATTACATGTTAACAACACATTCTTCTGGTTCTTTTCTTCTTTTGTAAAATTAGCATTTTGACTATTATTCATGTCATTTTGGTTTTTTCTACATTCATTTGCATAATGCCCATATTTCTTGCAATAATGACATTGGACTTGGGGTTTATCATACCTTTTTCCATGAGCTTGATGTTGGCTTGAGCCTTCATTCTGGTTCTGATTGCTACCCCTCCCACTCAAACTTGCAGGGATGTTTCTTCCTCTATTTTCGCTTCTGCATTTTCCTCTATTGTTTGCTCTGCCTTGACCTCTCCCTCGGCCAAAAGACATTTGAGTCCTGAAAGGTTGTTCCAATGAGGAATCTGTTCCTCTATTCAGTCTCTGTTTATGAGACATCAGGGATGCACTAAGTTCATCCACTGTAAATAGCAAAAGATCCTTTGTCACTTCTATTGCCACTAATATGGCATCAAATCTTGAGGGTAGAATTCTCAAGGTTTTCTCCACTATTATTCCTTCTTCAAGTGTCTCTCCAAGAGAATTTATTTGGCTAACCAACCCAATAACATGAGTGAATAATTAGTCTATAGTGTTAGACTCTTTCATACAGAGAGTCTCAAAATCTCTAGTCAGCATTTGCAACTTTGTTGTCTTCATCTTCTCCATGTCTTGATAGGTTATTTTGAGAACATCCCACACCTCCTTAGACTTAGTTGCTATTGCAATCCTTGGGAAAATACTCTCGTGCACTGATTAAAAGAGATAGAAGAGGGCTTTGGAGTCCTTATTCCCATTATATTTTAACAAATCTCTTTTTTCTACTATCAAAGCAGTGAGCGCTGCTGTGTCTGCTAGTTTTGGGTAGCCATTCTCAACAAGCTCCCATATGTCCTGTGAAGCAAACAGGGCTCTCATCCTGATTGTCCAATATTTATGGTTCTCCCTGTTAAACTGTGGAAGTTGGGGATTCGCTAGGCTAGTGGCTGCTACTGCCATCGTAACTGTGCAAACACGACAATTTTCTCCACTTTATTAAAAAAAAACAAAAGAAACAATCAAACTCTTTGACTGTGTAAACAAATAGAAGCTCTCTCTGCTGGATAAATCTACTTCAATAACCTTCTTGCATCTTCTGCAGTGAAGAGCAATCTCTGCTTTGTTCACTGAGCGCTTAGACTAGCTGTGATACCATGTTGGAATTTCTGAACCATTTTGAACACACACAGGAAAAAAAAAATTCCTCTTCCACAACATAGAGATTAAAAAAAAATTGCAGACAGAGATGTGATGCATAACATATATTTCATTAAATAAAAAAATTGGACTGTTACAAACTGAAATTCTTTTTTTCGAACGAAGTTCTATATTCACAAAACAAATCTTCTGCTGCTACAAAACAGAACTCTCCTCTTTGGCATACGCTGCTACTCACACAACATACTGCTCTCTATCTTTCTGTTTTTCCTTTTCTGCCTTCAGGCAATAAATTACATTTCACAATCTTCCACTTCAGCCTTCGGGCTCTCTCACAAAATACACTTTTACAATGCGCACAACATATATAAAACATTAGATATATATATATATATATATATATATAACGAAAGAAAAGATTTAAATAGAATTTACGTGGAGTTCAAAAAATATGCAAGGGCCAATTTCTTTGTCCCTCTCCCCCCGTCCCCCCGAAAATTATTTGATTGGTCCGAAGGAAGGTAACGTCACCTCTCCCGACGGGTTTCCATTCACGGTTGGATGCCCCCGGAATGTTGTTGGCTCCGTGTTAATTTAATTCAGAAGTGATTGGTGCAGAATTTATTTTAGGTGGTTGCTACAAATAAGGATACATGGTTGGGCGAAGATCTGAACTAGAGATTGCCACCACCCTTCTTTTCCTTTCTCTCCGTGCAGTTGGAATTAAATTCCAACAATTTATTGTGCAAGTGTAAACAACCTCTGTAATTTTCAAAAAGTGTATGAAAACAACCGTTAATTACTTTGTGTTACCCGCGTTGAATGTAAATTTCAGTACAAACAATTGTTTTATTAGTGAAAGTGTGTGAAAACAATTATTAATTATGGTATATTACTCCTATGATTTGGTTATGAAAATTTCACGTATAATTTTTATCTTAACAACTCTATTTTACTCTATTTGTTTCAGAGTGAGTAAAATTGTATAAACTTACTGCAACAATTCTAATTTACTCTCTTTGTTTCACTTTGAGTAAAGTTGTATGGATTTTACTTCAACAACTCTGTTTTACTCTCTTTGTTTCACTTTATTAAATTATATTATACGGTAGGACTTCTGGACTGAATATTAGAGAGATCTTTTATTTTGGTTTATACGGTAGAGTTTCCAAGGTACGATTACGTTGAAAGAGATCTGAAGCACAACATTTCAACGAATTTGACGGAAGCGTTCTGTCAAAGCAATCGAGCTCGTTTTTTCAAAGATTCTTCGCGAGATCTGAAGCATAACATTTCAACGAATTTGACGGAAGCGTTCTGTGAAAGCTATCAAGCTCATTTTTTCAAAGATTCTTCGCCTCTACTAACGCGTAAATATTCATACCAGACAAATAATAGAGTCAACAGTGGAAGACTTTGGCGTATTTTCATTTATGGATTGTGGCGACCATCTGCATGGCTCGAGTGCTTTCAGTCAACGGAGTAAATGCGAGGAGCACCATGAGACGACTCGATGAGGCTTTAACAGTGAATCTTTAATAACATTATGAATCTTTAATAATAAATCTTCAATCTTTAATAATGAATCTTTAAAAATCTGCTCATTAATGAATCCGTTCTACAAGTTTTCAATGGAGACCGCCGATATTAGTACAGTATTTCAGCGCGTAAGCTCCACTAGGAACAAACCGCCCATGCAGAATAAGCAACGATGTAATTATGTACACCGAAAGTTGTGGTGTAGGATTTTTGGATCTGCTATAGCCACTTCAAAATGTCAAAGAAGTCTAAAAGAGTGACCGTGATATTAAGTGGACAGATATTTTCGAAAAGTCGAAAAAGTTATGCGCATTTGTCGAGCTTGATTTTACAATGTACCCTTCAAGGTGTGTAACAGTGATACAAGCTACCATCATTATTCTCCTCATAGGATCACTGTAATCGGCGCATAAGGGATTACATTCCACGGAGCTTTCTAGATATCTTGAAAATATGTTCCGTTTATGGCGAAATTGATGTGCATTACGTTATATGTATGCCAACCTAAATATTGCTGTCGTCGACTACATGAGGTATGATCCTATGTGAAGAGAGCGGTGCCTCAGAGATAACAAATAATTAAATTTGTCCTCACAAATCACTAGGTTCTGATGTATTAGAGATGTGTTCATCTCGTTTATTATCCTTTATAGTAGGTTTCAATGCAGTAGAGATATGTTAATTTTTTAATAGTGTATGTTTTTCACAATCAATTAATAAATTTTATAACAGCAAAAGCATAAATTAAACATTAAATTATATCAAATTTTATAACAGATAGAAATAGAAAATAAATATCAAATTATTGTGTTAATTATGTCGTAATTATGTGGTAATGTATTCTTATTTGAAAACAACTCTCTTAGTTGCTACTGTGTCCATGTCTGAGTCATTGGATGAAATGTTATATCATTGAAATGTTTTAGCCCATTAGATCCACAAGTAAATAGTTTTTTATATATTTTTTATTATGTAAAATTTTCTTTTCTGTTTAATAAATTTGATTAAATTTAGGTTTTGTTGACTTTTAAGTTAAAATGTTGTTATTAAAAATTTGTTATATTTTTATATGTAAATGTAAATAGTTTTATGTATGCTTTAATATGTTAAATTGATTTAGTTATTAAAATAAAATAATAATAAACTATAAAACAATCCATGGTATTGACCCATGGTATTCATATGGAATATAGTTTATTTAAAGAGAGAAATTATACATAGTTTTTCTTGTTCTATATTATTTTTGTTACAACTATTTTATTATTCCAAAAATACATGGATTTTTTGTTATATATTATTTATGTTACAAACGTTTTATTATTCATGAGTACTATTTCTTAATATATATAAAATTAAATTAATAATGATTTTTTTTTAAATATGTGATATTTTTTTAAATTTCCAAATTATTTCACAGGAATGAATATCAAATTTCCTCTATTAAAAAAAAAACTATATACATATCTTTAATTACCTAATTGTGGCTAAAAAACTTACATGTTTTTTACTTTATAATCATAAACTAATTTCACATTATATGATGTCAAACTTACTCTCATTAAATTATAAAATATTAAAATCACAAGAGAAACTATAGATTAATTAGAAAAATTTTAAATTTATAAGCAATAAAAATTCCAATAAAATCCAATCAAAGTATTTTTCCTAGCACACCATATTCCATGAATATAGCTTAAATTGTCAATAGTCAAATGAAATTGACTATTTTATTTGCTAGAAAATTGGGCATAAGGGAAAATGAATGTAGAAGAAAATTGGTGTCCTCTATCAACAATATAAAAAGTACTAATTTTCTAAAATATGGGAAAGGAAGAATGTGGATTGGTTTTGCATGCCAAAAATCAAGGAAACATATGACATATTGATAGTGGATTTTAAAGACCACTGAGAGGTAATAGAAGTATATTTGATTCCTTGGGTAATTGGATAGTCATTGTTGCACATAGTGTTTTCATTAACGACAATAATATGTAAAATATGTCGAAGTTTGAAGTTTGTTTGAGACGACGACATCATCATTCATGATACCTAATGAAGTATGATACCCTCTATGAAGAAGTATGATAGTTAAATCTCATCGAGTGAAGTTAAAATAGCTTTAAAGTTCCCTATTGATGGTATAAATAACATAATTGCATAGGCCTCTTGAATACTTTTCCAGCTATATATATTTCTCTAAAAAAAACTCCTCCTAAATGAAAATTTATGACCATTTAAAAAAAATTTAGTAAAAGGACCAAACTATAGGTAAAAATCCAAAAATATTAATACGTTAAAGGGTGTGTTCCTTTTGGACATATTCATGCTCCATTAACTACGTAAACAATCTTCGGAGGACATTCATGACACTTAAATCTATTAAAGATTATTGATATTTCACAAATTAGATGGATCTGATACATATTAGATGGATATGATAGTGTGATGAAGAGATTAAACGATTTATGACACAAGAGTTGCATGACATTTAACTTATCTCACCAAGCCAATAAAAATTTGACACATGGAAAGCATTGGATGGGAATATACATGGTAGATTCAAGTGGATGTACGGGGCACATGACATATGTTGATTATTGAGTAATGATGATGGAATCTTAGATGCATGATATACACACTGCCTCCTCCTAAGGAATGACATGGAAACTTAGGTACATGGAAGCAATCTATACATGGTGACATATAGGTATTAAAATGTTTATTCTGTTAAGATTTAAAAAATCATAAAAATTAATTAAATTATAACATTATTATTATATTTTCTTTTTGTTAGGTAATGTGAGTTATGATATGATCGATAAGTTTAAATTTTGGTTTCAGTAACCATAGGGGCATTTTAAGGTGTTAAAATTATTGGGATCATACCCAACTTGTACCACAACAACCCTTAGCATGAATGGATGGAGTAAATGATAACTTTAATATTATTATAAGGATATTTATTATATCAATTTCAATATTGCAAATCAATTCGTTAATTTCTTTTTGAAAAATCCAAGAAAAGCAAGTGTAATATGAGGTTATGTGGCAAATAATTCATATGTAATAAAATATCTAATATAAAAAAAATGTATAAAAGTTAGTTACATAGCTTAAGTGTGAGTGCAAAATATTCTTGAAATATATTTTTATATTTTTATTTTAAGTTATTCTTCCATTTGTGATAAAAAAAAGAAAAAATATTATTATACGTGAGTGACATTCAGTTTTTCCTTTGACTTCTTATTAGTTTTTCTTTTACCAAACATTTATGCCTCTTTAATAACTGATTTTTAAATCATTGGGACCAAAAAAACATCACATTAGCTCACAACCTCGGATATGTAGTTGGACTTGGAGTAAACTCTATTTCTGTTAATAAAAATTCTCTTTATTTACATCTATGCTAGATAGATTGTACTTGAATGTATTTAAAATACCTTATTTGAGTTGCATGCTCATTTCATGCTTGTTTCAGAGGATTATTAATCACCAAAGGATTTTCACGCCAATACCCTATTTCAATATCTATAATTTATATATATATATATATATATATATATATATATATATATATATATATATATATATATATATATATATGTCAACAGATAATGTTGGTTTACATATATGTTTTCACCCACAATTCCCTATTTCAATATCTATAACAAAATTTTTTGGTTGATAGCTTGTATAATCAATATCTTTGAAACCTCCATGACCTGCTTCCATGGAAGAAAAAATTTCCTTTCATTCATTCACGATGGCTCCTTCTCTGCAACAACTTATTTCATTATGTTGCTTTACATATATGTTTTCACCCACAATTTCCTATTTCAATATCTATAACAAAATTTTGTCATTGATAACTCTTATAATCAATGTCTTCGAAACCTCCACGATCACTTCCATGTAAGCAAATTTTGCCTTTTATTCCTTCACAATGGCTCTTTCTCTGCAACAACTTATTTATTCTAGCCTACTATTTCCTATGCTATTGCCTTACGACATTTCTTTTGCAACATATGGTGCAATTGCTAGTTATTGTGTTATTTTTAATGGACTTGGTATTTTAATTAACTAGTATAAATTCATTTTATTTTGTGTTTTACTAAATTTTTTAGAGATATCAAATTCTTAAAAATGAATTTTATATTATTTTGAAGTTTAACAAAAAATTTTAGTGATATCAAATTTTTATAAATGAATTTCTTTTAATATAAATTTTGAAGAAAAGTTTACATTTATAGAAATTTGATTCTTCCAAGTAATTAAAAAATCCAAAGTTAAAATAAAACTATGATAATTCTTAATAATATTATTTATATAAATTTCACATCTCTATATATAAGAGTATAACTATTTTTTATTTTATTAAAATCTTAATGATATATATAGTCAATATCATCTGAGGTTTTTTGATGTAATATGGATAATATTAATGATACATACAAATTGACTAAAATATTTATATAAATTAGAGAAACAAAAAGTATAAATATTTAACTTTTATATAAATATTAATTAAATTTTAATAGAAAGTTTTTGAAATATAATAACTATATATACCTTTAACACATATATTTGTTAAGTTTTATATGATTATTATTATATGTTAATAAAAGTGAATCATTATTTTGATATAATATGTATATTAATTTTTCCATAGAAAATATTGGTTGTAATTTTATAAATTATATATATGTATATCTATATATATTATTATTTTTTCTTATTTATTATTTTTTTAAATTGATTTATTATTTTTCTTGCTTATTATTATTTTTTAATCAATTTAACACCATTTATTATTATTATTATTTGATTTAATGCTTTATTTTATGTACATTGAAATATCTCTCATATTAAGCTATTTTTAAATATTTCGACTCATTTACAATTTTTACAACATCTTCCTCATATTAATTTAAGATGTAAGTGTTTGCATTTGATTATAGACATTACAATATCTCCCTATATTATTTTTTACATTTTTTTTGGACATAATTAATTAAAATTTAAAAAAATTTAAAATATTTTTTTCTATTTAATTTTAATAAAATATTAAAATAATTTTCATATATATATATAATAATAATAATAATAATAATTTATAACCACCTAACTAAGTGGCCAAACACTAACTATATCACTTGTATTCATGGGCTTAAAGTAGTTTTGTGGATTATGTGATATCTAATATCAATGTTTGCAACATAATTTTAAACTTTGCCATGCAAAGTAATTACATGGTTGAGAAGTGTGAGAGTTAAAGCCATTAATTTTTTTGACAAGGGTAAAAGGAATATTTTCTTAAATGATATATATAGGGACTTGCACATCCTCTACCATTAGTGCCTTCTCTACCAAGGTGGCAAAGAAAAGAATAATAAAACTACTATCCCTTATTATTATAATAATTGTAAACTTGCTAGAAAAGTTATTAGTGTTGCTCCTAACAAAACCTTTAAACTTGAAAATATAAATACATACACAGATTTTACTAAAAGAAAGAATGTATATTATATAATTAGAAATTAAGAGTAGCTAATGCAACTCTCTAAATATGATCCTAAAGGTTTTTGGAGAAAAATCTTATTTCTAAGAGTAAGAAGAATCATTTGGTTCCCTTGAAGGACTACAATATTTACCTTAAAACCTTGATGAATCCCCTAATGCCATGGTCACCATTTTAAATATCCTTATAAGGGATGATATATTTTCTTTGAAAGACATTGAGTTTTAGGTTAAAAGCTCAGTAGTGGTAAAATTAAGTACATTGAAGGCATCCAAGATGAGATTTTTAAAATTGGAGAACCTATCCCAGGTTCTTGGGCATACACATGCTCTTCAACTTGGGAGTGAAGAAAGACTTCCCTAAGCCTTCAAACTAGAGCTTTATTCACTCTATCTTAATAGCAAGGATAAAAGTGTTTTCTCTAATTATAGGACCATTACTATTAGAAAAATTTTAGGCAAGTTTTATAGGTTCATTTTGGAAAAAAAGATTAGAGTATGTCTCGAAATCCATGGCGAAGGAGTTAAAGGCAAGGCTACATTTTGGAGATACCATTCTATTGTCGAACATCTTGTTACTCTTAGGATAATTTCAAATCAATTCCATATAAATAATATTGATCACTTCTATCTTTTTGTTGACTAGAGAAACGATTTTGATACTGTTCCAAGAACAAATTTATGGAAGAGGCTAAAAGAGATAATTATTTCTCTCAGCTTGAGGTTTTTTGTGAAAATTTTGTATGAGAATTTGGTTTCCAAGAATAAAAACACCAAGGATTAGTGGACAGAAATTAAATTCATTCGCAGAGTCATGAAAGTGAATTTTTTATTCCATACCATGTTTTCCATATACACTATTAAGAATTAACGTTGTTTGGAAGATGAAAGTTTTTTGGACCCATGCTCATTGGTATGGTCCTCAATATCCTCATTAATGATGTTGATATTGTTATTTGGATAACAAGTCATTATTATCATGCAAAAAAAAACATAGTATCCTCCAAGATTTCTACTCAAAGATGAACATGACTATTAATACTGATAAAACTGAAGTCATGATAATTGAACCTAAAAAGACCACTCATGATACTTTAATTTATTTCAATAACTCTTTGGAGGATTTTAATACAAATATTTAGGAATTATATCCCTCATAAGTTAAATTAGAATTATAAAATTGAGAAAAGAATAAATGCAAGCTCAAAATATTACTATGGGATTGAAAATATTTGTAAATCATAGATATTTAGAGAGTGTGGAGAAATATTGAATAGATAAAAAAATATTTTATAACCTATAACCTCAATATTAATGGAAATTATCCCATCTTTATCATCTTTAATGAAGAAATTATTTTCTCCATTGGAAGAATGACTATGACTAGGTATCTTATGTATAAAGAGAAAATAGACATGGATGCCAAGAAGTTTCCTATAATAGCTTCTAACTCTAACCAAATACCCACCTTTAGATGAAGCAAGGGTGGCATATGCATGTCCAATATTGGCTAGAAAATTGGGTAATTAAGGAGGAGACCATATTATAGAATCTTGATAATATTAAAAATATTATTACTTCCAAATTTGAGAAATTATGGGAAAATAAAGAGTTGAAGAGAAAAAGAAAAGATATTATAAGGAAGTGATGAACCCTGGACTCGAAAAACAAAATTATATTTCTACCTTGATTACTGTTAAGAAGAGAATGAACAATAGTAATATAATAACTATTCTCATGAGCTTCCTGGTGGAATTAGTTTTTTCTTAATTCTAAAAATTCTATTGAATGAAATAATTTTCCACCTGTGATATCCTACAAGGGTTGAAGATGAAATTAAATTTGTGTTATATTTTCCATATTATACTAACATTTGATTTACTTTTCAAAATATTTCTCACACTATAAACCTTCTTCGTCCTTTAAGTGAACAAAACTATGGCAATCTAGGAATGCTTCTCCTACTCCCTTTAGCATATAATTAAAGTTTTAAAAATTTCCCATTAATATATGATCTTCATTTTGTTAGGTGGACCATATAAATTTTACTAGATATTAATCATCATTATTATCATCATCATAAAAAAAACTTTAATTAAAGAATAATTGATTGAAGATGAGAAATAAATAAATAAATAAATATATATATATATATATATATATATATATATATATATATATATATATATATATATATATAAAAGCTTAAACCTATACATAGTAATCAAATTGGTTACAAAATAATCTATATTATAAGTTTTTGGTAGAATAAATAATATTATATTATTTTAAATATCGTATTTAGTATTAACAAAGTAAATTATATTCATTGTGTTTTTTTTCAACATTTTCTCACTAATTTTGTTCATGTATTTGTGGGATTTACATGTTTGGATTATGTTTGGGTTATGCCTTTTATATAGTATGACAATTTTTCAAGGTACTGAATCCATTTAAGCATTCAAAATTTTTCATTTTAACCAAAATAATATTGAAATTTCAAAGAAAATTGTATCACGAGAACTACGTCCCAAAAAAACACAAGATAATTAGAAAAATCCATTAAGTATTATATAAAATTTTCTCAATAGTATTATGTAGAATTTTCTCAATAAACAAGAACCTTGACTGAGAGCCGAGGCTCTCTAAATTTAAATAAAATAATTTATTAAAAATTTCAAAAATCACGTTTGAATTTCTCCTACATACTCTTACCAAAAAAATACCAAAAAAATAATGTAGGTTTTGTGTGACTATGGTATGCCTTAACAAACAATAGACCTATCAAAATGCAAAAAAAAAAAAAAAAAAAAAAATTCCTCGTCTTAACCAGCTTTTGAAAGTGGGGTTGTTGTGGCTCAATGTCCATTGATTCTTTGAATGGATGAATGATTTTTCCTCTTATAGCTAAACTTGAGTGGCACTAGATGGGTCTCTGATGTTAGATGCGAATGAAATAGAGTCCTTTTGAACATTTAATGATAAATTTTGAAACATGTTATATTGACCCTATATGTTGTCTACTCTTTTCTCTTAATTCATTGTATTTGCATGATAAAAGATGTAATAAAACTCATTCTCATGTACATTACTAGTAACAAATAGTAAATATGTCTACCCTATTTGGACTAAATGTATTCATCATGCCTCCTTAGAACCCTACTTACTAACATTCTCAGTCTCATTGTTCATAGGTTCATTGTGAGTACTTGAACTTACAATCTAAAATGGATACTAAATAATTAAATCTACAAAAACTCGTTTGCCAAATTAAATTTAATTTAGTCCAATTAAATTTCAAATTTAAATATAGAATAGGTATATTACTTAAATTTTAATTGGTAGAAAAAAACCAAATAGTTAGAGACTATGTGCTATTAAGGTTGTATATTATTCTGATTGTCTAATTTTAAGGTTACCACGAGGCAAACATGAAATTTGTGTATAAGACCTTTTTGTTTGTGGGAAAAGGGACCCACCTATCTATAGTGATTTGACTAGTAAATCTAAGTAGACATACCTAATCTACTTCTTTTTAGAAGAAACATATGCTCTTAACCATTAGGCCCACTCAAATTGTATCAAAATAATTATATCGTAAAAAAATAAACTAAAATGATAGAAAATAACCCAATAAATTAATTGTAAATATAAATAACCAACAAAAACAAAAAAAAATTAAACCATTAAAAAAAAAATCAAAAATAACCCAAACCCACCCATCTTTCATGTAATATCTACAACAATTCTTACCAAAAACATATTGAAATTAAGCTCCCAATTATCGTTGAAATGGTTTGTCTTACAATCCTATGATCAAATGAACTTACCTCCTAATGCACACAATTTTCATAATCCAAAAACATCAACCAGAATTAAAAATAAAATATTTAATAATCACTACCGTGAAATAATATTCACATATAAAGAGATGTGCGTTTACTTTTATAATATCAAACCCTTTTCTTTTTTTCTTCAAATATATTTAATGGAGTGGAAAATTTAAATATAATTTTTTTTTAAATTATCATGATAGATATATTTATTTTGAAACAGTGTTTTCAAAATTTTAATTTTAATTATTAATAATTATTAACCAAATATATAAAGATTTAAATATTTTAGAATATTTTTAATAGTATAAACAAATTAAAGTAATATAAATAAATTAAAAGTTGATATTTATCTCCAAAATAGTTACGTTTTTCTAATTCTTGTAATTAAATTGATTAACGAAGAAAATATGTTCTCAACTCTTTCCATATAAAATGCTTTATGATTTTTTGAATAATTAATATAGATAAACTATGATATTGTAACAAAGCCTATTTATAAATTAAAAATCTCTATAATTAACAATCTTGTTCCATATTTTTCCAAATACATATATATTCAACTTATATATTAATTATTTTTATTCTTTAATAACAATAATAATAATAATATAAAATAAAATAATATTTTAATGTGATTTAATCATACTTTTTAATATTGATAATGTGATATATGATGTTTATGGATTGATATCTATAAATTTTAAACTCATTTTATTTTTACCAAATTGATATTTACATACTCGATTTAACCAACAAAATTTTCATACAAACCATTAAAATTTTAATTAATAGTAATATTATTAATAAAAAAGGTAAGATTACAAGATTAATTAATAGTAATATTATTATTAAAAAAATTAAGATTACAAGAGAAGTCTGCGAAATCAGGTCGTCAATCTCGGTTGTCAAATTCACTATCATTTTGAAAACTTGAAAAGTGTTGTATTATTATTATTTTTTTCAATGAAGAACCAAAATCACTCCCTGAAACCAAACATTAAACCAGAGGTATCATGTGCACATTTAAGATGGTCTAATTAAAAATCCATCATCAAAGGCATAAGTTTGTTCAACTAGTTCCATGGACTATGGCACCGTATGGCAACAGCATTTCGTTGACATTCAGTCAATCGAAATGCACCTCACGGAAAGGAAGTGGAACGGTCTTCACAGCTCTGAACTTACCCACATTATTCAAATTACTAAACTGCATAGGAAATGACTAAACTACAAGATTTCTCTACTTGACTGTTTACGGGATCAATAAAGTTAACCAACGAAAATCCAAGAAAAAGTATGCATCGACCTCAACAAACATCCATCTTGGTTCATGCAATAAACGACAATACACTAAAAATCAAAACTTACAAAATAAATCTGAAAAGAGAACCGAACGTCGGTGAACTTGGGCAATGGAACATACACAAGATTATGAGAACCTTTTAACTATTTTTTCTCATCTCATGTAGATAACCTTCAAATCAAGTTTACCCATAGCCAGGGGGGTAATTGAAAAACACACCATTAACACCTAGATCTATGAGCATGAATTGTATGCAGTATACAATATGAAGCCCGCGTTAAAAGGCATGAATTGTATTCCATGAAAATTGAAGAAACCGATATGGAAACCTGATTTGGGAAAATGAATATGGGTAATCGAAATCAAAATTGAAATAAAAAACTGTAAATGAAGGGTTTACACATATTTATGATTCTGAAATAAAACAAAAAATTGAATAACATCGGTATCGTCCCTCTCTTTGTCAACACATATCCTGGTCTATGTAATTTTTGTATGGAATAAAGAAAAAATATCTTTTAGGCGTTATTCTAAAATATGTACAGATCAATATATATATTCAACTTTGAATACGTTATATTAATCATAAATGATATACATGTTTGATGATGTAGCTTCAAACAATAATATATATATTTTTGATGGTGTACTTTTAAATATTGTCAAGAGGCAAAAACTTTAAAATGGAGCTAACGATTATTTTTATCATTCAAGATTAAAATGCAGCTAACAAATTTTTTTATCATTCAAGATAATTAAATATATTACATAGGAAGTGTTAACAATAAATAATTGGAGTGAAACTAGATTAAACTAAACTAAATATGAACTCACTAGGACTCCTAGTAGACAATGTAATTAAATATGATAACATTTAGCAGACATTGAGATTAATATCTCAACATCCCTCCTAATTTCAAGTGTTCCAAGTAGTGGCACTTACAATGCGTTGTCTCTCTCATTGAAATTCAAATATATATTTTTCCCAAAGACTTTGATAAAATATCTGCAATTTGATATTTTGAACCACAAAAGCTAAGTAATATGTCTCCATCTTTGACAAACTCATGGATGAAATGAAAACGTGTGTCAGCGTGATTTATTTTTTTTGATAAATAAATTGCATAAAAATTATCAAAGTAAATCATATTTGGCTCCTTCTAAATGCTTAAAATATTTTATAATTGTCTTCTAAGCCACACTACTTGACAAGTTGCTGAAGTGGAAGCTACATATTCTGCCTATGTGGAATATATTGAAATGATTAGTTGTTTCTTTGATGCCCATGAAATAAAAATGGCTCCAAAATGTAAAACATATCATGAGGTTCTTTTGTGATCATCTAAACTACCTACATAATCGTTGTTTGCATAACCTGAAAGCAAGTTGTTGGGTGAAGGAATTACACTTAAGAAAACTCCTCAACACTTAATTTGTCAACCCAGGGGATTCGTAAACTTAGAGACGAAGCACCGGCAATGCCAGAGATGGTATGAATCTTGCTAATATAAATCCCTAATTTTTTTAATGGAAAGATTACAGAATCAAATCAAAAGAGAAACATGAAACTTGAACCGTCAAAAATAATCTAAGACTAGAACGAGGAAGTCTGCATTTGCAAGAGAGAATTAATGATAAAAGGGAATCACTCCCACTAATGGTTATTTATTCTATTAAGTGTGTGTTTTCCTTTAGCAGGAACACTTTAGCAGTCTCATTAGATGGGCCCTTAAAACTACTTCTTTAGAGATTTCCTTCTTGCATTAATCTGTCCTGCACTAGTGTTTGGACTAGTGTATGATCAAAGATTTATTTAGAAGGTATAAATAGTGTCTTTACTGAAGGATTTTTACTTCATTCAAGTGCTCAAACTTTTCAAGGTTCAAAGCACTCAGATCTTGTGGCAAGACACTGGTTCTTGCACCAGATCACAGCTTCCTCCACTTAGCATTTAATCCTTAAAATGAGTGTTCAATTATTGAATCAAATTTCACGCATAAAATTGAATGTTTCTAGTCTTAACAAAATGTAGGAATAAAGAAAAAATCATTTATCTTGTCATAAGAATTTAAAGAAAGAAAGAAGATTGTGGATAGTAGACTAAGAAAGCTTGCTGCATCACACCAACGTGCACTGGTGCAGGTTCATTTCTCCTGCTCGGACTCGGCGGAAAAACCAATTAAACAGAATTGCAGGAAAAGGAATATCACACTAACGTGCACTGGTGTAGGTTTTTTTCTCCTGTTTGGACCAGGCAGAAAAGCCAATTAAATAGAATTGCAGGAAAAGGAAAAATCACACCAATGTGCACTAGTGCAGGTTTGTTTCTCCTCCTTGGACCAGGCAAAAAAACAAATTAAACATAATCGCGGGAAAAGTAAATATCACACCAACATGCAATGGTGCAAGTTTGTTTCTCCTGCTTGTACCGGGCAGATGAAAACCAATTTGAAATCAAGTGTAGGAAAG